>OY720587.1:14837500-15225000 GCA_963151315.1 Nymphalis c-album | reverse complement strand
GCAGGAGGGGGAAACCTCCCGCCGCGCAATCTCGTGCAGGTACTTACCGAAACAACCGTGTCCGGTAAGCACCTGCGTCAGCCTGTACGAGAGCGTGCCTCGCTTTCTGTTGACCCAGCGACTCAAGTGGGGACGTACCGCCTCCACTGTCGCCAGGCCCGCCGTGGGGGACCCGAGGTCCTCCTCCCATCGGGTGATCAGGGCCTGCTGGGCTAGAGCCCTGATCCGCCCGACCTCCGCCGTCCCTGGACGGTCGCCGCGCTCCCTCGCCTCGGCTCGGAAGCGGTACACCTCCGCGAGCACCTCCGCCTGGAGTTCCCAGGGCGGATCGCCCGCGAGGAGGGTCGCCGCTGTCCACGACACCGTACGATAACCCCTTATCGCCCTCACCGCTATGACCCTCTGCGGTTTTCGCAGGAGGGCCCGATTGGAAGCGGTGAGTGCGTCCACCCAAATAGGGGCACCGTACAGTGCCATCGACCTCACCACGCCGGCATAGAGGCGCCGGCATAGCGAGTCCGGTCCTCCCACGTTGGGTAGGAGGCGGCCTAAAGCGGCGGCGGCGTTGATGAGCCTCGGGCCGAGCTGCACGAAATGCTGCCCGAAGCTCCATCGTCCGTCCAGGGTCAGGCCCAGGTACTTCATCTGGGCCTGCACAGCGATCACCGTCCCGTGGACGGTGATACTCGCCCCTCGTGGGGGGAACCTTTTTTTTTTTTTTTTTTTTTAACGAGGGGAAATGCTTTTACGCATACCGCCCGGCCGGGTGGCCGCGACGGCTATGTGGGACTCACCGGGGACCCCGAGTCATCGGCTGTCCGATACCCGGCTGCCCGTCCTACCCACTAAAACCAGACCTCGATATTCCGCCTTCGCGCAAGGCGGCAGGGTTACGGGAACGCGTTTGCTTGCAACCGCGACCCCGCCTGCGAATGTTGCTTCTGAGCAACACTACTCGAAGGTGCACCGTGATGGCAGGCGCACCTTCCTACTCTGGCGTCTTTCGACGCCACATCATCAGACCGGCGGCGGTAGCGTTCGCGTTGCGAAGGCTCGCCGTCGCCGCCCTGACCTCCTCCGACGTAGCGGGAGCGAGTTGGGATCGTCCTCCCTCTCTCGCTCCGCCGCCTCCTTTTGCGACAGTACGGCGTCGCTAAACGCGCATACTGCCGCCCAGGCCTCTTTGCTTTCGGTCATTCTCTTAACGAGGACCGGAAGCGACAGGTCTCCTCCTGCTATGGCAGTGGATAGCACAGCGCGAGGCTCCGCCCAAGCTGGGCACTCTGCGCGCGTGTGTTCGGCCGTATCCACGGCTACATAGCCACAATGGTGGCACAACTCCGAGGGTTCCCTGCCCACCACCTCGCACAGATACTTGGCAAAGCATCCGTGCCCGGTCAAGAGCTGCGCGAGGTGATATGTGGAGGGGCCGTGCTTGCGCTCGACCCACTCCCTCAGTACGGGCCGAATAGCCGCTACGAGTTCCCGGCTGGATCCCGGGACTCCTAGTCTCTCCGACCATTTGGCGAAGAGCCTTTCGCGGGCCTCTTCGCGCCAATGGTGGACCTCACTTGGATGGGGTCGGTTCCCGTCTGCTATTGCAACCTTCGCCCGCCAGTAGACGCTCGAATTGGCCTCGGCCTCGAGGTCCCAAGGCGGGGTTCCGGCGAGCAGACACGCCGCGTTGTACGACACCGTGCGGTACGCACGGGCCGCCCTCAGCGCCATCGCCCGCTGCGGACGCCGCAGCGAAGCGACGTTGCGAGCGCTCAGTGCGTCCGCCCATATCGGCGCCCCGTAGAGCGCCATCGAGCGAACGACACCGGCGTACAAACGCCTGCAGGCGCCTCCTGGCCCGCCCACGTTGGGAAGGATCTGGCCGAGCGCTCCGGCTGCGGCCACCAACCTTGGGGCCAAGCGCCGGAAGTGCTCTTCGAAATTCCACCTACCGTCGAGGACGAGTCCGAGATATCTCATCGTCGCCCCGACGGAGATGGAGATTCCGCCCACCGTTATTGTCGCCCCCGGTGGTGGTCCGTTCCGAGGCCCGTGAAACACGAGTGCCTCGGATTTGTGCAGGGCGACCTCCAGACCCAAAGCGCGGATGCGGTGCACAGCGTGTGCCACTCCCGCCGTGGCGAGATAGGCCGCCTCGCGATAGGAACTGCCACGGGCCGACACGAGGGTGTCGTCGGCGTAACAAGTTACGTCGACCCCCCGCAGCGTGGCCCCGCGCAGCACCCAGTCGTACCCTATGTTCCACAGGAGTGGTCCTAGGACCGAACCCTGCGGGACACCGCACGACAACGCCCTCCTACCCCAGCCCTCCCTGGTCGGGTAGGCCACCGCTCTGCCCGAAAAATAATCGGCCACGGTACGCCTCAAGTAGGCCGGCACATTGTGGAATCGCAACGCCTCCGTCACCACTTCCCAAGGAAGGGTGTTGAAGGCATTGGAGATATCCAATGACACCGCCATTACGACCCCACCCCGTGAGACCTCCTTCTCTGCCAGATCCCGTACCCTGGCGATCGCGTCCAGTGTCGAGCGGCCAGGGCGAAAACCATACTGCCGCTCGCTAAGACCCGGCTCCATGCTACCCGCGAGACGGGTAGCGAGCACACGCTCGAATAGCTTGCTCGTCTCGTCGAGCAACACTATCGGGCGGTAGGCCGAAGGCTGATCGGGAGGTCGTCCGTCCTTGCGGATCAGAACGAGTCTGCCCGTTTTCCACCGATGCGGAAACCTACCCTGAGTCAGGCACTCGGTGAAAAAGTGCCGAATACTGATCCCCATCTCATCCAACGCGATCGCCAAGGCGCGTCCCGGGATACCATCGGGCCCCGGGGCCGTCTTTTTCGACCGGAGTTTCAGGGCGGCCTCCTGTAACTCCGTCTCAGTGACCGCCGGAATCACCGGATCCTCGATCTCGCGAGGTCCGATGATGGGCGCCATCGTCGGAGGCACGAATTCTTCCCTTTCGGGAAAAAGTGCACCCACTACACTCTCCAGGAGTGATGGCTGGAGACTGCTGGTTAGCGGGGGAGCATACGGTCGGAGCTTTTGCCGCACGACACGATATGGTCTCCCCCAAGGGTCCCTATCGAGGGTCGCAAGCCATTCCCCCCACGCCGCTTCTTTGGCCTGCGCGATGGCCGTTTGCAGCGTTTGACAGGCGGCCCTGTAGGCGGCGTATAAGACGCCTTCGGAGTCGAGGTTACGGACCCTTCTCCTCCTACACCGACTGTAGCGTCGGCGTGCTGCCACGCACGCTTTGCGCAATTGGCGGAGCTCTGGACGCCACCAGTACAGCCGACGGTGCGGCTTGTACGGTTTCGCCCTCGGCATCGCCGCATCGCAAATGCGAGACAGAGCGGCACCGATTCGGTCGGCCTCTCGGTCGACCTCTCGGACTACCGCCATGTCGGAGCCTGCCCCCCAGGCTTCGACGATGGCCGCCTCTTTCGCCAGCTGGCTGTCGAGCCGGCTCAGACACCAGCGTGGCCCATCCGTACGTCGGGCGGTGGGCAGAGCGTCGTTTCCTGTGGGAGAGACGGAAGACGCAGAACCGAAACCGAACCGGATATACCGGTGGTCGGACAGCGTCTCCACGTTCGTCACCACTCTCCAATCCCGAGCACGACGGGCGAGGGCGTTGGACGCGAACGTGATGTCCACGATCGATTCGCCCTGCTGCCGCACGCACGTGCTCTCCGACCCATCGTTGAGGACTACGAGCCCCAGCGACGTGGCCCACTCGACCAAAGCCTCACCTCGTGAATCCGTCCTCGGGGAACCCCAAGCCGTTGATTTGGCGTTGAAGTCCCCCGCGACCAGCACAGGGGTGGGCGATATCTGCCCGACCAGAGCCCCGACCTCGATCAGCATACGCTCGAACTCGGCGAGACTCCGATTGGGCGACGCGTAGACGCCGACGACTGCCACACCACCGACGACGGCCAGCACGAACCCCCTACCCTTTGCGACACCCTCGATGGCCGGGGAGCCAGCCACGGCGGGGGCGACAATAGCCACCACCCTATCTTGATCGGAGACCCAGTCGTCCCGCGAGGGAACGAAATAGGGCTCCGACACCACCGCCAGGTTGATTCGCCACTCTGCTATGCTTTGGACCAGGAGGTCCTGAGCTCTTGCAGAGTGGTTCACATTGGCCTGGAGACAGTGTAAGGCCATCGTTATTACGAGGTCTCCATTGTCTCCACCGGCGGCCGTGACGACGAGGCTACTGGGCCTTTCGTCACTGTCTTGGCCTTCTTGTTTACGAGTGCCGTTCGGGCTTTACCGCCCTGGCACTCTTTGCTGCCAACGGCATGAGCCGCTGGCTTACCTGCCGCTACGCAGACGACGCAGCTTGCGTCAGCGGCGGTGCACTCCCGGTACTTGTGGCCAGGCTGACCACACCGGAAGCACAACAGGCTACGGTCGACACCCCTGTCGCACCTGGCCCCCATATGTCCCCCTTCGAGGCACCGGTAACAGCGCAGTGGCCTGGGCTCGAGCAGAACCACCCGAGCCGAAACCCACCCGACTTTCACCCGGCCGGCCTCGACTATGGGTTTCGCCGCCCCTACTGGGCAGCTCAACCACAGCGAGCCGGAGCCCTTCGGTCCCCGAGCGATGACCCCGGGTCTGATCGCTCCGGAAGAGCAACCCCCGTCTGCGGCGACCGCTGCCACGACCTCCTCAGCCGTGACCGAGTCGTCCAGGTCCATGACCCTAAGCTCTACGCACTTAGTGGGTCGATGCACCTGGACCACGTCCGGGCTGAGAACTTCGCGGAGCTTGCCCGCTAGGGCATCTGCCGCCTTCTCCGCTTCGTTTGTGCCCGGAGGTATCTCCAACATCCGGGCACCCGTGGCTGACGTACGGAATCGCACCGTCGTCAGGCCGATCTCGCGCAGGCTGATTTGGCTCTTAGCTTGAGCCAAAACCTGTTCGTACGTCGCTCCTTTCTCCTCAGCACCGGGCTTTAACGTGATAGTTATCACCTCGGTGCGAGGGGAGCGGAGCTTCACCCTACGTTTTTTGGACTCCTTTGCAGGAGCCTTTTTCGCCTTCTTGGCTTTTTTAGACTCCTTCGCAGGAGCCTGCCTCGTCGTCGTCGCCGCCGCCGGTTTGCTTGTCGCCTTCTTGGACTTTCGTCCGACGACAGCGCTCCACGGAACAGCCGCGGCCTCTGGCACCGCGGGTTCCGCGGACGTGGAAGGAGCGGTCCTTTTGGCCGCCGCTTCTTTGGCAGCCAAGTTCGAGCGTCGTGAACGCTTCGGCTTGGCCACCTCTACCGAGGACACCTTCTCAGGTGCCTTCGTTTTTGCAGCCTGAGCTGCTTTCCGGTCGGCGGCGAGCGGAGGCCGCAACCGAGGCTCCGGAAGGAGGCGGTCCTCGATCCCCTCGAAGCGTGCGTTCAGGATTCTGAACTGCTCCTGGTTCGCTCGGATTACCTCTTCCATCGCCTTCTTAAAGTCAGCCGTGCTACTCGCAGCGGGCTGTTGCCGTATCTGGGCGACCTCTCGGCGCAGCTCGGCCAATTGGCCCGCCATCTGCGCGTTGAGTGCCTCCAAGCGGGCAACATCATCGCACTTCTTGATCGTCCTCAACTCGGACGACGCACCTTTGATGGTGTCAACGGCCGACCTGAGGGCCCGAACGTATGTGCCCTTGAGGTTGCTCGACTTGTCGGCCACCTGCGCTACGACATTCGCTGCCTCCTTAATTTCTGCCTCTAGAGCAGCGGAGGTCCGCGGCACGTCCTCGACAACCGCACCGCGGTTTCTCAGGCGTGCCGCCCTTGCTTCAATGGCCACCTTGGCCTTGGCGTTGTAAAGGACCAGCGCATCCTCTGTCTGGAAGCGCTGCTCCTTCGCCTTCTCCGCTTGGAGCTCGGCTCGGTGCTTGCCGAAGCCCACATATTGTCCGGTCGAGGACGGTCGGCCCCGCCCCCTCTTGGACGAAGGCTTCAGCCACCGACCGATTGATGCATCTGAGCCGCAGTCACTTTGCTGCGCGCTCGCATCACTCTCAGATCCGGAGAAGTTGTCCCTGGGATGGGACCGCTTCTCCGCCTTTCGTCTATTCCTATCCGTCATGCTAACATAACTGGCGTTCGACGAGTCCGACTCAGAGAGCCGTTCCAATCGAACAACCAGTTCCTTTGTTACGCCAAGGTCTTTGGTTTCAGCGCGCGCCATCGGGGCGCCCGCCTCCACCACCGTTTCGTCAATAGCCATTCGTGTAGCAATCGGAAGTCCGTTGTTTGGGTTTTTTATTGAGCTTTCCATAAAAAGTCCCACGAGTAAGGCGGAAATAAATTGTCCACCAAGGCAGTGCCCCCTGTACCTTGGTAACCCTATTACACCGTGAGGTCGGGCGGTATCACGGGATCTCTATGCTATTGTTTTTTATTGAGGTTGGCTCCTCTCGACCCAGCCGACTAAGGCAAGGCCCTCGGTCCCACTCCAGGCTGCGAGACATGATCCACAACACCCAGAATGGGGAAACGAGTTCGAGAGGTGGTGACAATAGTCTTGTTTACTCAGACTCGATACCGAGAATGAGTAAACCCGCCTCTCCTCCTACTCGACTCTAAAAACCGATAACGAGTCCCTCCGAAATGTAAAGAAAATATAATATAAAATAAATATATATATTCCCCCCCCCCCGCTGCGACCACTTGTAAAGAAGTGGGCGCCCTCGTGGCCAAAACCCAGACCACGAGATAACCGCCGCGTCAGTCGTTAGCCGCGATCGACAGGCATTACCGGAAAATCGTCGGAATGCCGGTCGACCCCGTTGCCCAGGGTGCACCACGAGGAGGTGACCGACTTGCACCCCAACCTAACCTAACCTTTTTTTTTTTTTTTTTTTTTTTTTTTTTTTTTTTTTTTAACGAGGGGAAATGCATTTACGCATACCGCCCGGCCGGGTGGCCGCGACGGCTATGTGGGACTCACCGGGGACCCCGAGTCATCGGCTGTCCGATACCCGGCTGCCCGTCCTACCCACTAAAACCAGACCTCGATATCCCGCCTTCGCGCAAGGCGGCAGGGTTACGGGAACGCGTTTGCTTGCAACCGCGACCCCGCCTGCGAATGTTGCTTCTGAGCAACACTACTCGAAGGTGCACCGTGATGGCAGGCGCACCTTCCTACTCTGGCGTCTTTCGACGCCACATCATCAGACCGGCGGCGGTAGCGTTCGCATTGCGAAGGCTCGCCGTCGCCGCCCTGACCTCCTCCGACGTAGCGGGAGCGAGTTGGGATCGTCCTCCCTCTCTCGCTCCGCCGCCTCCTTTTGCGACAGTACGGCGTCGCTAAACGCGCATACTGCCGCCCAGGCCTCTTTGCTTTCGGTCATTCTCTTAACGAGGACCGGAAGCGACAGGTCTCCTCCTGCTATGGCAGTGGATAGCACAGCGCGAGGCTCCGCCCAGGCTGGGCACTCTGCGCGCGTGTGTTCGGCCGTATCCACGGCTACATAGCCACAATGGTGGCACAACTCCGAGGGTTCCCTGCCCACCACCTCGCACAGATACTTGGCAAAGCATCCGTGCCCGGTCAAGAGCTGCGCGAGGTGATATGTGGAGGGGCCGTGCTTGCGCTCGACCCACTCCCTCAGTACGGGCCGAATAGCCGCTACGAGTTCCCGGCTGGATCCCGGGACTCCTAAACGCTCCGACCATTTGGCGAAGAGCCTTTCGCGGGCCTCTTCGCGCCAATGGTGGACCTCACTTGGATGGGGTCGGTTCCCGTCTGCTATTGCAACCTTCGCCCGCCAGTAGACGCTCGAATTGGCCTCGGCCTCGAGGTCCCAAGGCGGGGTTCCGGCGAGCAGACACGCCGCGTTGTACGACACCGTGCGGTACGCACGGGCCGCCCTGAGCGCCATCGCCCGCTGCGGACGCCGCAGCGAAGCGACGTTGCGAGCGCTCAGTGCGTCCGCCCATATCGGCGCCCCGTAGAGCGCCATCGAGCGAACGACACCGGCGTACAAACGCCTGCAGGCGCCTCCTGGCCCGCCCACGTTGGGAAGGATCTGGCCGAGCGCTCCGGCTGCGGCCACCAGCCTTGGGGCCAAGCGCCGGAAGTGCTCTTCGAAATTCCACCTACCGTCGAGGACGAGTCCGAGATATCTCATCGTCGCCCCGACGGAGATGGAGATTCCGCCCACCGTTATTGTCGCCCCCGGTGGTGGTCCGTTCCGAGGCCCGTGAAACACGAGTGCCTCGGATTTGTGCAGGGCGACCTCCAGACCCAAAGCGCGGATGCGGTGCACAGCGTGTGCCACTCCCGCCGTGGCGAGATAGGCCGCCTCGCGATAGGAACTGCCACGGGCCGACACGAGGGTGTCGTCGGCGTAACAAGTTACGTCGACCCCCCGCAGCGTGGCCCCGCGCAGCACCCAGTCGTACCCTATGTTCCACAGGAGTGGTCCTAGGACCGAACCCTGCGGGACACCGCACGACAACGCCCTCCTACCCCAGCCCTCCCTGGTCGGGTAGGCCACCGCTCTGCCCGATAAATAATCGGCCACGGTACGCCTCAAGTAGGCCGGCACATTGTGGAATCGCAACGCCTCCGTCACCACTTCCCAAGGAAGGGTGTTGAAGGCATTGGAGATATCCAATGACACCGCCATTACGACCCCACCCCGTGAGACCTCCTTCTCTGCCAGATCCCGTACCCTGGCGATCGCGTCCAGTGTCGAGCGGCCAGGGCGAAAACCATACTGCCGCTCGCTAAGACCCGGCTCCATGCTACCCGCGAGACGGGTAGCGAGCACACGCTCGAATAGCTTGCTCGTCTCGTCGAGCAACACTATCGGGCGGTAGGCCGAAGGCTGATCGGGCGGTCGTCCGTCCTTGCGGATCAGAACGAGTCTGCCCGTTTTCCACCGTTGCGGAAACCTACCCTGAGCCAAGCACGCGGTGAAAAAGTGCTTAATGCTGTCCCCCATCTCATCCAACGCGATCGCCAAGGCACGCCCCGGGATACCATCAGGCCCCGGGGCCGTCCTTTTCAACCGGAGTTTCAGGGCGGCCTCCTGTAACTCCGTCTCAGTGACCGCCGGAATCACCGGATCCTCGATCTCGCGAGGTCCGATGATGGGCGCCATCGTCGGAGGCACGAATTCTTCCCTTTCGGGAAAAAGTGCACCCACTACACTCTCCAGGAGTGACGGCTGGAGACTGCTGGTTAGCGGGGGAGCATACGGTCGGAGCTTTTGCCGCACGACACGATATGGTCTCCCCCAAGGGTCCCTATCGAGTGTCGCAAGCCATTCCCCCCACGCCGCTTCTTTGGCCTGCGCGATGGCCGTTTGCAGCGTTTGACAGGCGGCCCTGTAGGCGGCGTATAAGACGCCTTCGGAGTCGAGGTCACGGACCCTTCTCCTCCTACACCGACTGTAGCGTCGGCGTGCTGCCACGCACGCTTTGCGCAATTGGCGGAGCTCTGGACGCCACCAGTACAGCCGACGGTGCGGCTTGTACGGTTTCGCCCTCGGCATCGCCGCATCGCAAATGCGAGACAGAGCGGCACCGATTCGGTCGGCCTCTCGGTCGACCTCTCGGACTACCGCCATGTCGGAGCCTGCCCCCCAGGCTTCGACGATGGCCGCCTCTTTCGCCAGCTGGCTGTCGAGACGGCTCAGACACCAGCATGGCCCATCCGTACGTCCGGCGGTGGGCAGAGCGTCGTTTCCTGTGGGAGAGACGGAAGACGCAGAACCGAAACCGAACCGGATATACCGGTGGTCGGACAGCGTCTCCACGTTCGTCACCACTCTCCAATCCCGAGCACGACGGGCGAGGGCGTTGGACGCGAACGTGATGTCCACGATCGATTCGCCCTGCTGCCGCACGCACGTGCTCTCCGACCCATCGTTGAGGACTACGAGCCCCAGCGACGTGGCCCACTCGACCAAAGCCTCACCTCGTGAATCCGTCCTCGGGGAACCCCAAGCCGTTGATTTGGCGTTGAAGTCCCCCGCGACCAGCACGGGGGTGGGCGATATCTGCCCGACCAGAGCCCCGACCTCGATCAGCATACGCTCGAACTCGGCGAGACTCCGATTGGGCGACGCGTAGACGCCGACGACTGCCACACCACCGACGACGGCCAGCACGAACCCCCTACCCTTTGCGACACCCTCGATGGCCGGGGAGCCAGCCACGGCGGGGGCGACAATAGCCACCACCCTATCGTGATCGGAGACCCAGTCGTCCCGCGAGGGAACGAAATAGGGCTCCGACACCACCGCCAGGTTGATTCGCCACTCTGCTATGCTTTGGACCAGGAGGTCCTGAGCTCTTGCAGAGTGGTTCACATTGGCCTGGAGACAGTGTAAGGCCATCGTTATTACGAGGTCTCCATTGTCTCCACCGGCGGCCGTGACGACGAGGCTACTGGGCCTTTCGTCACTGTCTTGGCCTTCTTGTTTACGAGTGCCATTCGGGCTTTACCGCCCTGGCACTCTTTGCTGCCAACGGCATGAGCCGCTGGCTTACCTGCCGCTACGCAGACGACGCAGTTTGCGTCAGCGGCGGTGCACTCCCGGTACTTGTGGCCAGGCTGACCACACCGGAAGCACAACAGGCTACGGTCGACACCCCTGTCGCACCTGGCCCCCATATGTCCCCCCTCGAGACACCGGAAACAGCGCAGTGGCCTGGGCTCGAGCAGTACCACCCGAGCCGAAACCCACCCGACTCTAACCCGGCCGGCCTCGACTATGGGTTTCGCCGCCCCTACTGGGCAGCTCAACCACAGCGAGCCGGAACCCCTCGGTCCCCGAGTGATGACCCCGGGTCTGATCGCTCCTGAGGAGCAACCCCCATCTGCAGCGACCGCTGCCACGACCTCCTCAGCCGTGACCGAGTCGTCCAGGTCCATGACCCTAAGCTCTACGCACTTAGTGGGTCGATGCACCTGGACCACGTCCGGACTGAGGACTTCGCGGAGCTTGCCCGCTAGGGCATCTGCCGCCTTCTCCGCCTCATTTGTGCCCGGAGGTATCTCCAACATCCGGGCACCCGTGGCTGACGTACGGAATCGCACCGTCGTCAGGCCGATCTCGCGCAGGCTGATTTGGCTCTTAGCTTGAGCCAAAACCTGTTCGTATGTCGCTCCTTTCTCCTCAGCACCGGGCTTTAACGTGATAGTTATCACCTCGGTGCGAGGGGAGCGGAGCTTCACCCTACGTTTTTTGGACTCCTTTGCAGGAGTCTTTTTCGCCTTCTTGGCTTTTTTAGACTCCTTCGCAGGAGCCTGCCTCGTCGTCGTCGCCGCCGCCGGTTTGCTTGTCGCCTTCTTGGACTTTCGTCCGACGACAGCGCTCCACGGAACAGCCGCGGCCTCTGGCACCGCGGGTTCCGCGGACGTGGAAGGAGCGGTCCTTTTGGCCGCCGCTTCTTTGGCAGCCAAGTTCGAGCGTCGTGAACGCTTCGGCTTGGCCACCTCTACCGAGGACACCTTCTCAGGTGCCTTCGTTTTTGCAGCCTGAGCTGCTTTCCGGTCGGCGGCGAGCGGAGGCCGCAGCCGAGGCTCCGGAAGGAGGCGGTCCTCGATCCCCTCGAAGCGTGCGTTCAGCATTCTGAACTGCTCCTGGTTCGCTCGGATTACCTCTTCCATCGCCTTCTTGAAGTCAGCCGTGCTACTCGCAGCGGGCTGTTGCCGCATCTGGGCGACCTCTCGGCGCAGTTCGGCCAATTGGCCCGCCATCTGCGCGTTGAGTGCCTCCAAGCGGGCAACATCATCGCACTTCTTGATCGTCCTCAATTCGGACGACGCACCATTGATGGTGTCAACGGCCGACCTGAGGGCCCGAACGTATGTGCCTTTGAGGTTGCTCGACTTGTCGGCCACCTGCGCTACGACATTCGCTGCCTCCTTAATTTCTGCCTCTAGAGCAGCGGAGGTCCGCGGCACGTCCTCGACAACCGCACCGCGGTTTCTCAGGCGTGCCGCCCTTGCTTCAATGGCCACCTTGGCCTTGGCGTTGTAAAGGACCAGCGCATCCTCTGTCTGGAAGCGCTGCTCCTTCGCCTTCTCCGCTTGGAGCTCGGCTCGGTGCTTGCCGAAGCCCACGTATTGTCCGGTCGAGGACGGTCGGCCCCGCCCCCTTTTGGACGAAGGCTTCAGCCACCGACCGATTGATGCATCTGAGCCGCAGTCACTTTGCTGCGCGCTCGCATCACTCTCAGTTCCGGAGAAGTTGTCCCTGGGATGGGACCGCTTCTCCGCCTTTCGTCTATTCCTATCCGTCATGCTAACATAACTGGCGTTCGACGAGTCCGACTCAGAGAGCCGTTCCAATCGAACAACCAGTTCCTTTGTTACGCCAAGGTCTTTGGTTTCAGCGCGCGCCATCGGGGCGCCCACCTCCACCACCATATCGTCATTATCCAATCGCAAGGCTGTATCGGTTTGTCCGTGTGTGGTTTTAATATTTGAACTTTCCATATTAGTCCCACGAGTATGGCGGAAATAAATTGTCCACCAAGGCAGTGCCCCCTGTACCTTGGTAACCCTATTACACCGTGAGGTCGGGCGGTATCACGGGATCTCTATGCTATTGTTTTTTATTGAGGTTGGCTCCTCTCGACCCAGCCGACTAAGGCAAGGCCCTCGGTCCCACTCCAGGCTGCGAGACATGATCCACAACACCCAGAATGGGGAAACGAGTTCGAGAGGTGGTGACAATAGTCTTGTTTACTCAGACTCGATACCGAGAATGAGTAAACCCGCCTCTCCTCCTACTCGACTCTAAAAACCGATAACGAGTCCCTCCGAAATGTAAAGAAAATATAATATAAAATAAATATATATATTCCCCCCCCCCGCTGCGCCCACTTGTAAAGAAGTGGGCGCCCTCGTGGCCAAAACCCAGACCACGAGATAACCGCCGCGTCAGTCGTTAGCCGCGATCGACAGGCATTTCCGGAAAATCGTCGGAATGCTGGTCGACCCCGTTGCCCAGGGTGCACCACGAGGAGGTGACCGACTTGCACCCCAACCTAACCTAACCTAACCTAACCTAACCTAACCTAACCTAACCTAACCTAACCTTTTTTTTTTTTTTTTTTTTTTTTTTTTTTTTAACGAGGGGAAATGCATTTACGCATACCGCCCGGCCGGGTGGCCGCGACGGCTATGTGGGACTCACCGGGGACCCCGAGTCATCGGCTGTCCGATACCCGGCTGCCCGTCCTACCCACTAAAACCAGACCTCGATATTCCGCCTTCGCGCAAGGCGGCAGGGTTACGGGAACGCGTTTGCTTGCAACCGCGACCCCGCCTGCGAATGTTGCTTCTGAGCAACACTACTCGAAGGTGCACCGTGATGGCAGGCGCACCTTCCTACTCTGGCGTCTTTCGACGCCGCATCATCAGACCGGCGGCGGTAGCGTTCGCATTGCGAAGGCTCGCCGTCGCCGCCCTGACCTCCTCCGACGTAGCGGGAGCGAGTTGGGATCGTCCTCCCTCTCTCGCTCCGCCGCCTCCTTTTGCGACAGTACGGCGTCGCTAAACGCGCATACTGCCGCCCAGGCCTCTTTGCTTTCGGTCATTCTCTTAACGAGGACCGGAAGCGACAGGTCTCCTCCTGCTATGGCAGTGGATAGCACAGCGCGAGGCTCCGCCCAAGCTGGGCACTCTGCGCGCGTGTGTTCGGCCGTATCCACGGCTACATAGCCACAATGGTGGCACAACTCCGAGGGTTCCCTGCCCACCACCTCGCACAGATACTTGGCAAAGCATCCGTGCCCGGTCAAGAGCTGCGCGAGGTGATATGTGGAGGGGCCGTGCGTGCGCTCGACCCACTCCCTCAGTACGGGCCGAATAGCCGCCACGAGTTCCCGGCTGGATCCCGGGACTCCTAGTCTCTCCGACCATTTGGCGAAGAGCCTTTCGCGGGCCTCTTCGCGCCAATGGTGGACCTCACTTGGATGGGGTCGGTTCCCGTCTGCTATTGCAACCTTCGCCCGCCAGTAGACGCTCGAATTGGCCTCGGCCTCGAGGTCCCAAGGCGGGGTTCCGGCGAGCAGACACGCCGCGTTGTACGACACCGTGCGGTACGCACGGGCCGCCCTGAGCGCCATCGCCCGCTGCGGACGCCGCAGCGAAGCGACGTTGCGAGCGCTCAGTGCGTCCGCCCATATCGGCGCCCCGTAGAGCGCCATCGAGCGAACGACACCGGCGTACAAACGCCTGCAGGCGCCTCCTGGCCCGCCCACGTTGGGGAGGATCTGGCCGAGCGCTCCGGCTGCGGCCACCAGCCTTGGGGCCAAGCGCCGGAAGTGCTCTTCGAAATTCCACCTACCGTCGAGGACGAGTCCGAGATATCTCATCGTCGCCCCGACGGAGATGGAGATTCCGCCCACCGTTATTGTCGCCCCCGGTGGTGGTCCGTTCCGAGGCCCGTGAAACACGAGTGCCTCGGATTTGTGCAGGGCGACCTCCAGACCCAAAGCGCGGATGCGGTGCACAGCGTGTGCCACTCCCGCCGTGGCGAGATAGGCCGCCTCGCGATAGGAACTGCCACGGGCCGACACGAGGGTGTCGTCGGCGTAACAAGTTACGTCGACCCCCCGCAGCGTGGCCCCGCGCAGCACCCAGTCGTACCCTATGTTCCACAGGAGTGGTCCTAGGACCGAACCCTGCGGGACACCGCACGACAACGCCCTCCTACCCCAGCCCTCCCTGGTCGGGTAGGCCACCGCTCTGCCCGATAAATAATCGGCCACGGTACGCCTCAAGTAGGCCGGCACATTGTGGAATCGCAACGCCTCCGTCACCACTTCCCAAGGAAGGGTGTTGAAGGCATTGGAGATATCCAATGACACCGCCATTACGACCCCACCCCGTGAGACCTCCTTCTCTGCCAGATCCCGTACCCTGGCGATCGCGTCCAGTGTCGAGCGGCCAGGGCGAAAACCATACTGCCGCTCGCTAAGACCCGGCTCCATGCTACCCGCGAGACGGGTAGCGAGCACACGCTCGAATAGCTTGCTCGTCTCGTCGAGCAACACTATCGGGCGGTAGGCCGAAGGCTGATCGGGAGGTCGTCCGTCCTTGCGGATCAGAACGAGTCTGCCCGTTTTCCACCGATGCGGAAACCTACCCTGAGTCAGGCACTCGGTGAAAAAGTGCCGAATACTGATCCCCATCTCATCCAACGCGATCGCCAAGGCGCGTCCCGGGATACCATCGGGCCCCGGGGCCGTCTTTTTCGACCGGAGTTTCAGGGCGGCCTCCTGTAACTCCGTCTCAGTGACCGCAGGAATCACCGGATCCTCGATCTCGCGAGGTCCGATGATGGGCGCCGTCGTCGGAGGCACGAATTCTCCCCTTTCGGGAAAAAGTGCACCCACTACACTCTCCAGGAGTGACGGCTGGAGACTGCTGGTTAGCGGGGGAGCATACGGTCGGAGCTTTTGCCGCACGACACGATATGGTCTCCCCCAAGGGTCCCTATCGAGTGTCGCAAGCCATTCCCCCCACGCCGCTTCTTTGGCCTGCGCGATGGCCGTTTGCAGCGTTTGACAGGCGGCCCTGTAGGCGGCGTATAAGACGCCTTCGGAGTCGAGGTCACGGACCCTTCTCCTCCTACACCGACTGTAGCGTCGGCGTGCTGCCACGCACGCTTTGCGCAATTGGCGGAGCTCTGGACGCCACCAGTACAGCCGACGGCGCGGCTTGTACGGTTTCGCCCTCGGCATCGCCGCATCGCAAATGCGAGACAGAGCAGCACCGATTCGGTCGGCCTCTCGGTCGACCTCTCGGACTACCGCCATGTCGGAACCTGCCCCCCAGGCTTCGACGATGGCCGCCTCTTTCGCCAGCTGGCTGTCGAGCCGGCTCAGACACCAGCGTGGCCCATCCGTACGTCGGGCGGTGGGCAGAGCGTCGTTTCCTGTGGGAGAGACGGAAGACGCAGAACCGAAACCGAACCGGATATACCGGTGGTCGGACAGCGTCTCCACGTTCGTCACCACTCTCCAATCCCGAGCACGACGGGCGAGGGCGTTGGACGCGAACGTGATGTCCACGATCGATTCGCCCTGCTGCCGCACGCACGTGCTCTCCGACCCATCGTTGAGGACTACGAGCCCCAGCGACGTGGCCCACTCGACCAAAGCCTCACCTCGTGAATCCGTCCTCGGGGAACCCCAAGCCGTTGATTTGGCGTTGAAGTCCCCCGCGACCAGCACGGGGGTGGGCGATATCTGCCCGACCAGAGCCCCGACCTCGATCAGCATACGCTCGAACTCGGCGAGACTCCGATTGGGCGACGCGTAGACGCCGACGACTGCCACACCACCGACGACGGCCAGCACGAACCCCCTACCCTTTGCGACACCCTCGATGGCCGGGGAGCCAGCCACGGCGGGGGCGACAATAGCCACCACCCTATCGTGATCGGAGACCCAGTCGTCCCGCGAGGGAACGAAATAGGGCTCCGACACCACCGCCAGGTTGATTCGCCACTCTGCTATGCTTTGGACCAGGAGGTCCTGAGCTCTTGCAGAGTGGTTCACATTGGCCTGGAGACAGTGTAAGGCCATCGTTATTACGAGGTCTCCATTGTCTCCACCGGCGGCCGTGACGACGAGGCTACTGGGCCTTTCGTCACTGTCTTGGCCTTCTTGTTTACGAGTGCCGTTCGGGCTTTACCGCCCTGGCACTCTTTGCTGCCAACGGCATGAGCCGCTGGCTTACCTGCCGCTACGCAGACGACGCAGTTTGCGTCAGCGGCGGTGCACTCCCGGTACTTGTGGCCAGGCTGACCACACCGGAAGCACAACAGGCTACGGTCGACACCCCTGTCGCACCTGGCCCCCATATGTCCCCCCTCGAGACACCGGAAACAGCGCAGTGGCCTGGGCTCGAGCAGTACCACCCGAGCCGAAACCCACCCGACTCTAACCCGGCCGGCCTCGACTATGGGTTTTGCCGCCCCTACTGGGCAGCTTAACCACAGCGAGCCGGAACCCCTCGGTCCCCGAGTGATGACCCCGGGTCTGATCGCTCCTGAGGAGCAACCCCCATCTGCAGCGACCGCTGCCACGACCTCCTCAGCCGTGACCGAGTCGTCCAGGTCCATGACCCTAAGCTCTACGCACTTAGTGGGTCGATGCACCTGGACCACGTCCGGACTGAGGACTTCGCGGAGCTTGCCCGCTAGGGCATCTGCCGCCTTCTCCGCCTCATTTGTGCCCGGAGGTATCTCCAACATCCGGGCACCCGTGGCTGACGTACGGAATCGCACCGTCGTCAGGCCGATCTCGCGCAGGCTGATTTGGCTCTTAGCTTGAGCCAAAACCTGTTCGTATGTCGCTCCTTTCTCCTCAGCACCGGGCTTTAACGTGATAGTTATCACCTCGGTGCGAGGGGAGCGGAGCTTCACCCTACGTTTTTTGGACTCCTTTGCAGGAGTCTTTTTCGCCTTCTTGGCTTTTTTAGACTCCTTCGCAGGAGTCTGCCTCGTCGTCGTCGCCGCCGCCGGTTTGCTTGTCGCCTTCTTGGACTTTCGTCCGACGACAGCGCTCCACGGAACAGCCGCGGACTCTGGCACCGCGGGTTCCGCGGACGTGGAAGGAGCGGTCCTTTTGGCCGCCGCTTCTTTGGCAGCCAAGTTCGAGCGTCGTGAACGCTTCGGCTTGGCCACCTCTACCGAGGACACCTTCTCAGGTGCCTTCGTTTTTGCAGCCTGAGCTGCTTTCCGATCGGCGGCGAGCGGAGGCCGCAACCGAGGCTCCGGAAGGAGGCGGTCCTCGATCCCCTCGAAGCGTGCGTTCAGCATTCTGAACTGCTCCTGGTTCGCTCGGATTACCTCTTCCATCGCCTTCTTGAATTCAGCCGTGCTACTTGCAGCGGGCTGTTGCCGTATATGGGCGACCTCTCGGCGCAGCTCGGCCAATTGGCCCGCCATCTGCGCGTTGAGTGCCTCCAAGCGGGCAACATCATCGCACTTCTTGATCGTCCTCAGCTCGGACGACGCACCTTTGATGGTGTCAACGGCCGACCTGAGGGCCCGAACGTATGTGCCCTTGAGGTTGCTCGACTTGTCGGCCACCTGCGCTACGACATTCGCTGCCTCCTTAATTTCTGCCTCTAGAGCAGCGGAGGTCCGCGGCACGTCCTCGACAACCACACGGTTTCTCAGGCGTGCCGCCCTTTCCTCAATGGCCACCTTGGCCTTGGCGTTGTAAAGGACCAGCGCATCCTCTGTCTGGAAGCGCTGCTCCTTCGCCTTCTCCGCTTGGAGCTCGGCTCGGTGCTTGCCGAAGCCCACATATTGTCCGGTCGAGGGCGGTCGGCCCCGCCCCCTTTTGGACGAAGGCTTCAGCCACCGACCGATTGATGCATCTGAGCCGCAGTCACTTTGCTGCGCGCTCGCATCACTCTCGGATCCGGAGAAGTTGTCCCTGGGATGGGACCGCTTCTCCGCCTTTCGTCTATTCCTATCCGTCATGCTAACATAACTGGCGGCCGACGAGTCCGACTCAGAGAGCCGTTCAAGCCGAACCACCAGTTCCTTTGTTACGCCAAGGTCTTTGGTTTCAGCGCGCGCCATCGGGGCGCCCACCTCCACCACCATATCGTCATTATCCAATCGCAAGGCTGTATCGGTTTGTCCGTGTGTGGTTTTAATATTTGAACTTTCCATATTAGTCCCACGAGTATGGCGGAAATAAATTGTCCACCAAGGCAGTGCCCCCTGTACCTTGGTAACCCTATTACACCGTGAGGTCGGGCGGTATCACGGGATCTCTATGCTATTGTTTTTTATTGAGGTTGGCTCCTCTCGACCCAGCCGACTAAGGCAAGGCCCTCGGTCCCACTCCAGGCTGCGAGACATGATCCACAACACCCAGAATGGGGAAACGAGTTCGAGAGGTGGTGACAATAGTCTTGTTTACTCAGACTCGATACCGAGAATGAGTAAACCCGCCTCTCCTCCTACTCGACTCTAAAAACCGATAACGAGTCCCTCCGAAATGTAAAGAAAATATAATATAAAATAAATATATATATTCCCCCCCCCCCGCTGCGCCCACTTGTAAAGAAGTGGGCGCCCTCGTGGCCAAAACCCAGACCACGAGATAACCGCCGCGTCAGTCGTTAGCCGCGATCGACAGGCATTTCCGGAAAATCGTCGGAATGCCGGTCGACCCCGTTGCCCAGGGTGCACCACGAGGAGGTGACCGACTTGCACCCCAACCTTTTTTTTTTTTTTTTTTTTTTTTTTTTTTTTAACGAGGGGAAATGCATTTACGCATACCGCCCGGCCGGGTGGCCGCGACGGCTATGTGGGACTCACCGGGGACCCCGAGTCATCGGCTGTCCGATACCCGGCTGCCCGTCCTACCCACTAAAACCAGACCTCGATATTCCGCCTTCGCGCAAGGCGGCAGGGTTACGGGAACGCGTTTGCTTGCAACCGCGACCCCGCCTGCGAATGTTGCTTCTAAGCAACACTACTCGAAGGTGCACCGTGATGGCAGGCGCACCTTCCTACTCTGGCGTCTTTCGACGCCACATCATCAGACCGGCGGCGGTAGCGTTCGCATTGCGAAGGCTCGCCGTCGCCGCCCTGACTTCCTCCGACGTAGCGGGAGCGAGTTGGGATCGTCCTCCCTCTCTCGCTCCGCCGCCTCCTTTTGCGACAGTACGGCGTCGCTAAACGCGCATACTGCCGCCCAGGCCTCTTTGCTTTCGGTCATTCTCTTAACGAGGACCGGAAGCGACAGGTCTCCTCCTGCTATGGCAGTGGATAGCACAGCGCGAGGCTCCGCCCAAGCTGGGCACTCTGCGCGCGTGTGTTCGGCCGTATCCACGGCTACATAGCCACAATGGTGGCACAACTCCGAGGGTTCCCTGCCCACCACCTCGCACAGATACTTGGCAAAGCATCCGTGCCCGGTCAAGAGCTGCGCGAGGTGATATGTGGAGGGGCCGTGCTTGCGCTCGACCCACTCCCTCAGTACGGGCCGAATAGCCGCTACGAGTTCCCGGCTGGATCCCGGGACTCCTAGTCTCTCCGACCATTTGGCGAAGAGCCTTTCGCGGGCCTCTTCGCGCCAATGGTGGACCTCACTTGGATGGGGTCGGTTCCCGTCTGCTATTGCAACCTTCGCCCGCCAGTAGACGCTCGAATTGGCCTCGGCCTCGAGGTCCCAAGGCGGGGTTCCGGCGAGCAGACACGCCGCGTTGTACGACACCGTGCGGTACGCACGAGCCGCTCTGAGCGCCATCGCCCGCTGCGGACGTCGCAGCGAAGCGACGTTGCGAGTGCTCAGTGCGTCCGCCCATATCGGCGCCCCGTAGAGCGCCATCGAGCGAACGACACCGGCGTACAAACGCCTGCAGGCGCCTCCTGGCCCGCCCACGTTGGGAAGGATCTGGCCGAGCGCTCCGGCTGCGGCCACCAGCCTTGGGGCCAAGCGCCGGAAGTGCTCTTCGAAATTCCACCTGCCGTCGAGGACGAGTCCGAGATATCTCATCGTCGCCCCGACGGAGATGGAGATTCCGCCCACCGTTATTGTCGCCCCCGGTGGTGGTCCGTTCCGAGGCCCGTGAAACACGAGTGCCTCGGATTTGTGCAGGGCGACTTCCAGACCTAAAGCGCGGATGCGGTGCACAGCGTGTGCCACTCCCGCCGTGGCGAGATAGGCCGCCTCGCGATAGGAACTGCCACGGGCCGACACGAGGGTGTCGTCGGCGTAACAAGTTACGTCGACCCCCCGCAGCGTGGCCCCGCGCAGCACCCAGTCGTACCCTATGTTCCACAGGAGTGGTCCTAGGACCGAACCCTGCGGGACACCGCACGACAACGCCCTCCTACCCCAGCCCTCCCTGGTCGGGTAGGCCACCGCTCTGCCCGAAAAATAATCGGCCACGGTACGCCTCAAGTAGGCCGGCACATTGTGGAATCGCAACGCCTCCGTCACCACTTCCCAAGGAAGGGTGTTGAAGGCATTGGAGATATCCAATGACACCGCCATTACGACCCCACCCCGTGAGACCTCCTTCTCTGCCAGATCCCGTACCCTGGCGATCGCGTCCAGTGTCGAGCGGCCAGGGCGAAAACCATACTGCCGCTCGCTAAGACCCGGCTCCATGCTACCCGCGAGACGGGTAGCGAGCACACGCTCGAATAGCTTGCTCGTCTCGTCGAGCAACACTATCGGGCGGTAGGCCGAAGGCTGATCGGGAGGTCGTCCGTCCTTGCGGATCAGAACGAGTCTGCCCGTTTTCCACCGATGCGGAAACCTACCCTGAGTCAGGCACTCGGTGAAAAAGTGCCGAATACTGATCCCCATCTCATCCAACGCGATCGCCAAGGCGCGCCCCGGGATACCATCGGGCCCAGGTGCCGTCTTTTTCGACCGGAGTTTCAGGGCGGCCTCCTGTAACTCCGTCTCAGTGACCGCCGGAATCACCGGATCCTCGATCTCGCGAGGTCCGATGATGGGCGCCATCGTCGGAGGCACGAATTCTTCCCTTTCGGGAAAAAGTGCACCCACTACACTCTCCAGGAGTGACGGCTGGAGACTGCTGGTTAGCGGGGGAGTATACGGTCGGAGCTTTTGCCGCACGACACGATATGGTCTCCCCCAAGGGTCCCTATCGAGTGTCGCAAGCCATTCCCCCCACGCCGCTTCTTTGGCCTGCGCGATGGCCGTTTGCAGCGTTTGACAGGCGGCCCTGTAGGCGGCGTATAAGACGCCTTCGGAGTCGAGGTCACGGACCCTTCTCCTCCTACACCGACTGTAGCGTCGGCGTGCTGCCACGCACGCTTTGCGCAATTGGCGGAGCTCTGGACGCCACCAGTACAGCCGACGGAGCGGCTTGTACGGTTTCGCCCTCGGCATCGCCGCATCGCAAATGCGAGACAGAGCGGCACCGATTCGGTCAGCCTCTCGGTCGACCTCTCGGACTACCGCCATGTCGGAACCTGCCCCCCAGGCTTCGACGATGGCCGCCTCTTTCGCCAGCTGGCTGTCGAGCCGGCTCAGACACCAGCGTGGCCCATCCGTACGTCGGGCGGTGGGCAGAGCGTCGTTTCCTGTGGGAGAGACGGAAGACGCAGAACCGAAACCGAGCCGGATATACCGGTGGTCGGACAGCGTCTCCACGTTCGTCACCACTCTCCAATCCCGAGCACGACGGGCGAGGGCGTTGGACGCGAACGTGATGTCCACGATCGATTCGCCCTGCTGCCGCACGCACGTGCTCTCCGACCCATCGTTGAGGACGACGAGCCCCAGCGACGTGGCCCACTCGACCAAAGCCTCACCTCGTGAATCCGTCCTCGGGGAACCCCAAGCCGTTGATTTGGCGTTGAAGTCCCCCGCGACCAGCACAGGGGTGGGCGATATCTGCCCGACCAGAGCCCCGACCTCGATCAGCATACGCTCGAACTCGGCGAGACTCCGATTGGGCGACGCGTAGACGCCGACGACTGCCACACCACCGACGACGGCCAGCACGAACCCCCTACCCTTTGCGACACCCTCGATGGCCGGGGAGCCAGCCACGGCGGGGGCGACAATAGCCACCACCCTATCGTGATCGGAGACCCAGTCGTCCCGCGAGGGAACGAAATAGGGCTCCGACACCACCGCCAGGTTGATTCGCCACTCTGCTATGCTTTGGACCAGGAGGTCCTGAGCTCTTGCAGAGTGGTTCACATTGGCCTGGAGACAGTGTAAGGCCATCGTTATTACGAGGTCTCCATTGTCTCCACCGGCGGCCGTGACGACGAGGCTACTGGGCCTTTCGTCACCGTCTTGGCCTTCTTGTTTACGAGTGCCGTTCGGGCTTTACCGCCCTGGCACTCTTTGCTGCCAACGGCATGAGCCGCTGGCTTACCTGCCGCTACGCAGACGACGCAGTTTGCGTCAGCGGCGGTGCACTCCCGGTACTTGTGGCCAGGCTGACCACACCGGAAGCACAACAGGCTACGGTCGACACCCCTGTCGCACCTGGCCCCCATATGTCCCCCCTCGAGACACCGGAAACAGCGCAGTGGCCTGGGCTCGAGCAGTACCACCCGGGCCGAAACCCACCCGACTCTAACCCGGCCGGCCTCGACTATGGGTTTTGCCGCCCCTACTGGGCAGCTTAACCACAGCGAGCCGGAACCCCTCGGTCCCCGAGTGATGACCCCGGGTCTGATCGCTCCTGAGGAGCAACCCCCATCTGCAGCGACCGCTGCCACGACCTCCTCAGCCGTGACCGAGTCGTCCAGGTCCATGACCCTAAGCTCTACGCACTTAGTGGGTCGATGCACCTGGACCACGTCCGGACTGAGGACTTCGCGGAGCTTGCCCGCTAGGGCATCTGCCGCCTTCTCCGCCTCATTTGTGCCCGGAGGTATCTCCAACATCCGGGCACCCGTGGCTGACGTACGGAATCGCACCGTCGTCAGGCCGATCTCGCGCAGGCTGATTTGGCTCTTAGCTTGAGCCAAAACCTGTTCGTATGTCGCTCCTTTCTCCTCAGCACCGGGCTTTAACGTGATAGTTATCACCTCGGTGCGAGGGGAGCGGAGCTTCACCCTACGTTTTTTGGACTCCTTTGCAGGAGTCTTTTTCGCCTTCTTGGCTTTTTTAGACTCCTTCGCAGGAGCCTGCCTCGTCGTCGTCGCCGCCGCCGGTTTGCTTGTCGCCTTCTTGGACTTTCGTCCGACGACAGCGCTCCACGGAACAGCCGCGGCCTCTGGCACCGCGGGTTCCGCGGACGTGGAAGGAGCGGTCCTTTTGGCCGCCGCTTCTTTGGCAGCCAAGTTCGAGCGTCGTGAACGCTTCGGCTTGGCCACCTCTACCGAGGACACCTTCTCAGGTGCCTTCGTTTTTGCAGCCTGAGCTGCTTTCCGGTCGGCGGCGAGCGGAGGCCGCAGCCGAGGCTCCGGAAGGAGGCGGTCCTCGATCCCCTCGAAGCGTGCGTTCAGCATTCTGAACTGCTCCTGGTTCGCTCGGATTACCTCTTCCATCGCCTTCTTGAAGTCAGCCGTGCTACTCGCAGCGGGCTGTTGCCGCATCTGGGCGACCTCTCGGCGCAGTTCGGCCAATTGGCCCGCCATCTGCGCGTTGAGTGCCTCCAAGCGGGCAACATCATCGCACTTCTTGATCGTCCTCAATTCGGACGACGCACCATTGATGGTGTCAACGGCCGACCTGAGGGCCCGAACGTATGTGCCTTTGAGGTTGCTCGACTTGTCGGCCACCTGCGCTACGACATTCGCTGCCTCCTTAATTTCTGCCTCTAGAGCAGCGGAGGTCCGCGGCACGTCCTCGACAACCGCACCGCGGTTTCTCAGGCGTGCCGCCCTTGCTTCAATGGCCACCTTGGCCTTGGCGTTGTAAAGGACCAGCGCATCCTCTGTCTGGAAGCGCTGCTCCTTCGCCTTCTCCGCTTGGAGCTCGGCTCGGTGCTTGCCGAAGCCCACGTATTGTCCGGTCGAGGACGGTCGGCCCCGCCCCCTTTTGGACGAAGGCTTCAGCCACCGACCGATTGATGCATCTGAGCCGCAGTCACTTTGCTGCGCGCTCGCATCACTCTCAGTTCCGGAGAAGTTGTCCCTGGGATGGGACCGCTTCTCCGCCTTTCGTCTATTCCTATCCGTCATGCTAACATAACTGGCGTTCGACGAGTCCGACTCAGAGAGCCGTTCCAATCGAACAACCAGTTCCTTTGTTACGCCAAGGTCTTTGGTTTCAGCGCGCGCCATCGGGGCGCCCACCTCCACCACCGTTTCGTCAATAGCCATTCGTGTAGCAATCGGAAGTCCGTTGTTTGGGTTTTTTATTGAGCTTTCCATAAAAAGTCCCACGAGTAAGGCGGAAATAAATTGTCCACCAAGGCAGTGCCCCCTGTACCTTGGTAACCCTATTACACCGTGAGGTCGGGCGGTATCACGGGATCTCTATGCTATTGTTTTTTATTGAGGTTGGCTCCTCTCGACCCAGCCGACTAAGGCAAGGCCCTCGGTCCCACTCCAGGCTGCGAGACATGATCCACAACACCCAGAATGGGGAAACGAGTTCGAGAGGTGGTGACAATAGTCTTGTTTACTCAGACTCGATACCGAGAATGAGTAAACCCGCCTCTCCTCCTACTCGACTCTAAAAACCGATAACGAGTCCCTCCGAAATGTAAAGAAATATAATATAAAATAAATATATATATTCCCCCCCCCCCCGCTGCGCCCACTTGTAAAGAAGTGGGCGCCCTCGTGGCCAAAACCCAGACCACGAGATAACCGCCGCGTCAGTCGTTAGCCGCGATCGACAGGCATTACCGGAAAATCGTCGGAATGCCGGTCGACCCCGTTGCCCAGGGTGCACCACGAGGAGGTGACCGACATGCACCCCAACCTAACCTAACCTAACCTAACCTAACCTAACCTTTTTTTTTTTTTTTTTTTTTTTTTTTTTTTTTTTTTTTTTTTTTTTTTTTTTTTTTTTTTAACGAGGGGAAATGCATTTACGCATACCGCCCGGCCGGGTGGCCGCGACGGCTATGTGGGACTCACCGGGGACCCCGAGTCATCGGCTGTCCGATACCCGGCTGCCCGTCCTACCCACTAAAACCAGACCTCGATATTCCGCCTTCGCGCAAGGCGGCAGGGTTACGGGAACGCGTTTGCTTGCAACCGCGACCCCGCCTGCGAATGTTGCTTCTGAGCAACACTACTCGAAGGTGCACCGTGATGGCAGGCGCACCTTCCTACTCTGGCGTCTTTCGACGCCACATCATCAGACCGGCGGCGGTAGCGTTCGCATTGCGAAGGCTCGCCGTCGCCGCCCTGACCTCCTCCGACGTAGCGGGAGCGAGTTGGGATCGTCCTCCCTCTCTCGCTCCGCCGCCTCCTTTTGCGACAGTACGGCGTCGCTAAACGCGCATACTGCCGCCCAGGCCTCTTTGCTTTCGGTCATTCTCTTAACGAGGACCGGAAGCGACAGGTCTCCTCCTGCTATGGCAGTGGATAGCACAGCGCGAGGCTCCGCCCAAGCTGGGCACTCTGCGCGCGTGTGTTCGGCCGTATCCACGGCTACATAGCCACAATGGTGGCACAACTCCGAGGGTTCCCTGCCCACCACCTCGCACAGATACTTGGCAAAGCATCCGTGCCCGGTCAAGAGCTGCGCGAGGTGATATGTGGAGGGGCCGTGCTTGCGCTCGACCCACTCCCTCAGTACGGGCCGAATAGCCGCTACGAGTTCCCGGCTGGATCCCGGGACTCCTAGTCTCTCCGACCATTTGGCGAAGAGCCTTTCGCGGGCCTCTTCGCGCCAATGGTGGACCTCACTTGGATGGGGTCGGTTCCCGTCTGCTATTGCAACCTTCGCCCGCCAGTAGACGCTCGAATTGGCCTCGGCCTCGAGGTCCCAAGGCGGGGTTCCGGCGAGCAGACACGCCGCGTTGTACGACACCGTGCGGTACGCACGGGCCGCCCTGAGCGCCATCGCCCGCTGCGGACGCCGCAGCGAAGCGACGTTGCGAGCGCTCAGTGCGTCCGCCCATATCGGCGCCCCGTAGAGCGCCATCGAGCGAACGACACCGGCGTACAAACGCCTGCAGGCGCCTCCTGGCCCGCCCACGTTGGGAAGGATCTGGCCGAGCGCTCCGGCTGCGGCCACCAACCTTGGGGCCAAGCGCCGGAAGTGCTCTTCGAAATTCCACCTACCGTCGAGGACGAGTCCGAGATATCTCATCGTCGCCCCGACGGGGATGGAGATTCCGCCCACCGTTATTGTCGCCCCCGGTGGTGGTCCGTTCCGAGGCCCGTGAAACACGAGTGCCTCGGATTTGTGCAGGGCGACCTCCAGACCTAAAGCGCGGATGCGGTGCACAGCGTGTGCCACTCCCGCCGTGGCGAGATAGGCCGCCTCGCGATAGGAACTGCCACGGGCCGACACGAGGGTGTCGTCGGCGTAACAAGTTACGTCGACCCCCCGCAGCGTGGCCCCGCGCAGCACCCAGTCGTACCCTATGTTCCACAGGAGTGGTCCTAGGACCGAACCCTGCGGGACACCGCACGACAACGCCCTCCTACCCCAGCCCTCCCTGGTCGGGTAGGCCACCGCTCTGCCCGAAAAATAATCGGCCACGGTACGCCTCAAGTAGGCCGGCACATTGTGGAATCGCAACGCCTCCGTCACCACTTCCCAAGGAAGGGTGTTGAAGGCATTGGAGATATCCAATGACACCGCCATTACGACCCCACCCCGTGAGACCTCCTTCTCTGCCAGATCCCGTACCCTGGCGATCGCGTCCAGTGTCGAGCGGCCAGGGCGAAAACCATACTGCCGCTCGCTAAGACCCGGCTCCATGCTACCCGCGAGACGGGTAGCGAGCACACGCTCGAATAGCTTGCTCGTCTCGTCGAGCAACACTATCGGGCGGTAGGCCGAAGGCTGATCGGGAGGTCGTCCGTCCTTGCGGATCAGAACGAGTCTGCCCGTTTTCCACCGATGCGGAAACCTACCCTGAGTCAGGCACTCGGTGAAAAAGTGCCGAATACTGATCCCCATCTCATCCAACGCGATCGCCAAGGCGCGCCCCGGGATACCATCGGGCCCAGGTGCCGTCTTTTTCGACCGGAGTTTCAGGGCGGCCTCCTGTAACTCCGTCTCAGTGACCGCCGGAATCACCGGATCCTCGATCTCGCGAGGTCCGATGATGGGCGCCATCGTCGGAGGCACGAATTCTTCCCTTTCGGGAAAAAGTGCACCCACTACACTCTCCAGGAGTGACGGCTGGAGACTGCTGGTTAGCGGGGGAGTATACGGTCGGAGCTTTTGCCGCACGACACGATATGGTCTCCCCCAAGGGTCCCTATCGAGTGTCGCAAGCCATTCCCCCCACGCCGCTTCTTTGGCCTGCGCGATGGCCGTTTGCAGCGTTTGACAGGCGGCCCTGTAGGCGGCGTATAAGACGCCTTCGGAGTCGAGGTCACGGACCCTTCTCCTCCTACACCGACTGTAGCGTCGGCGTGCTGCCACGCACGCTTTGCGCAATTGGCGGAGCTCTGGACGCCACCAGTACAGCCGACGGAGCGGCTTGTACGGTTTCGCCCTCGGCATCGCCGCATCGCAAATGCGAGACAGAGCGGCACCGATTCGGTCAGCCTCTCGGTCGACCTCTCGGACTACCGCCATGTCGGAACCTGCCCCCCAGGCTTCGACGATGGCCGCCTCTTTCGCCAGCTGGCTGTCGAGCCGGCTCAGACACCAGCGTGGCCCATCCGTACGTCGGGCGGTGGGCAGAGCGTCGTTTCCTGTGGGAGAGACGGAAGACGCAGAACCGAAGCCGAACCGGATATACCGGTGGTCGGACAGCGTCTCCACGTTCGTCACCACTCTCCAATCCCGAGCACGACGGGCGAGGGCGTTGGACGCGAACGTGATGTCCACGATCGATTCGCCCTGCTGCCGCACGCACGTGCTCTCCGACCCATCGTTGAGGACGACGAGCCCCAGCGACGTGGCCCACTCGACCAAAGCCTCACCTCGTGAATCCGTCCTCGGGGAACCCCAAGCCGTTGATTTGGCGTTGAAGTCCCCCGCGACCAGCACAGGGGTGGGCGATATCTGCCCGACCAGAGCCCCGACCTCGATCAGCATACGCTCGAACTCGGCGAGACTCCGATTGGGCGACGCGTAGACGCCGACGACTGCCACACCACCGACGACGGCCAGCACGAACCCCCTACCCTTTGCGACACCCTCGATGGCCGGGGAGCCAGCCACGGCGGGGGCGACAATAGCCACCACCCTATCGTAATCGGAGACCCAGTCGTCCCGCGAGGGAACGAAATAGGGCTCCGACACCACCGCCAGGTTGATTCGCCACTCTGCTATGCTTTGGACCAGGAGGTCCTGAGCTCTTGCAGAGTGGTTCACATTGGCCTGGAGACAGTGTAAGGCCATCGTTATTACGAGGTCTCCATTGTCTCCACCGGCGGCCGTGACGACGAGGCTACTGGGCCTTTCGTCACTGTCTTGGCCTTCTTGTTTACGAGTGCCGTTCGGGCTTTACCGCCCTGGCACTCTTTGCTGCCAACGGCATGAGCCGCTGGCTTACCTGCCGCTACGCAGACGACGCAGTTTGCGTCAGCGGCGGTGCACTCCCGGTACTTGTGGCCAGGCTGACCACACCGGAAGCACAACAGGCTACGGTCGACACCCCTGTCGCACCTGGCCCCCATATGTCCCCCCTCGAGACACCGGAAACAGCGCAGTGGCCTGGGCTCGAGCAGAACCACCCGAGCCGAAACCCACCCGACTCTAACCCGGCCGGCCTCGACTATGGGTTTTGCCGCCCCTACTGGGCAGCTCAACCACAGCGAGCCGGAGCCCCTCGGTCCCCGAGCGATGACCCCGGGTCTGATCGCTCCTGAAGAGCAACCCCCATCTGCAGCGACCGCTGCCACGACCTCCTCAGCCGTGACCGAGTCGTCCAGGTCCATGACCCTAAGCTCTACGCACTTAGTGGGTCGATGCACCTGGACCACGTCCGGGCTGAGAACTTCGCGGAGCTTGCCCGCTAGGGCATCTGCCGCCTTCTCCGCTTCACTTGTGCCCGGAGGTATCTCCAACATCCGGGCACCCGTGGCTGACGTACGGAATCGCACCGTCGTCAGGCCGACCTCCCGCAGGCTTATTTGGCTCTTGGCTTGAGCCAAGACCTGCTCGTATGTTACTCCTTTCTCCCCAGCACCGGGTTTTAACGTCAGAGTTATCACCTCGGTGCGAGGGGAGCGGAGCTTCACCCTACGTTTTTTGGGCTCCTTTGCAGGAGCCTTTTTCGCCTTCTTGGCTTTTTTAGACTCCTTCGCAGGAGCCTGCCTCGTCGTCGTCGCCGCCGCCGGTTTGCTTGTCGCCTTCTTGGACTTTCGTCCGACGACAGCGCTCCACGGAACAGCCGCGGCCTCTGGCACCGCGGGTTCCGCGGATGTGGAAGGAGCGGTCCTTTTGGCCGCCGCTTCTTTGGCAGCCAAGTTCGAGCGTCGTGAACGCTTCGGCTTGGCCACCTCTACCGAGGACACCTTCTCAGGTGCCTTCGTTTTTGCAGCCTGAGCTGCTTTCCGGTCGGCGGCGAGCGGAGGCCGCAACCGAGGCTCCGGAAGGAGGCGGTCCTCGATCCCCTCGAAGCGTGCGTTCAGGATTCTGAACTGCTCCTGGTTCGCTCGGATTACCTCTTCCATCGCCTTCTTAAAGTCAGCCGTGCTACTCGCAGCGGGCTGTTGCCGTATCTGGGCGACCTCTCGGCGCAGCTCGGCCAATTGGCCCGCCATCTGCGCGTTGAGTGCCTCCAAGCGGGCAACATCATCACACTTCTTGATCGTCCTCAACTCGGACGACGCACCTTTGATGGTGTCAACGGCCGACCTGAGGGCCCGAACGTATGTGCCCTTGAGGTTGCTCGACTTGTCGGCCACCTGCGCTACGACATTCGCTGCCTCCTTAATTTCTGCTTCTAGAGCAGCGGAGGTCCGCGGCACGTCCTCGACAACCGCACCGCGGTTTCTCAGGCGTGCCGCCCTTGCTTCAATGGCCACCTTGGCCTTGGCGTTGTAAAGGACCAGCGCATCCTCTGTCTGGAAGCGCTGCTCCTTCGCCTTCTCCGCTTGGAGCTCGGCTCGGTGCTTGCCGAAGCCCACATATTGTCCGGTCGAGGACGGTCGGCCCCGCCCCCTTTTGGACGAAGGCTTCAGCCACCGACCGATTGATGCATCTGAGCCGCAGTCACTTTGCTGCGCGCTCGCATCACTCTCAGTTCCGGAGAAGTTGTCCCTGGGATGGGACCGCTTCTCCGCCTTTCGTCTATTCCTATCCGTCATGCTAACATAACTGGCGTTCGACGAGTCCGACTCAGAGAGCCGTTCCAATCGAACAACCAGTTCCTTTGTTACGCCAAGGTCTTTGGTTTCAGCGCGCGCCATCGGGGCGCCCACCTCCACCACCATATCGTCATTATCCAATCGCAAGGCTGTATCGGTTTGTCCGTGTGTGGTTTTAATATTTGAACTTTCCATATTAGTCCCACGAGTATGGCGGAAATAAATTGTCCACCAAGGCAGTGCCCCCTGTACCTTGGTAACCCTATTACACCGTGAGGTCGGGCGGTATCACGGGATCTCTATGCTATTGTTTTTTATTGAGGTTGGCTCCTCTCGACCCAGCCGACTAAGGCAAGGCCCTCGGTCCCACTCCAGGCTGCGAGACATGATCCACAACACCCAGAATGGGGAAACGAGTTCGAGAGGTGGTGACAATAGTCTTGTTTACTCAGACTCGATACCGAGAATGAGTAAACCCGCCTCTCCTCCTACTCGACTCTAAAAACCGATAACGAGTCCCTCCGAAATGTAAAGAAAATATAATATAAAATAAATATATATATTCCCCCCCCCGCTGCGCCCACTTGTAAAGAAGTGGGCGCCCTCGTGGCCAAAACCCAGACCACGAGATAACCGCCGCGTCAGTCGTTAGCCGCGATCGACAGGCATTTCCGGAAAATCGTCGGAATGCCGGTCGACCCCGTTGCCCAGGGTGCACCACGAGGAGGTGACCGACTTGCACCCCAACCTAACCTAACCTAACCTAACCTAACCTAACCTAACCTTTTTTTTTTTTTTTTTTTTTTTTTTTTTTTTTTTTTAACGAGGGGAAATGCATTTACGCATTCCGCCCGGTCCAAAAGGGGAACCGGGACGGGTATGTGGGACTCACGGGGACCCCGAGTCATCGGCTGTCCGATACCCGGCTGCCCGTCCTACCCACTAAAACCGCCTCGACTTTCCGCCTCACCGCAAGGCGGCAGGACTACGGGAACGCAAGTGGCACACCACCGCGGCCCTGCCAGCGGCCGTCGCTGTAAATGGGCGACTCTCCTCGAAGACGTGCCAGGGTGTTACGGCACGCTTCCTGCTCTGCATCGACGACAGCGGATGTAAAATTCCGCTGCCAACCAACACTCAACGACGACAGCGGATGTAAAATTCCGCTGCCAACCACCATTCATCGACGACAGCGGATGTAAAGTTCCGCTGCCAACCACACTGTCCCGTTCAAAGCAACCGGCCTAGATAGTCGCGGCGCCGTCGACCAGGTCTCCGTCGACGCAGCGGGAGGGAATTTGGGTCGTCCTCCCGCTGTCGCTCTGCCGCCTCCTTTGCGGACATTACGGCTTCACTGAAGACCCGTAATGCCGCCCACGCCTCTTCGCTCGCGACCATCTTCCCAATCAGGGCCGGAAGCGAGATGTCATGTCCAATAGCCGTGGACAGGGCTGCGCGAGGCTCCGCCCAGGCTGGGCACTCTGCGCGCGTATGCTCGGCCGTGTCCACGGCTTCGTCGTCACAATGAGGACATACCACCGACGGCTCTCTCCCGACCACTTCGCACAAATATTTGGCGAAGCAGCCGTGACCGGTCATGAGCTGCGTCAGGTGGTACGTCAGTGGGCCGTGTTTGCGCTCGACCCACTCTTTCAACACAGGCCGAATGGCCGCTACGAGTTCCCCACTGGCTCCCGGAACTCGTAGCCTTTCTTCCCACTTGCCAAAAAGGCTTTCGCGGGCCTCCTCCCTCCACTGCTGGACCTCACGGGGGTGGGGCCGGTTCCCCTCTGCTCTTGCTGCCTTGACCCGCCAGAATACACCAGAGTTGACCTCTGCCTCGAGGTCCCAAGGCGGGCTTCCGGACAGCAAGCAGGCCGCGGTGTATGACACCGTACGGTACGCCCGAGCCGCTCTGAGCGCCATCGCGCGCTGCGGACGTCGCAGCGAGGCGACGTTACGGGCACTCAGAGCGTCCGCCCATATCGGCGCCCCGTAGAGTGCCATCGAGCGCACCACGCCGGCGTAAAGCCGCCTGCACGAGCCTCCTGGCCCCCCGATATTGGGCAAAATCCGCCCAAGCGCTCCGGCTGCAGCCACCAGTCTTGGGGCCAAGCGCCGGAAGTGCTCCTCGAACTTCCACCTGCCGTCGAGGACGAGTCCCAGGTACTTCATCGTCGACCCGATGGCGATGGAAGTTCCGCCGACTGTAATAGCTAATCCCTGAGGTGGGGCATTCCGAGGCCCATGAAAGACTAGGGCCTCGGATTTGTGTAAGGCCACCTCAAGGCCCAGTGCGCGGATGCGGTGAACCGCGTGTGCTACACCCGCTGTGGCTAGGTACGCCGCCTCTCGATGGGTTCTGCCGCGGGCCGACACGAGGGTGTCGTCAGCGTAGCAGGTCACGCTGACCCCCCGCAACGTGGCCCCGCGAAGTACCCAATCGTAGCCGATGTTCCACAGTAGCGGCCCCAAAACCGAGCCCTGTGGAACACCGCATGCCATTCGCCTTCGGCCCAGACCCTCTCTCGTCGGGTAGACCACCGCTCGGCCGGAGAAGTAGTCGGCGATCGTTCGACGAAGGTAAAATGGTACGCCATGGTATATGAGGCCCTCCGTTATCACCTCCCAGGGCAGGGTATTGAAGGCGTTGGATATATCCAGCGACACTGCCATCAGTACCCCACCCCGAAAAACCTCTTCTTCTGCGAGCTCCCTTACTCTTGCAATCGCGTCCAGCGTCGAGCGGCCGGGGCGGAAGCCGTACTGCCACTCACTAAGGCCTGGCTCCATGCTGCCGACTAGACGGGCCGCAAGCACACGCTCAAATAGCTTGCTCGCCTCGTCGAGCAGCACGATTGGGCGGTAAGCCGACGGCTGATCGGGTGCTCGTCCCTCCTTGCGGATGAGTACGAGCCTTCCCGTTTTCCACCGATCGGGGAACCTGCCTTGAGCCAGACACGCGGAGAATAGGCGCCGGACGCTCTCACCAATTTCTCGTAAGGCGATTGCCAGGGCGCGCCCCGGAATACCGTCAGGCCCTGGGGCTGTCCTTTTCGAACGAAGGTTCAGGGCAGCCGCACACAACTCCGCCTCGGTAACCGGGTACGCCTGGTCCACCATCTCTCGGTCCATGTAACTGGGTACCATCGTCGGTGGGACAAACGCTCCTCGCTCGGGAAAGAGTTCCTCCACAATTTGATCTAAGAGCTGCGGCTGGAGACTGCTGGTGAGCGGGGGAGTCCAGGGTCGGAGTTTTTGTCTCACAACCCGATACGGTCTCCCCCATGGATCCCTGTCGAGGGTAGCCAGCCACTCCTTCCACGCCTCCTCTTTGGCCTGGGCTATGGCCTTTTGGAGCGTGATACATGCGGTCCTGTAAAGGGCGTAGAGGACGTCCTCTGATGCGTGGTCCCGGACTCGCCTCCTCCTATAACGAACATACCGGCGACGGGCTGCAACACAAGCTCTCCGAAGCTGACGGAGCTCAGGACGCCACCAGTAAACGCGGCGACGTGGGGTCTGAGGCTTGACTCTCGGCATCGCCACATCGCAAATGCGGAACAGGGCGGCGCCAAGTTGATCAGCCTCTCGGTCGACCTGGACTACCGGGTCGGAACCGGCGCACCAGGCCTCCACGATGGCCGCCTCTTTTGCCAACTGGCTATCGAGACGGCCAAGACTCCACCGCGGACCTTCTGACCGCTCAACAGCGGGCTGGACGACGGGAACCGCGGAGACATCAAACCGGATGTACCGGTGATCCGATAGAGTCTCCACACCCGTCTCCACCCTCCAGTCCCGAACACGGCGGGCCAGGGCGTTGGACGCGAACGAGATGTCGACGATCGATTCGCCCTGCTGCCGCACGCACGTGCTCTCCGACCCACTGTTGATCACCGCGAGACCCAGTGAAACAGCCCACTCCTCCAAGACCTCTCCTCTGCAATCCGTCGCAGGGGAACCCCAAGCCGTAGATTTGGCATTGAAGTCCCCCGCAACTACCACCGGACTGGGCGATACCTGCCCAACCAGAGCCCCGACCTCGACCAGCAGTTGCTCAAACTCGGCGAGACTCCGATTGGGAGAGGCGTACACCCCCACGACCACCACCTCACCCACGACGGCGAGCACGCACCCTCTGCCTTTGGCTACACCCACGATGGACGGGGAGCCGGCGACAGCAGGGGCAGCGATTGCCACCACTTTGTCGTGGTCGGAGACCCAATCGTCCCGCGAGGGAACGAAGTAGGGCTCCGATACCACCGCAACGCCGATTTGCCACTCTGCCATGCTTTGGACCAGGAGGTCTTGAGCCCTGGCAGAGTGGTTGATGTTTGCCTGGAGAAAACGCAGGGCCATTAATGCGTCTCCATAGGCTCCACCGAAATGTTTGCAGGTGCGGCTACGGGACCCTTCGTAGTCACTCTGCCTCTCTGCGTACCACCTTTGCCGCCCTGGCACATCTTGCTCCCGACGGCATGCACTGCTGGTTTACCAGCCGCTGAACAGACCACGCATTTTGGTTCAGCGGCGGTACATTCTCGGGCCTTGTGGTCCGGTTGACCGCAGCGGAAGCACAAACGGCTGCGGTCGACACACCTGTCACACTTGGCCCCCATGTGGCCCCCCTCAAGACACCTAAAGCAGCGTAACGGCCTCGGTTCGAGCAGCATTACCCGCGCCGAGACCCACCCCACCTTAACGCGGCCAGCCTCCACTACTTTTTTAGCGGCCGCCACCGGACAGTTCAACCAGAGGGAGCCAGAGCCCTTGGAGCCCCGAGCGATCACCCCCGGCCTTATAGCTCCAGCAGAGCAGCCTCCCTCTTCGGCCACCGCAACTACCACCTCGTCCGCTGTCACGGAGTCGTCCAAATCCATGACCCGTATCTCCACGCATTTGGTCGGTCGATGGATCTGGACGTCGTCCGGCCTGAGAACTTCGCGGAGCTTGTTTGCCAGGGCATCCGCCGCCTTTTCCGCATCATTGGTGCCCGGCGGTATCTCCAGCATCCGGGCACCCGTGGCTGCTGTGCGGAAACGAACCGCAGTCAAGCCAACGTCACTCAGTTTTATCTGACTTTTGGCTTGAGCCAACACCTGCTCGTATCGTATCCCTCTCTCCTCAGCCCCGGGCTTCAACGTTATCGTTACCACGGCTGTGCGAGGCGGGCGGAGTCTCTTCTTCGGCGGGGCCTTTTTGGGCGTCTTAGTTGGAGTCTGCTTCGTTGCCGCCGGTTTGTTGGCCGTCTTATTGGGTTTTCTCCCGACGACAGCACTCCACGTAATCGGCGTGGCTTCTGACTCCGCGGACGGCGTAGGAGCATTCCTACGGGACGCCGCTTCTTGGGCAGCTAAGTTTGGGCGCCTCGACCGCTTAGGCTTGGCCACCCCAGTGCTCTGTTCCACTTCGGCTGAGTGGGCCGAGGATACCTTCACAGATGCTGACGGTCGAGAGGCGGCTGGAGCATCCTTGTTCGTCGTAGCCTGTGCTGCCTTCCGATCAGCGGCCAGTGGAGGTCGCAATCGGGTCTCCGGGAGGAGTCGGTCATCGATCCCCTCAATCCGGGCGTTCAACATCGAGCTGAATTGCTCGCGGTTCGAGCGCAGCGCTTCGTCAATCATGCGCTGGATGTCCGACGCAGTTATGGTGCCCGCAGCAGGCTGATGGCGCATCTGAGCGAACTCTCTGCGCAGCTCGGCCAATTGACCCGAAAGTTGCGCATTGGCTGCCTCCAGGCGAGCAACCTCCTCTGTCATGGTTAGGGCCTTCCAGTCAGACACCGCCCCTTTGATAACGTCTGCGGCCGTCTTCAGGGCCCGAACAAAGGTGCCTTTCAAGTTTCCCGATTTGTCGGCCACATGAATCACCACATTGAGTGCCTCTTGCACCGCTGCAACCATTGCTGCAGACGTCTTCGGCTTGTCCTCTATCGCCTCTGAAAGACGATTCTTTAGACGGGCCGCCCTTTCTTCTAAAGCCAACTTGGCTGCGGCATTATAAGTTACCAGCGCATCTTCCGCCTGGATGCGCTGCTCCTTCGTCTTCTCCATGTTGAGCAAGGCTTTGGCTTTTCCGAGCCCAACATATTCACCAGTGGTGGATCGCCCTCGCCCCCTCTTTGAGGACGGTTTCAACCACTCCGATGCGTATCCAGAGACGCCAGGCTGCGCGCTAGCGTCACTTTCGGAGCCCGAGCATAAGTCCCGTGAATAGGACCGCTTCTCACCCTTCCGTCGTTCATCCGTAACAATTGTGCAATCCGACGCGTCCGACTCAGAGAGCCGTTCCAGCCGGACAATCAACTCCTTCTTCACGCAAAAGTCCAAGGTTTCAGCGAGCGCCATCGGGGCGCCCACATCCACCGCCATATCGCCAGTGTCCAATCGTTCAGGCAAATCAAGTCCATGTTCGTTAATATTTGAGTTCAATTCCATAACTAATCCCACGAGTGTGGGGGAAATAAACAGTCCACCAAGGCAGTGCCCCCTGTACCTTGGCAACCCTATTACACCGTGAGGTCGGGCGGTATCACGGGATCTCTAAAACTAGTGTTTTTTAGTGAGGTTGGCTCCTCTTGGCCCGGCCGGTTAAGGCAAGGCCCTCGGTCCCACCACAGGCTGCGAGACGTGTCCACAACACCCGGATGGGGAAACGAGTTTGAGAGGCGGTGACAATAGTCTTGCTTACTCAGAATCGACACCGAAACTAAGCAAGCCCGCCTCTCCCACCACTGTCTCCGGTAGCCCAAAAAGACCCCGAAGACCTAGCAAAAGCTATTTACACCAATAACAAAATATAAAATTTTATGTACAACAACAAATTGTAACAACAATAAACAAATCGTAACAATAAACACCAACAACAAATTGTAAACAACAATAAAAATCGTAACAATGAACACCAACAACAAATTGTAAACAACAATAAACATCAACAAATTGTAAACAACAGTAACAACGTCAAAAACAACAAAACCCCCCCTTGCCACAAAGCCGCTCACACAGTCCACTCTGCTGAACAGAGAAGTACCAGGAACGGTCTGTGGCATACCCTCCGCGGTCAGTCTTAGCCGTTGCCGACGAAAACGTCGTCGACACCGTTGCCCAGGGTGCGCCACGAGGAGGCGACTGACATGCACCCCAACCTAACCTTTTTTTTTTTTTTTTTTTTTTTTTTTTTTTTTTTTTTTTTTTTTTTTTTTTTTTTTTTTTTTTTTTTTTAACGAGGGGAAATGCATTTACGCATACCGCCCGGCCGGGTGGCCGCGACGGCTATGTGGGACTCACGGGGACCCCGAGTCATCGGCTGTCCGATACCCGGCTGCCCGTCCTACCCACTAAAACCAGACCTCGATATTCCGCCTTCGCGCAAGGCGGCAGGGTTACGGGAACGCGTTTGCTTGCAACCGCGACCCCGCCTGCGAATGTTGCTTCTGAGCAACACTACTCGAAGGTGCACCGTGATGGCAGGCACACCTTCCTACTCTGGCGTCTTTCGACGCCACATCATCAGACCGGCGGCGGTAGCGTTCGCATTGCGAAGGCTCGCCGTCGCCGCCCTGACCTCCTCCGACGTAGCGGGAGCGAGTTGGGATCGTCCTCCCTATCTCGCTCCGCCGCCTCCTTTTGCGACAGTACGGCGTCGCTAAACGCGCATACTGCCGCCCAGGCCTCTTTGCTTTCGGTCATTCTCTTAACGAGGACCGGAAGCGACAGGTCTCCTCCTGCTATGGCAGTGGATAGCACAGCGCGAGGCTCCGCCCAAGCTGGGCACTCTGCGCGCGTGTGTTCGGCCGTATCCACGGCTACATAGCCACAATGGTGGCACAACTCCGAGGGTTCCCTGCCCACCACCTCGCACAGATACTTGGCAAAGCATCCGTGCCCGGTCAAGAGCTGCGCGAGGTGATATGTGGAGGGGCCGTGCTTGCGCTCGACCCACTCCCTCAGTACGGGCCGAATAGCCGCTACGAGTTCCCGGCTGGATCCCGGGACTCCTAGTCTCTCCGACCATTTGGCGAAGAGCCTTTCGCGGGCCTCTTCGCGCCAATGGTGGACCTCACTTGGATGGGGTCGGTTCCCGTCTGCTATTGCAACCTTCGCCCGCCAGTAGACGCTCGAATTGGCCTCGGCCTCGAGGTCCCAAGGCGGGGTTCCGGCGAGCAGACACGCCGCGTTGTACGACACCGTGCGGTACGCACGGGCCGCCCTTAGCGCCATCGCCCGCTGCGGACGCCGCAGCGAAGCGACGTTGCGAGCGCTCAGTGCGTCCGCCCATATCGGCGCCCCGTAGAGCGCCATCGAGCGAACGACACCGGCGTACAAACGCCTGCAGGCGCCTCCTGGCCCGCCCACGTTGGGAAGGATCTGGCCGAGCGCTCCGGCTGCGGCCACCAACCTTGGGGCCAAGCGCCGGAAGTGCTCTTCGAAATTCCACCTACCGTCGAGGACGAGTCCGAGATATCTCATCGTCGCCCCGACGGAGATGGAGATTCCGCCCACCGTTATTGTCGCCCCCGGTGGTGGTCCGTTCCGAGGCCCGTGAAACACGAGTGCCTCGGATTTGTGCAGGGCGACCTCCAGACCCAAAGCGCGGATGCGGTGCACAGCGTGTGCCACTCCCGCCGTGGCGAGATAGGCCGCCTCGCGATAGGAACTGCCACGGGCCGACACGAGGGTGTCGTCGGCGTAACAAGTTACGTCGACCCCCCGCAGCGTGGCCCCGCGCAGCACCCAGTCGTACCCTATGTTCCACAGGAGTGGTCCTAGGACCGAACCCTGCGGGACACCGCACGACAACGCCCTCCTACCCCAGCCCTCCCTGGTCGGGTAGGCCACCGCTCTGCCCGATAAGTAATCGGCCACGGTACGCCTCAAGTAGGCCGGCACATTGTGGAATCGCAACGCCTCCGTCACCACTTCCCAAGGAAGGGTGTTGAAGGCATTGGAGATATCCAATGACACCGCCATTACGACCCCACCCCGTGAGACCTCCTTCTCTGCCAGATCCCGTACCCTGGCGATCGCGTCCAGTGTCGAGCGGCCAGGGCGAAAACCATACTGCCGCTCGCTAAGACCCGGCTCCATGCTACCCGCGAGACGGGTAGCGAGCACACGCTCGAATAGCTTGCTCGTCTCGTCGAGCAACACTATCGGGCGGTAGGCCGAAGGCTGATCGGGAGGTCGTCCGTCCTTGCGGATCAGAACGAGTCTGCCCGTTTTCCACCGATGCGGAAACCTACCCTGAGTCAGGCACTCGGTGAAAAAGTGCCGAATACTGATCCCCATCTCATCCAACGCGATCGCCAAGGCGCGCCCCGGGATACCATCGGGCCCAGGTGCCGTCTTTTTCGACCGGAGTTTCAGGGCGGCCTCCTGTAACTCCGTCTCAGTGACCGCCGGAATCACCGGATCCTCGATCTCGCGAGGTCCGATGATGGGCGCCATCGTCGGAGGCACGAATTCTTCCCTTTCGGGAAAAAGTGCACCCACTACACTCTCCAGGAGTGACGGCTGGAGACTGCTGGTTAGCGGGGGAGTATACGGTCGGAGCTTTTGCCGCACGACACGATATGGTCTCCCCCAAGGGTCCCTATCGAGTGTCGCAAGCCATTCCCCCCACGCCGCTTCTTTGGCCTGCGCGATGGCCGTTTGCAGCGTTTGACAGGCGGCCCTGTAGGCGGCGTATAAGACGCCTTCGGAGTCGAGGTCACGGACCCTTCTCCTCCTACACCGACTGTAGCGTCGGCGTGCTGCCACGCACGCTTTGCGCAATTGGCGGAGCTCTGGACGCCACCAGTACAGCCGACGGAGCGGCTTGTACGGTTTCGCCCTCGGCATCGCCGCATCGCAAATGCGAGACAGAGCGGCACCGATTCGGTCAGCCTCTCGGTCGACCTCTCGGACTACCGCCATGTCGGAACCTGCCCCCCAGGCTTCGACGATGGCCGCCTCTTTCGCCAGCTGGCTGTCGAGCCGGCTCAGACACCAGCGTGGCCCATCCGTACGTCGGGCGGTGGGCAGAGCGTCGTTTCCTGTGGGAGAGACGGAAGACGCAGAACCGAAACCGAACCGGATATACCGGTGGTCGGACAGCGTCTCCACGTTCGTCACCACTCTCCAATCCCGAGCACGACGGGCGAGGGCGTTGGACGCGAACGTGATGTCCACGATCGATTCGCCCTGCTGCCGCACGCACGTGCTCTCCGACCCATCGTTGAGGACGACGAGCCCCAGCGACGTGGCCCACTCGACCAAAGCCTCACCTCGTGAATCCGTCCTCGGGGAACCCCAAGCCGTTGATTTGGCGTTGAAGTCCCCCGCGACCAGCACGGGGGTGGGCGATATCTGCCCGACCAGAGCCCCGGCCTCGATCAGCATACGCTCGAACTCGGCGAGACTCCGATTGGGCGACGCGTAGACGCCGACGACTGCCACACCACCGACGACGGCCAGCACGAACCCCCTACCCTTTGCGACACCCTCGATGGCCGGGGAGCCAGCCACGGCGGGGGCGACAATAGCCACCACCCTATCGTAATCGGAGACCCAGTCGTCCCGCGAGGGAACGAAATAGGGCTCCGACACCACCGCCAGGTTGATTCGCCACTCTGCTATGCTTTGGACCAGGAGGTCCTGAGCTCTTGCAGAGTGGTTCACATTGGCCTGGAGACAGTGTAAGGCCATCGTTATTACGAGGTCTCCATTGTCTCCACCGGCGGCCGTGACGACGAGGCTACTGGGCCTTTCGTCACTGTCTTGGCCTTCTTGTTTACGAGTGCCGTTCGGGCTTTACCGCCCTGGCACTCTTTGCTGCCAACGGCATGAGCCGCTGGCTTACCTGCCGCTACGCAGACGACGCAGTTTGCGTCAGCGGCGGTGCACTCCCGGTACTTGTGGCCAGGCTGACCACACCGGAAGCACAACAGGCTACGGTCGACACCCCTGTCGCACCTGGCCCCCATATGTCCCCCCTCGAGACACCGGAAACAGCGCAGTGGCCTGGGCTCGAGCAGAACCACCCGAGCCGAAACCCACCCGACTCTAACCCGGCCGGCCTCGACTATGGGTTTTGCCGCCCCTACTGGGCAGCTCAACCACAGCGAGCCGGAGCCCCTCGGTCCCCGAGCGATGACCCCGGGTCTGATCGCTCCTGAAGAGCAACCCCCATCTGCAGCGACCGCTGCCACGACCTCCTCAGCCGTGACCGAGTCGTCCAGGTCCATGACCCTAAGCTCTACGCACTTAGTGGGTCGATGCACCTGGACCACGTCCGGGCTGAGAACTTCGCGGAGCTTGCCCGCTAGGGCATCTGCCGCCTTCTCCGCTTCACTTGTGCCCGGAGGTATCTCCAACATCCGGGCACCCGTGGCTGACGTACGGAATCGCACCGTCGTCAGGCCGACCTCCCGCAGGCTTATTTGGCTCTTGGCTTGAGCCAAGACCTGCTCGTATGTTACTCCTTTCTCCCCAGCACCGGGTTTTAACGTCAGAGTTATCACCTCGGTGCGAGGGGAGCGGAGCTTCACCCTAGGTTTTTTGGGCTCCTTTGCAGGAGCCTTTTTCGCCTTCTTGGCTTTTTTAGACTCCTTCGCAGGAGCCTGCCTCGTCGTCGTCGCCGCCGCCGGTTTGCTTGTCGCCTTCTTGGACTTTCGTCCGACGACAGCGCTCCACGGAACAGCCGCGGCCTCTGGCACCGCGGGTTCCGCGGATGTGGAAGGAGCGGTCCTTTTGGCCGCCGCTTCTTTGGCAGCCAAGTTCGAGCGTCGTGAACGCTTCGGCTTGGCCACCTCTACCGAGGACACCTTCTCAGGTGCCTTCGTTTTTGCAGCCTGAGCTGCTTTCCGGTCGGCGGCGAGCGGAGGCCGCAACCGAGGCTCCGGAAGGAGGCGGTCCTCGATCCCCTCGAAGCGTGCGTTCAGGATTCTGAACTGCTCCTGGTTCGCTCGGATTACCTCTTCCATCGCCTTCTTAAAGTCAGCCGTGCTACTCGCAGCGGGCTGTTGCCGTATCTGGGCGACCTCTCGGCGCAGCTCGGCCAATTGGCCCGCCATCTGCGCGTTGAGTGCCTCCAAGCGGGCAACATCATCACACTTCTTGATCGTCCTCAACTCGGACGACGCACCTTTGATGGTGTCAACGGCCGACCTGAGGGCCCGAACGTATGTGCCCTTGAGGTTGCTCGACTTGTCGGCCACCTGCGCTACGACATTCGCTGCCTCCTTAATTTCTGCTTCTAGAGCAGCGGAGGTCCGCGGCACGTCCTCGACAACCGCACCGCGGTTTCTCAGGCGTGCCGCCCTTGCTTCAATGGCCACCTTGGCCTTGGCGTTGTAAAGGACCAGCGCATCCTCTGTCTGGAAGCGCTGCTCCTTCGCCTTCTCCGCTTGGAGCTCGGCTCGGTGCTTGCCGAAGCCCACATATTGTCCGGTCGAGGACGGTCGGCCCCGCCCCCTTTTGGACGAAGGCTTCAGCCACCGACCGATTGATGCATCTGAGCCGCAGTCACTTTGCTGCGTGCTCGCATCACTCTCAGTTCCGGAGAAGTTGTCCCTGGGATGGGACCGCTTCTCCGCCTTTCGTCTATTCCTATCCGTCATGCTAACATAACTGGCGTTCGACGAGTCCGACTCAGAGAGCCGTTCCAATCGAACAACCAGTTCCTTTGTTACGCCAAGGTCTTTGGTTTCAGCGCGCGCCATCGGGGCGCCCACCTCCACCACCATATCGTCATTATCCAATCGCAAGGCTGTATCGGTTTGTCCGTGTGTGGTTTTAATATTTGAACTTTCCATATTAGTCCCACGAGTATGGCGGAAATAAATTGTCCACCAAGGCAGTGCCCCCTGTACCTTGGTAACCCTATTACACCGTGAGGTCGGGCGGTATCACGGGATCTCTATGCTATTGTTTTTTATTGAGGTTGGCTCCTCTCGACCCAGCCGACTAAGGCAAGGCCCTCGGTCTCACTCCAGGCTGCGAGACATGATCCACAACACCCAGAATGGGGAAACGAGTTCGAGAGGTGGTGACAATAGTCTTGTTTACTCAGACTCGATACCGAGAATGAGTAAACCCGCCTCTCCTCCTACTCGACTCTAAAAACCGATAACGAGTCCCTCCGAAATGTAAAGAAAATATAATATAAAATAAATATATATATTCCCCCCCCCGCTGCGCCCACTTGTAAAGAAGTGGGCGCCCTCGTGGCCAAAACCCAGACCACGAGATAACCGCCGCGTCAGTCGTTAGCCGCGATCGACAGGCATTTCCGGAAAATCGTCGGAATGCCGGTCGACCCCGTTGCCCAGGGTGCACCACGAGGAGGTGACCGACTTGCACCCACCCCAACCTAACCTAACCTAACCTAACCTAACCTAACCTAACCTAACCTAACCTAACCTAACCTAACCTAACCTAACCTAACCTAACCTAACCGAAAGTCAGACTCAGATACGCTGGGGAAGAAACGGAAAGAACCACGAACAAAGGATGTGTGCAAGGGTCAATAGGTGGCCCTATCCTGTGGAACTTATTGTTAGACCCACTGTTACAGGAAATGGAGAAAAGGAAGTACTTCTGCCAAGCCTTTGCAGACGATGTGGTGCTTGTTTTCGCAGAAGACACGGCTCTCGAAATTGAGAGACAGGCCGGAGCCGCCCTGGGTTTTGCTCACGAATGGGGTGTGGCGAACAAGTTAAAGTTCGCACCACACAAGACCTGCGCCATGGTATTGACGAATAAAATAAAATACGACACCCCCCGTTTGAGCATGGCCGGGGTAGACATCGGAATGTCTGACGAGATCCAAATCCTGGGGCTCATAATAGATCGAAAGCTCACCTTTAACTCGCACGTGGCGAAGATTTGTGCAAAAAGCACTGACATATATAAAAGGCTGTCGAAAGCCGCAAGAGTCAGCTGGGGTTTACACCCGGAGATAATTAGGCTCATCTATACGGCGGCAATAGAGCCAATTATAACATACGCAGCAGCGGCATGGGCGCCCGCGGCGAGAAAGCTTGGGGTCCAAAAACATTTGAATGCCGTTCAGAGAGGTTTCGCTCAGAAGCTTTGCAAATCATACCGCACAGTCTCCCTGAACGCGGCACTGGTACTGGCCGGGATACTACCTCTGGACCTCAGAATACAGGAAGCAGCCGCACTGTACGAGGCACGAAGAGGGTCATCCCGTTTAGTGCTGGGCGATCGAGAGACTGAGAGAGCGGCGGGATTTGCTGAGGCTCCTCATCCGGCGCTGCAGATGGATCTGGATATCCGGAGTCTTTTAGACCAGAACCAGGTGGACCAAAACAATGTGCAACAGGTGCGAATCTTCACCGACGGGAGCAAGATTGGCGGCCGGGTCGGGGCGGCATTATCCTTATGGAATAATGAAGCCGAGATCAAGGCCGTCAAACTCAGCCTACCCGCGTATTGCACAGTCTACCAGGCGGAACTCCTGGCCATCTGCAGAGCCACGAGTGAAATCCTTAAGAACAGTGGGAGTTCCTTTGGCCTTTACAGCGACTCCAGAGCAGCGCTGGAGACTGTGACGGGCCAGTGGAACCTCCACCCACTAGCAGTGGAAATAAGAAGGAACCTGCATGAGGCTCTAAGACAAAGCAAAACTGTGTCCTTGTTTTGGGTTAAAGCCCATGCAGGTCTCCCAGGTAACGAACGCGCGGACTGCCTGGCAAAGGAGGCAGCGCTCTCGAGTCGGAGAAGGCCGGACTACGATCAGGTACCGGTCTCATTCATCAGGAGGAACATTCGTGAGAAGACTCTCGATGAATGGAACCGGCGATACCAGTCGGGAGGAACGGCTTCCGTAACGAGAGCGTTCTTTCCGGACGCGGTTAAGGCTTATAAAACAATTAGGAAAATTAAGCCCCAAGGCTGTCTAACGCAGATGCTCACGGGACATGGTGGATTCTCCGAATACCTGAATCGGTTCAAGTGTAAGGAGAATCCATCATGTATCTGTGATCCACAAGCAGTGGAATCGTCGCTGCACTGTATACTAGAATGTCCAGTACACTCAACAGATAGGTTAAATTTCGAGTTCAAGACGGGGGTGAAATTAGAAGAAAGTAACCTACCGGAATTATTACAAAATAAAGAAGTCAGTGGCGATTTTAAAAACTTTTGCACAAAAATTTGTAAAATTGTAAATAAAAGAAATGCAGATATTTAAATTATTGTAATTAATAAGTATTGTAAATAGGTAAATTATTAAGTTCAAATTATAAAATGTTAAATTCTCTTAGATGTAAACTGTGTATTAAATTGTAAATATAAAATTGTGTAAAAATAAAGTCCCTGAATTAATATCAGGGGAACGGGTGGAACAAGTGAGCGTAGAATTTAGTTTTGCTGACAAACGGGGTTTTTAGCCGGTAAGAGTCCGGCACTGCCTGGGTCCTCCATTCCCAGGCGTCCATGACGGATTTTCCCCTTTGTCTTAACGTAGTTTGTAGTAAAAAATTAGAGGGAGCAAAGTATAAAAAAAAAAAAAAAAAAAAAAACCTAACCTAACCTAACCTAACCTAACCTAACCTAACCTAACCTAACCTAACCTAACCTAACCTTTTTTTTTTTTTTTTTTTTTTTTTTTTTTTTTTTTTTTTTTAACGAGGGGAAATGCATTTACGCATTCCGCCCGGTCCAAAAGGGGAACCGGGACGGGTATGTGGGACTCACGGGGACCCCGAGTCATCGGCTGTCCGATACCCGGCTGCCCGTCCTACCCACTAAAACCACCTCGACTTTCCGCCTCGCCGCAAGGCGGCAGGACTACGGGAACGCCAGTGGCACACCACCGCGGCCCTGCCAGCGGCCGTCGCTGTAAATAGGCGACTCTTCTCATCATGACGACAGCGGATGTAAAATTCCGCTGCCAACCACCATTCAACGACGACAGCGGATGTAAAATTCCGCTGCCAACCAACACTCAACGACGACAGCGGATGTAAAAGTCCGCTGCCAACCAACACTCAACGACGACAGCGGATGTAAAAGTCCGCTGCCAACACTGTCTAAATCAAGGCAACCGGCCTAGATGGTCGCGGCGCCGTCGACCAGGTCTCCGTCGACGCAGCGGGAGGGAATTTGGGTCGTCCTCCCGCTGTCGCTCCGCCTCCTCCTTCGCGGACATTACGGCTTCACTGAAGACCCGTAATGCCGCCCACGCCTCTTTGCTCGCGACCATCTTCCCAATCAAGGCCGGAAGCGAGATGTCATGTCCAATTGCCGTGGACAGGGCTGCGCGAGGCTCCGCCCAGGCTGGGCACTCTGCGCGCGTATGCTCGGCCGTGTCCACGGCTCCGTCGTTACAATGAAGACATATCACCGACGGCTCCCTCCCGACCACTTCGCACAAGTATTTGGCGAAGCAACCGTGACCGGTAAGGAGCTGCGTCAGGTGATACGTCAGTGGGCCGTGCTTGCGCTCGACCCACTCTCTAAACACAGGGCGAATGGCCGCCACAAGTTCCCCACTAGCATCCGGAACTCGTAGTCGATCCTCCCATTTGTCCAAGAGGCGATGTCTCGCCTCCTCCCGCCACTGCCGAACCTCCCGAGGATGGGGCCGGTTACCCTCCGCTCTTGCAGCCTTGACCCGCCAATAGACGCTCGAGTTCACCTCGGCCTCGAGGTCCCATGGCGGGCTTCCGGACAGCAAGCATGCCGCGGTGTATGACACCGTACGGTACGCCCGAGCCGCCCTGAGCGCCATCGCCCGCTGCGGACGTCGCAGTGAGGCGACGTTGCAAGTGCTCAGAGCGTCCGCCCATATCGGCGCACCGTAAAGCGCCATCGAGCGCACCACGCCGGAGTATAGCCGCCTGCAGGGATTACCCGGCCCACCAACGTTGGGCAATATTCGTCCGAGCGCTCCGGCTGCAGCCACCAGTCTTGGGGCCAAGCGCCGGAAGTGCTCCTCGAACTTCCACCTGCCATCGAGGACGAGTCCCAGGTACTTCATCGTCGACCCGATGGTGATGGAAGTTCCGCCGACCGTTATAGACATACCTTGAGGTGGCGCGTTCCGAGGTCCATGGAAGACTAGGGCCTCGGACTTGTGCAAGGCCACCTCAAGGCCCAGAGAACGAATGCGGTGCACAGCATGTGCCACTCCCGCCGTGGCAAGATATGTCGCCTCACGATGGGTACTGCCGCGGGCCGACACGAGGGTGTCGTCAGCGTAACAGGTCAGGCTGACCCCCCGCAACGTGGCCCCGCGAAGCACCCAATCGTAGCCGATGTTCCACAGTAACGGCCCCAAGACTGAGCCCTGTGGAACACCGCATGTCATCTCCCTCCTGCCAAATCCCTCCTTAGTCGGGAACACCACCGCCCTGCCGGAGAAGTAATCGGCGACGGTCCGCCGCAGATATCCCGGAACATTGTGGTATCTAAGGGCTTCCAGTACCACTTCCCAGGGCAGAGTGTTAAAGGCGTTGGAAATATCTAACGACACTGCCAACAACACCCCACCCCGAGAGACCTCCTCCTCTGCGAGCTCCCTGAGCCTGGCGACTGCGTCCAATGTCGAAAGGCCCCGGCGAAAGCCGAACTGACATCCGCTCAGACCTGGCTCCATACTGCCGATTAGACGGGCTGAAAGTACACGCTCGAAGAGCTTGCCCGCCTCGTCGAGCAGCACGATGGGTCGGTAGGCCGACGGCTGATCGGGGGCTCGTCCCTCCTTGCGGATGAGTACGAGCCTACCCGTTTTCCACCGATGCGGAAACCTTCCCTGAGCCAGGCAGGCGGAGAACAGCTGGCACATGCCATCGCCCAACTCCTCCAGCGCAATCGCCAGAGCGCGTCCCGGTATCCCGTCAGGCCCGGGGGCTGTCCTTTTCGAACGGAGCTTCAGGACAGCCGCACACAACTCCGCCTCGGTAACCGGGGACGCCTCATCCGCCATCTCCCTCACATACTCGGGCTCCATCGCCGGTGGGACGAACACTCCTCTTGATGGAAAAAGTTCCTCAGTAATTCGTCGTAGAAGCTGCGGCTCGATGGTGGTGGTGAGCGGGGGTGTCCAGGGTCGGAGCTTCTGCCTCACGACCCGGTACGGTCTCCCCCACGGATCTGCATCGAGCGAAGTGAGCCACTCCACCCACGCCGCTTCCTTCGCCTGTGCGATGGCCTTCTGGAGCGATACGCAAGCCTCCCTGTAGGAGGTGTAAAGAGCCTCCTCCAGGTTGTGGTCGCGTATCCGTCTTCTCCTGGACCTGGCGTATCGACGACGGGCCGCAACGCACGCTCTCCGTAGTGTTCGTAGTTCCGGGCGCCACCAGTACACACGACGACGTGGAGTCTGAGACCTCACCCTCGGCATCGCCACATCGCAAATGCGAAACAGGGCGGCGCCGAGTCGGTCGGCCTCTCGGTCGACCTGGACGACCGGGTCGGAACCGGCGCACCAGGCCTCCACGATGGCCGCCTCTTTTGCCAACTGGCTATCGAGACGGCCAAGACTCCACCGCGGACCTTCTGACCGCTCAACAGCGGGCTGGACGACGGGAACCGCGGAGACATCAAATCGGATATAAAGATGATCCGACAGAGTCTCCACCCCCGTCTCCACCCTCCAATCCCGAACACGGCGGGCCAGGGCGATGGACGCGAACGTCAAGTCCACGATCGACTCGCCCTGCTGCCGCACGCACGTGCTCTCCGATCCTCTGTTGATCGTCGCGAGCCCCAATGACATGGCCCACTCCTCTAGCACCTCTCCCCTGGCATCAGTCGCAGGGGAACCCCAAGCCGTAGATTTGGCATTGAAGTCCCCCGCAACTATCACCGGTCTCGGTGATACTTGCCCGACCAGAGCCCCGACCTCAACCAAAAGTTGTTCAAATTCGGCGAGACTCCGGTTGGGAGAGGCGTAGACTCCTACGAACACTGTGCCGTTGACTAAAGCGGCCACGCACCCTCTGCCTTTGGCCACCCAATCGATCGCAGGGGCGCCAGCAATAGCGGGAGCGACGATGGAAACGACTCCCTCGTGGTCGGATACCCAGTCGTCCCGTAAATGAACGACGTAGGGCTCCGCCACCACTGCTACTCCGATTTGCCACTCCGCCATGCTCTGAAGAAGAAGGTCCTGGGCTCTGGCGGAGTGGTTTATATTGGCCTGGAGACAACGCAGGGCCATTATTGTGCGGTCTCCATGGGCTCCTCAGTCCGTTGGGACACGGTGACGGGCCCTTTCGTCACCGGACCTCCCGTTTTCTTCGGGCGAGCATTGCTGCCCTGACACGTCCTACTGCCGACAGAGTGCGCCGCTGGCTTACCGGCCGCTGAGCACAAGATGCAGTTCGCCTCAGCGGCGGTGCACTCGCGGGCCTTGTGGTCGGGTTGACCGCAGCGGAAGCACAAACGGCTGCGGTCCACCCCTCTGTCACAGACGGCCCCCATATGCCCGCCCTCCAGGCATCTAAAGCAGCGGAGTGGCCTCTGCTCGAGCAATAGCACCCGCGCCGAGACCCACCCCACTCTGACTCTGCCAGACTCCAAAATCTTTTTGGCCGCTGCGACTGGACAGCTGAGCCACAGCGACCTGCATCCGTTGAATCCCCGGACAATAACGCCCGGCCTGATTGCGCCATCGGAGCAACCTCCTTCACTGGCCACCGCTGCCACCACCTCCTCCGACGTCACCGAGTCGTCCAGATCCATGACCCTGACCTCGACGCATTTCGTCGGTCGATGGATCTGGACCTCGTCCGGGCTTAGGACCTCACGAAGCTTATCCGCAAGGGCATCCGCCGACTTCTCCGCGTCAACGGTGCCCGGCGGAATTTCAAGAATCCGCGCTCCAGTGGCCGCCGTCCTAAAACGAACCGCAGTCAAGCCGACCTCGCTCAACTTGATGCGGCTCTTCGCCTGGGCCAGGACAGTTTCGTACTTGAGGCCCTTCTCTTCGGCCCCGGGCCTCAGCGTGATCGTCACCACCGCAGTGCGAGGAGAGCGGAGTTTCCTCTTGCGGGCCTTCTTTTCTTTGGCAGGAACGGTCTTCTGTTTCGCTGCCTTCGTCGACGCTGTCGCCTTTGACTTATTGGACGGCTTCTTCGGCTGTTGTCGAACTACAGCCGCCCATGATACATCCGAGCTGCCCGGCTTCGAGGTTGGCGGAGGGGCAGTTTTTTTCGCCGGAGCCGCTGCCGCTTCCTGGGCAGCCATGCTGGGCCGTTTCGCCTTCTTCCTTCGTTGGGACTTTTTGGTGCTCCCAACCGTCTCCGCGGTTTTGGCAGCGGGCGACTCAGTTGGAGCCGTCACCCTTGCCGTCGCAGCTGCAGTCTGCGCCGCTTTGCGGTCTGCGGCTAGCGGAGGGCGCAGCCGAGGCTCTGGAAGGAGGCGGGGCTCGATGCCCTCCATTCTGGCGTTGAGCATGTTGCCGTATTGCTCACGGCTACACCGCAGCGCCTCCTCCGTGATGCGCTTGATGGCGTCGTCGCTGAGTTCTGCCGGTCTCCTGCGCATCTCGGCCATCTCCCTACGTACTTCGGCCAGCTGGCCCGAAAGCTGTGCGTTGGCAGCTGCCAGGCGGGCCCCCTCTTCCGACGTGGTCAGGGTTTTGAACTCCGCCACCACACCTTTTATGGTGTCATGGGCGGTCCTCAGGGCCCTGACGTAAGTACCCTTCAGGTTACCCGACTTGTCAGCAACCCGGAGCACCACTTCTAATGCCTGCAGGGCGTCCGCTTCCAAAGCGGCGGACGTCTTCGGTGCGTCCTCGGCAATTGTGCCCGCAGTTTGGCGATCCCTAGCACGGGCCGCTCTTTCCTCCATCGCCAACTTGGCCGTTTCGTTGTAAGCGGCCAACGCGTCTTCCGTCTGGAAGCGATCCATCTTGGTCTTCGCTTCGCGGAGCTCCTCCTGTGACTTCCCTATACCGACGTATTTTCCGTGAGTGGGCGGCCGGCCACGCCCCCTCTTACTTGCTGGTTTCAGCCACCTGCTTACTGAGGATTCCGAGTTATCACTCGGCTGCACGCTCGCGTCACTCTCGGAGCCAGAGCAGCTATCCCCAGCGTGGGTCCGCTTTTCACCCTTTCGCCGTGTCAAGTCCTGTGTGTGTGGAATGTCTAATGACTCCACCGTCCGCATGCTGCAGGCCGAAGAGTCCGACTCAGAGAGCCGCTCTAGCCGTACAGCAAGCCGTTTGAGTACGCCGGGGTCCTTGGCTTCAGTGCGCGCCATCGGGGCGCCCACCTCCACCACCATGTCGTCGCTATCCGTTCGTTTAGCAAATCGGTGTCCATTGTGATTTTTTTGTTTTAAATTTTCCATAAAAATCCCACGAGTAAGGGGGAAGGGGTGGTCCGTCCAGGTGGTGCCCCCTGCACCTGGATAAGCCTTGCGTAACTCGTCGAGGGTGTCGGCCGGTACCCTGACGAGGATCGCAGTAACGACTGATCTTCCCATCAGCCATGCATCCATCGCGCTGCGTCGCCGCTTGAGATTGGGGTGATTTTTATAGAGGTTGTCTTCCTCACGGACCGGCCAGTTAAGGCAAGACCCGCGGTCCTGCACGAAGCCGCGAGACATGTCCACGAAACCTGTGCAGGATTACGCGTTACTCCTTCAATCTCCGGAAGCCCAAAAAGACCCCGGAGATTCAACAGCCAAAAGCTGTACACACTAATGACCTAATCTAACCTAAGCTAGCCTAGCCTAACCTAACCTAACCTAGCCTATCAGGTCTTACCTCCCTAACCTAACGCAAACTAGCCTTGCTAGTCTACTACACCTATCTAACCTTTTTTTTTTTTTTTTTTTTTTTTTTTTTTTTTTTTTTTTTCACGCAGTGGAAACCTTCGGAAAGGTACCCGTCTCCCTTGGGGGGGGATCCAGGTTATGTGGGATTCTTACCCACTAAAACCACTGCGATGGCCGTCCTCGGCACGGATCGGAGAGGCTGCGGGATCGTGTTAATATAACGCATCCGCGGCCCCTCCCGTGCTTTGCTCCGCTCGTGGATCGGCGGAGCTCTCCTCTGGGGGCGAAGACAGTTTCGCCCCCCCGCACTTCTCGCTAGTGCGTACGACAGCGCGAGGCCATCCCGGCTGCCGTCCTCCTCAGGACCGCTTAAAATAGGATACGCGAGGCCCCCACCTCACGCATCCACGGCCCCAGGGTTACGCCCTATCTTTTAAGCCCCGGGCGTCGGGGCTGTGGGAGGGCCGAGACGACGCCGTCGTCGTCTCCGCCGAGCAGGATCGGCCCTTTCCCGTTCCCGCTCCGCTGTCTCCTTCTGGACCATGACGGTCTCACAGAAGGAGACTACAGCCCTCCACGCCGATTCCCTGCGGAGCATCGCCGACACGATTGCTCGCAGAGACAGGTCTTGTCCGACTTCGCGGACCAGGATCTCCCTCTCCGCACTCCACGCTGGGCACGCCTCCAACGTGTGTTGGGCAGTGTCTTGGTCCGCGCCACAGTGATGGCACATCGCCGTCGATTCGCGTCCGATCTTACACAGGTATTCTCCAAAACAACCGTGACCGGTCATTACCTGCGTAAGTCGGAAGGTGACTCGTCGCTTTCGTCTCATCCAGGCTTCGAAGGCTGGCAGGATCGCTCCGACGACGCGCTTGCGCGCGTACCGCTCTTCGCAGAGACGGTCGCACCACGTCGCAAGAGCCCTTCTATGCTCCCGCCGCTTTAACGCCTCGAGCGCACTCTTAAGGGGCGCGCTTTCACCGTTCTGACGGAGGATGCGGATCTGTTTATAGATCCTCGCGTCCATATCCGCCAGAATGTCCAAGGGCGGAAAGCGCGCTAGGACGGTTGCCGCCTCGTAGGATATCGTGCGATATCCCCGCACTATGCGGATGGCCACTCTCCGCTGCGAACTTTGGATCTTAGTCCTGCAGCGGCGGACGCCCGACAGCCTGTGAGACCAAACGGGCGCCCCATAGAGGGCCATCGATCGCACGACACCGGCATAAAGACGGCGGACTTCCTCCCTCGGTCCCCCGAGATTAGGCAGCAGTCTGTGCATGGCATCAGCTACCTTCTCGATCCGGGGGGCTAGGCGCTCGAAGTGCTCCTCGAAACCCCAGCGACCGTCCAGTGTGAGCCCTAGGTATTTCATGTACCTGGCCACCTGGACGTTTGAATCACCTACGCGGACGTGCGAATCGGGCGGTTCCCTGCTCCTCGGCAGTTTATGGAACCATAGCGCCTCCGTCTTATGAGACGCTATCCGTAGGCCCAACTCGCAGATCTTACCGACGACGATGTTCACCCCGAGCTCAGCGAGCTCTTTGGTTCTCTCAAAATTCTCTCCCGATGCCAGCACCAATGTGTCGTCTGCATAACAAACGACACTGACACCTTCAGGGAGAGCGACGCGTAGGACTGCGTCGTACGCAAGGTTCCACAACAGTGGCCCCAAAACTGACCCCTGCGGGACCCCACAGCAAATCTCTCTCCGGGTCCTCGTACCGTCTTGCTCCATATACGAAACGTATCTGTCGCGCAAGTAGTCACCGACGATCGCCTGCAGGTAAGGGGGCACACGATGGTGTAAAAGTCCCCCCCTAATAGCGTCCCAGGGCAACGTGTTGAATGCGTTGACGATATCGAGACTTATCGCCAACGCCACGCCACCCCGGGCCACACACCTATCTAACCTAGCCTAACCTAGTCTATCCTACGTAAACCTAACCTAACCTAATGTCAGTCGTTAGCCGCGATCGACAGGCATTACCGGAAAATCGTCGGAATGCCGGTCGACCCCGTTGCCCAGGGTGCACCACGAGGAGGTGACCGACATGCACCCCGACATCGCAGAACCTTTTTTTTTTTTTTTTTTTTTTTTTTTAACGAGGGGAAATGCATTTACGCATACCGCCCGGCCGGGTGGCCGCGACGGCTATGTGGGACTCACCGGGGACCCCGAGTCATCGGCTGTCCGATACCCGGCTGCCCGTCCTACCCACTAAAACCAGACCTCGATATTCCGCCTTCGCGCAAGGCGGCAGGGTTACGGGAACGCGTTTGCTTGCAACCGCGACCCCGCCTGCGAATGTTGCTTCTAAGCAACACTACTCGAAGGTGCACCGTGATGGCAGGCGCACCTTCCTACTCTGGCGTCTTTCGACGCCACATCATCAGACCGGCGGCGGTAGCGTTCGCATTGCGAAGGCTCGCCGTCGCCGCCCTGACCTCCTCCGACGTAGCGGGAGCGAGTTGGGATCGTCCTCCCTCTCTCGCTCCGCCGCCTCCTTTTGCGACAGTACGGCGTCGCTAAACGCGCATACTGCCGCCCAGGCCTCTTTGCTTTCGGTCATTCTCTTAACGAGGACCGGAAGCGACAGGTCTCCTCCTGCTATGGCAGTGGATAGCACAGCGCGAGGCTCCGCCCAGGCTGGGCACTCTGCGCGCGTGTGTTCGGCCGTATCCACGGCTACATAGCCACAATGGTGGCACAACTCCGAGGGTTCCCTGCCCACCACCTCGCACAGATACTTGGCAAAGCATCCGTGCCCGGTCAAGAGCTGCGCGAGGTGATATGTGGAGGGGCCGTGCTTGCGCTCGACCCACTCCCTCAGTACGGGCCGAATAGCCGCTACGAGTTCCCGGCTGGGTCCCGGGACTCCTAGTCTCTCCGACCATTTGGCGAAGAGCCTTTCGCGGGCCTCTTCGCGCCAATGGTGGACCTCACTTGGATGGGGTCGGTTCCCGTCTGCTATTGCAACCTTCGCCCGCCAGTAGACGCTCGAATTGGCCTCGGCCTCGAGGTCCCAAGGCGGGGTTCCGGCGAGCAGACACGCCGCGTTGTACGACACCGTGCGGTACGCACGGGCCGCCCTGAGCGCCATCGCCCGCTGCGGACGCCGCAGCGAAGCGACGTTGCGAGCGCTCAGTGCGTCCGCCCATATCGGCGCCCCGTAGAGCGCCATCGAGCGAACGACACCGGCGTACAAACGCCTGCAGGCGCCTCCTGGCCCGCCCACGTTGGGAAGGATCTGGCCGAGCGCTCCGGCTGCGGCCACCAGCCTTGGGGCCAAGCGCCGGAAGTGCTCTTCGAAATTCCACCTACCGTCGAGGACGAGTCCGAGATATCTCATCGTCGCCCCTACGGAGATGGAGATTCCGCCCACCGTTATTGTCGCCCCCGGTGGTGGTCCGTTCCGAGGCCCGTGAAACACGAGTGCCTCGGATTTGTGCAGGGCGACCTCCAGACCCAAAGCGCGGATGCGGTGCACAGCGTGTGCCACTCCCGCCGTGGCGAGATAGGCCGCCTCGCGATAGGAACTGCCACGGGCCGACACGAGGGTGTCGTCGGCGTAACAAGTTACGTCGACCCCCCGCAGCGTGGCCCCGCGCAGCACCCAGTCGTACCCTATGTTCCACAGGAGTGGTCCTAGGACCGAACCCTGCGGGACACCGCACGACAACGCCCTCCTACCCCAGCCCTCCCTGGTCGGGTAGGCCACCGCTCTGCCCGATAAATAATCGGCCACGGTACGCCTCAAGTAGGCCGGCACATTGTGGAATCGCAACGCCTCCGTCACCACTTCCCAAGGAAGGGTGTTGAAGGCATTGGAGATATCCAATGACACCGCCATTACGACCCCACCCCGTGAGACCTCCTTCTCTGCCAGATCCCGTACCCTGGCGATCGCGTCCAGTGTCGAGCGGCCAGGGCGAAAACCATACTGCCGCTCGCTAAGACCCGGCTCCATGCTACCCGCGAGACGGGTAGCGAGCACACGCTCGAATAGCTTGCTCGTCTCGTCGAGCAACACTATCGGGCGGTAGGCCGAAGGCTGATCGGGCGGTCGTCCGTCCTTGCGGATCAGAACGAGTCTGCCCGTTTTCCACCGTTGCGGAAACCTACCCTGAGCCAAGCACGCGGTGAAAAAGTGCTTAATGCTGTCCCCCATCTCATCCAACGCGATCGCCAAGGCACGCCCCGGGATACCATCGGGCCCCGGGGCCGTCCTTTTCGACCGGAGTTTCAGGGCGGCCTCCTGTAACTCCGTCTCAGTGACCGCCGGAATCACCGGATCCTCGATCTCGCGAGATCCGATGATGGGCGCCATCGTCGGAGGCACGAATTCTTCCCTTTCGGGAAAAAGTGCACCCACTACACTCTCCAGGAGTGACGGCTGGAGACTGCTGGTTAGCGGGGGAGCATACGGTCGGAGCTTTTGCCGCACGACACGATATGGTCTCCCCCAAGGGTCCCTATCGAGTGTCGCAAGCCATTCCCCCCACGCCGCTTCTTTGGCCTGCGCGATGGCCGTTTGCAGCGTTTGACAGGCGGCCCTGTAGGCGGCGTATAAGACGCCTTCGGAGTCGTGGTCACGGACCCTTCTCCTCCTACACCGACTGTAGCGTCGGCGTGCTGCCACGCACGCTTTGCGCAATTGGCGGAGCTCTGGACGCCACCAGTACAGCCGACGGCGCGGCTTGTACGGTTTCGCCCTCGGCATCGCCGCATCGCAAATGCGAGACAGAGCGGCACCGATTCGGTCGGCCTCTCGATCGACCTCTCGGACTACCGCCATGTCGGAACCTGCCCCCCAGGCTTCGACGATGGCCGCCTCTTTCGCCAGCTGGCTGTCGAGACGGCTCAGACACCAGCGTGGCCCATCCGTACGTCCGGCGGTGGGCAGAGCGTCGTTTCCTGTGGGAGAGACGGAAGACGCAGAACCGAAACCGAACCGGATATACCGGTGGTCGGACAGCGTCTCCACGTTCGTCACCACTCTCCAATCCCGAGCACGACGGGCGAGGGCGTTGGACGCGAACGTGATGTCCACGATCGATTCGCCCTGCTGCCGCACGCACGTGCTCTCCGACCCATCGTTGAGGACTACGAGCCCCAGCGACGTGGCCCACTCGACCAAAGCCTCACCTCGTGAATCCGTCCTCGGGGAACCCCAAGCCGTTGATTTGGCGTTGAAGTCCCCCGCGACCAGCACGGGGGTGGGCGATATCTGCCCGACCAGAGCCCCGACCTCGATCAGCATACGCTCGAACTCGGCGAGACTCCGATTGGGCGACGCGTAGACGCCGACGACTGCCACACCACCGACGACGGCCAGCACGAACCCCCTACCCTTTGCGACACCCTCGATGGCCGGGGAGCCAGCCACGGCGGGGGCGACAATAGCCACCACCCTATCGTGATCGGAGACCCAGTCGTCCCGCGAGGGAACGAAATAGGGCTCCGACACCACCGCCAGGTTGATTCGCCACTCTGCTATGCTTTGGACCAGGAGGTCCTGAGCTCTTGCAGAGTGGTTTACATTGGCCTGGAGACAGTGTAAGGCCATCGTTATTACGAGGTCTCCATTGTCTCCACCGGCGGCCGTGACGACGCGGCTACTGAGCCTTTCGTCACCGTCTTGGCCTTCTTATTTAGGAGTGCCGTTCGGGCCTTACCGCCCTGGCACTCTTTGCTGCCAACGGCATGAGCCGCTGGCTTACCTGCCGCTACGCAGACGACGCAGTTTGCGTCAGCGGCGGTGCACTCCCGGTACTTGTGGCCAGGCTGACCACACCGGAAGCACAACAGGCTACGGTCGACACCCCTGTCGCACCTGGCCCCCATATGTCCCCCCTCGAGACACCGGAAACATCGCAGTGGCCTGGGCTCGAGCAGTACCACCCGAGCCGAAACCCACCCGACTCTAACCCGGCCGGCCTCGACTATGGGTTTTGCCGCCCCTACTGGGCAGCTCAACCACAGCGAGCCGGAGCCCCTCGGTCCCCGAGTGATGACCCCGGGTCTGATCGCTCCTGAAGAGCAACCCCCATCTGCAGCGAACGCTGCCACGACCTCCTCAGCCGTGACCGAGTCGTCCAGGTCCATGACCCTAAGCTCTACGCACTTAGTGGGTCGATGCACCTGGACCACGTCCGGGCTGAGGACTTCGCGGAGCTTGCCCGCTAGGGCATCTGCCGCCTTCTCCGCCTCATTTGTGCCCGGAGGTATCTCCAACATCCGGGCACCCGTGGCTGACGTACGGAATCGCACCGTCGTCAGGCCGATCTCACGCAGGCTGATTTGGCTCTTAGCTTGAGCCAAAACCTGTTCGTAAGTCACTCCCTTCTCCTCAGCACCGGGCTTTAACGTGATAGTTATCACCTCGGTGCGAGGGGAGCGGAGCTTCACCCTACGTTTTTTGGGCTCCTTTGCAGGAGCCTTTTTCGCCTTCTTGGCTTTTTTAGACTCCTTCGCAGGAGCCTGCCTCGTCGTCGTCGCCGCCGCCGGTTTGCTTGTCGCCTTCTTGGACTTTCGTCCGACGACAGCGCTCCACGGAACAGCCGCGGCCTCTGGCACCGCGGGTTCCGCGGACGTGGAAGGAGCGGTCCTTTTGGCCGCCGCTTCTTTGGCAGCCAAGTTCGAGCGTCGTGAACGCTTCGGCTTGGCCACCTCTACCTGAGGTTTTGCGGTCACCTTCTCAGGTGCCTTGGCTTTAGCAGCCTGAGCTGCTTTCCGGTCGGCGGCGAGCGGAGGCCGCAGCCGAGGCTCCGGAAGGAGGCGGTCCTCGATCCCCTCGAAGCGTGCGTTCAGCATTCTGAACTGCTCCTGGTTCGCTCGGATTACCTCTTCCATCGCCTTCTTGAATTCAGCCGTGCTACTCGCAGCGGGCTGTTGCCGTATCTGGGCGACCTCTCGGCGCAGCTCGGCCAATTGGCCCGCCATCTGCGCGTTGAGTGCCTCCAAGCGGGCAACATCATCACACTTCTTGATCGTCCTCAACTCGGACGACGCACCTTTGATGGTGTCAACGGCCGACCTGAGGGCCCGAACGTATGTGCCCTTGAGGTTGCTCGACTTGTCGGCCACCTGCGCTACGACATTCGCTGCCTCCTTAATTTCTGCCTCCAGAGCAGCGGAGGTCCGCGGCACGTCCTCGACAACCACACGGTTTCTCAGGCGTGCCGCCCTTTCCTCAATGGCCACACTTGGCCTTGGCGTTGTAAAGGACCAGCGCATCCTCTGTCTGGAAGCGCTGCTCCTTCGCCTTCTCCGCTTGGAGCTCGGCTCGGTGCTTGCCGAAGCCCACATATTGTCCGGTCGAGGGCGGTCGGCCCCGCCCCCTTTTGGACGAAGGCTTCAGCCACCGACCGATTGATGCATCTGAGCCGCAGTCACTTTGCTGCGCGCTCGCATCACTCTCGGATCCGGAGAAGTTGTCCCTGGGATGGGACCGCTTCTCCGCCTTTCGTCTATTCCTATCCGTCATGCTAACATAACTGGCGGCCGACGAGTCCGACTCAGAGAGCCGTTCAAGCCGAACCACCAGTTCCTTTGTTACGCCAAGGTCTTTGGTTTCAGCGTGCGCCATCGGGGCGCCCACCTCCACCACCATATCGTCATTATCCAATCGTAAGGCTGTATCGGTTTGTCCGTGTGTGGTTTTAATTTTAGAACTTTCCATATTAGTCCCACGAGTATGGCGGAAATAAATTGTCCACCAAGGCAGTGCCCCCTGTACCTTGGTAACCCTATTACACCGTGAGGTCGGGCGGTATCACGGGATCTCTATGCTATTGTTTTTTATTGAGGTTGGCTCCTCTCGACCCGGCCGACTAAGGCAAGGCCCTCGGTCCCACTCCAGGCTGCGAGACATGATCCACAACACCCAGAATGGGGAAACGAGTTCGAGAGGTGGTGACAATAGTCTTGTTTACTCAGACTCGATACCGAGAATGAGTAAACCCGCCTCTCCGCCTACTCGACTCTATAAAACCGACAATGAGTCCCTCCGTAATGTAAAGAATATAAATAAAGTGTATATATATATTCCCCCCCCCCCCCGCTGCGCCCACTTGTAAAGAAGTGGGCGCCCTCGTGGCCAAAACCCAGACCACGAGATAACCGCCGCGTCAGTCGTTAGCCGTGTCGATAGAGGCATTTCCGGAAAAAACATCGGAAAGCGTGTCGACCCGTTGCCCAGGATGCACCACGAGGAGGTGACCGACATGCACCCCAACATCGCAGAACCTAACCTAACCTAACCTAACCTAACCTAACCTAACCTAACCTTTTTTTTTTTTTTTTTTTTTTTTTTTTTTTTTTTTTTTTTTTTTTTTTTTTTTTTTTTTTTTTTTTTTTTTTAACGAGGGGAAATGCTTTTACGCATACCGCCCGGCCGGGTGGCCGCGACGGCTATGTGGGACTCACCGGGGACCCCGAGTCATCGGCTGTCCGATACCCGGCTGCCCGTCCTACCCACTAAAACCAGACCTCGATATTCCGCCTTCGCGCAAGGCGGCAGGGTTACGGGAACGCGTTTGCTTGCAACCGCGACCCCGCCTGCGAATGTTGCTTCTAAGCAACACTACTCGAAGGTGCACTGTGATGGCAGGCGCACCTTCCTACTCTGGCGTCTTTCGACGCCACATCATCAGACCGGCGGCGGTAGCGTTCGCATTGCGAAGGCTCGCCGTCGCCGCCCTGACCTCCTCCGACGTAGCGGGAGCGAGTTGGGATCGTCCTCCCTCTCTCGCTCCGCCGCCTCCTTTTGCGACAGTACGGCGTCGCTAAACGCGCATACTGCCGCCCAGGCCTCTTTGCTTTCGGTCATTCTCTTAACGAGGACCGGAAGCGACAGGTCTCCTGCTATGGCAGTGGATAGCACAGCGCGAGGCTCCGCCCAGGCTGGGCACTCTGCGCGCGTGTGTTCAGCCGTATCCACGGCTACATAGCCACAATGGTGGCACAACTCCGAGGGTTCCCTGCCCACCACCTCGCACAGATACTTGGCAAAGCATCCGTGCCCGGTCAAGAGCTGCGCGAGGTGATATGTGGAGGGGCCGTGCTTGCGCTCGACCCACTCCCTCAGTACGGGCCGAATAGCCGCTACGAGTTCCCGGCTGGATCCCGGGACTCCTAAACGCTCCGACCATTTGGCGAAGAGCCTTTCGCGGGCCTCTTCGCGCCAATGGTGGACCTCACTTGGATGGGGTCGGTTCCCGTCTGCTATTGCAACCTTCGCCCGCCAGTAGACGCTCGAATTGGCCTCGGCCTCGAGGTCCCAAGGCGGGGTTCCGGCGAGCAGACACGCCGCGTTGTACGACACCGTGCGGTATGCACGGGCCGCCCTGAGCGCCATCGCCCGCTGCGGACGCCGCAGCGAAGCGACGTTGCGAGCGCTCAGTGCGTCCGCCCATATCGGCGCCCCGTAGAGCGCCATCGAGCGAACGACACCGGCGTACAAACGCCTGCAGGCGCCTCCTGGCCCGCCCACGTTGGGAAGGATCTGGCCGAGCGCTCCGGCTGCGGCCACCAACCTTGGGGCCAAGCGCCGGAAGTGCTCTTCGAAATTCCACCTACCGTCGAGGACGAGTCCGAGATATCTCATCGTCGCCCCGACGGAGATGGAGATTCCGCCCACCGTTATTGTCGCCCCCGGTGGTGGTCCGTTCCGAGGCCCGTGAAACACGAGTGCCTCGGATTTGTGCAGGGCGACCTCCAGACCCAAAGCGCGGATGCGGTGCACAGCGTGTGCCACTCCCGCCGTGGCGAGATAGGCCGCCTCGCGATAGGAACTGCCACGGGCCGACACGAGGGTGTCGTCGGCGTAACAAGTTACGTCGACCCCCCGCAGCGTGGCCCCGCGCAGCACCCAGTCGTACCCTATGTTCCACAGGAGTGGTCCTAGGACCGAACCCTGCGGGACACCGCACGACAACGCCCTCCTACCCCAGCCCTCCCTGGTCGGGTAGGCCACCGCTCTGCCCGATAAATAATCGGCCACGGTACGCCTCAAGTAGGCCGGCACATTGTGGAATCGCAACGCCTCCGTCACCACTTCCCAAGGAAGGGTGTTGAAGGCATTGGAGATATCCAATGACACCGCCATTACGACCCCACCCCGTGAGACCTCCTTCTCTGCCAGATCCCGTACCCTGGCGATCGCGTCCAGTGTCGAGCGGCCAGGGCGAAAACCATACTGCCGCTCGCTAAGACCCGGCTCCATGCTACCCGCGAGACGGGTAGCGAGCACACGCTCGAATAGCTTGCTCGTCTCGTCGAGCAACACTATCGGGCGGTAGGCCGAAGGCTGATCGGGAGGTCGTCCGTCCTTGCGGATCAGAACGAGTCTGCCCGTTTTCCACCGATGCGGAAACCTACCCTGAGTCAGGCACTCGGTGAAAAAGTGCCGAATACTGATCCCCATCTCATCCAACGCGATCGCCAAGGCGCGTCCCGGGATACCATCGAGCCCCGGGGCCGTCTTTTTCGACCGGAGTTTCAGGGCGGCCTCCTGTAACTCCGTCTCAGTGACCGCCGGAATCACCGGATCCTCGATCTCGCGAGGTCCGATGATGGGCGCCATCGTCGGAGGCACGAATTCTTCCCTTTCGGGAAAAAGTGCACCCACTACACTCTCCAGGAGTGACGGCTGGAGACTGCTGGTTAGCGGGGGAGTCCACGGTCGGAGCTTTTGCCGCACGACACGATATGGTCTCCCCCAAGGGTCCCTATCGAGTGTCGCAAGCCATTCCCCCCACGCCGCTTCTTTGGCCTGCGCGATGGCCGTTTGCAGCGATTGACAGGCGGCCCTGTAGGCGGCGTGTAAGACGCCTTCGGAGTCGTGGTCACGGACCCTTCTCCTCCTACACCGACTGTAGCGTCGGCGTGCTGCCACGCACGCTTTGCGTAATTGGCGGAGCTCTGGACGCCACCAGTACAACCGACGGCGCGGCTCGTATGGTTTCGCCCTCGGCATCGCCGCATCGCAAATGCGAGACAGAGCGGCACCGATTCGGTCGGCCTCTTGGTCGACCTCTCGGACTACCGCCATGTCGGAACCTGCCCCCCAGGCTTCGACGATGGCCGCCTCTTTCGCCAGCTGGCTGTCGAGACGGCTCAGACACCAGCGTGGCCCATCCGTACGTCCGGCGGTGGGCAGAGCGTCGTTTCCTGTGGGAGAGACGGAAGACGCAGATCCGAAACCGAACCGGATATACCGGTGGTCGGACAGCGTCTCCACGTTCGTCACCACTCTCCAATCCCGAGCACGACGGGCGAGGGCGTTGGACGCGAACGTGATGTCCACGATCGATTCGCCCTGCTGCCGCACGCACGTGCTCTCCGACCCATCGTTGAGGACTACGAGCCCCAGCGACGTGGCCCACTCGACCAAAGCCTCACCTCGTGAATCCGTCCTCGGGGAACCCCAAGCCGTTGATTTGGCGTTGAAGTCCCCCGCGACCAGCACGGGGGTGGGCGATATCTGCCCGACCAGAGCCCCGACCTCGATCAGCATACGCTCGAACTCGGCGAGACTCCGATTGGGCGACGCGTAGACGCCGACGACTGCCACACCACCGACGACGGCCAGCACGAACCCCCTACCCTTTGCGACACCCTCGATGGCCGGGGAGCCAGCCACGGCGGGGGCGACAATAGCCACCACCCTATCTTGATCGGAGACCCAGTCGTCCCGCGAGGGAACGAAATAGGGCTCCGACACCACCGCCAGGTTGATTCGCCACTCTGCTATGCTTTGGACCAGGAGGTCCTGAGCTCTTGCAGAGTGGTTCACATTGGCCTGGAGACAGTGTAAGGCCATCGTTATTACGAGGTCTCCATTGTCTCCACCGGCGGCCGTGACGACGAGGCTACTGGGCCTTTCGTCACTGTCTTGGCCTTCTTGTTTACGAGTGCCGTTCGGGCTTTACCGCCCTGGCACTCTTTGCTGCCAACGGCATGAGCCGCTGGCTTACCTGCCGCTACGCAGACGACGCAGCTTGCGTCAGCGGCGGTGCACTCCCGGTACTTGTGGCCAGGCTGACCACACCGGAAGCACAACAGGCTACGGTCGACACCCCTGTCGCACCTGGCCCCCATATGTCCCCCTTCGAGGCACCGGTAACAGCGCAGTGGCCTGGGCTCGAGCAGAACCACCCGAGCCGAAACCCACCCGACTTTCACCCGGCCGGCCTCGACTATGGGTTTCGCCGCCCCTACTGGGCAGCTCAACCACAGCGAGCCGGAGCCCCTCGGTCCCCGAGCGATGACCCCGGGTCTGATCGCTCCGGAAGAGCAACCCCCGTCTGCGGCGACCGCTGCCACGACCTCCTCAGCCGTGACCGAGTCGTCCAGGTCCATGACCCTAAGCTCTACGCACTTAGTGGGTCGATGCACCTGGACCACGTCCGGGCTGAGAACTTCGCGGAGCTTGCCCGCTAGGGCATCTGCCGCCTTCTCCGCTTCGTTTGTGCCCGGAGGTATCTCCAACATCCGGGCACCCGTGGCTGACGTACGGAATCGCACCGTCGTCAGGCCGATCTCGCGCAGGCTGATTTGGCTCTTAGCTTGAGCCAAAACCTGTTCGTACGTCGCTCCTTTCTCCTCAGCACCGGGCTTTAACGTGATAGTTATCACCTCGGTGCGAGGGGAGCGGAGCTTCACCCTACGTTTTTTGGACTCCTTTGCAGGAGCCTTTTTCGCCTTCTTGGCTTTTTTAGACTCCTTCGCAGAAGCCTGCCTCGTCGTCGTCGCCGCCGCCGGTTTGCTTGTCGCCTTCTTGGACTTTCGTCCGACGACAGCGCTCCACGGAACAGCCGCGGCCTCTGGCCCCGCGGGTTCCGCGGACGTGGAAGGAGCGGTCCTTTTGGCCGCCGCTTCTTTGGCAGCCAAGTTCGAGCGTCGTGAACGCTTCGGCTTGGCCACCTCTACCGAGGACACCTTCTCAGGTGCCTTCGTTTTTGCAGCCTGAGCTGCTTTCCGGTCGGCGGCGAGCGGAGGCCGCAACCGAGGCTCCGGAAGGAGGCGGTCCTCGATCCCCTCGAAGCGTGCGTTCAGGATTCTGAACTGCTCCTGGTTCGCTCGGATTACCTCTTCCATCGCCTTCTTAAAGTCAGCCGTGCTACTCGCAGCGGGCTGTTGCCGTATCTGGGCGACCTCTCGGCGCAGCTCGGCCAATTGGCCCGCCATCTGCGCGTTGAGTGCCTCCAAGCGGGCAACATCATCGCACTTCTTGATCGTCCTCAACTCGGACGACGCACCTTTGATGGTGTCAACGGCCGACCTGAGGGCCCGAACGTATGTGCCCTTGAGGTTGCTCGACTTGTCGGCCACCTGCGCTACGACATTCGCTGCCTCCTTAATTTCTGCCTCTAGAGCAGCGGAGGTCCGCGGCACGTCCTCGACAACCGCACCGCGGTTTCTCAGGCGTGCCGCCCTTGCTTCAATGGCCACCTTGGCCTTGGCGTTGTAAAGGACCAGCGCATCCTCTGTCTGGAAGCGCTGCTCCTTCGCCTTCTCCGCTTGGAGCTCGGCTCGGTGCTTGCCGAAGCCCACATATTGTCCGGTCGAGGACGGTCGGCCCCGCCCCCTCTTGGACGAAGGCTTCAGCCACCGACCGATTGATGCATCTGAGCCGCAGTCACTTTGCTGCGCGCTCGCATCACTCTCGGATCCGGAGAAGTTGTCCCTGGGATGGGACCGCTTCTCCGCCTTTCGTCTATTCCTATCCGTCATGCTAACATAACTGGCGTTCGACGAGTCCGACTCAGAGAGCCGTTCCAATCGAACAACCAGTTCCTTTGTTACGCCAAGGTCTTTGGTTTCAGCGCGCGCCATCGGGGCGCCCACCTCCACCACCGTTTCGTCAATAGCCATTCGTGTAGCAATCGGAAGTCCGTTGTTTGGGTTTTTTATTGAGCTTTCCATAAAAAGTCCCACGAGTAAGGCGGAAATAAATTGTCCACCAAGGCAGTGCCCCCTGTACCTTGGTAACCCTATTACACCGTGAGGTCGGGCGGTATCACGGGATCTCTATGCTATTGTTTTTTATTGAGGTTGGCTCCTCTCGACCCAGCCGACTAAGGCAAGGCCCTCGGTCCCACTCCAGGCTGCGAGACATGATCCACAACACCCAGAATGGGGAAACGAGTTCGAGAGGTGGTGACAATAGTCTTGTTTACTCAGACTCGATACCGAGAATGAGTAAACCCGCCTCTCCTCCTACTCGACTCTAAAAACCGATAACGAGTCCCTCCGAAATGTAAAGAAAATATAATATAAAATAAATATATATATTCCCCCCCCCCCCCCCCGCTGCGCCCACTTGTAAAGAAGTGGGCGCCCTCGTGGCCAAAACCCAGACCACGAGATAACCGCCGCGTCAGTCGTTAGCCGCGATCGACAGGCATTTCCGGAAAATCGTCGGAATGCCGGTCGACCCCGTTGCCCAGGGTGCACCACGAGGAGGTGACCGACTTGCACCCCAACCTAACCTAACCTAACCTAACCTAACCTAACCTTTTTTTTTTTTTTTTTTTTTTTTAACGAGGGGAAATGCATTTACGCATACCGCCCGGCCGGGTGGCCGCGACGGCTATGTGGGACTCACCGGGGACCCCGAGTCATCGGCTGTCCGATACCCGGCTGCCCGTCCTACCCACTAAAACCAGACCTCGATATTCCGCCTTCGCGCAAGGCGGCAGGGTTACGGGAACGCGTTTGCTTGCAACCGCGACCCCGCCTGCGAATGTTGCTTCTAAGCAACACTACTCGAAGGTGCACCGTGATGGCAGGCGCACCTTCCTATTCTGGCGTCTTTCGACGCCACATCATCAGACCGGCGGCGGTAGCGTTCGCATTGCGAAGGCTCGCCGTCGCCGCCCTGACCTCCTCCGACGTAGCGGAAGCGAGTTGGGATCGTCCTCCCTCTCTCGCTCCGCCGCCTCCTTTTGCGACAGTACGGCGTCGCTAAACGCGCATACTGCCGCCCAGGCCTCTTTGCTTTCGGTCATTCTCTTAACGAGGACCGGAAGCGACAGGTCTCCTCCTGCTATGGCAGTGGATAGCACAGCGCGAGGCTCCGCCCAAGCTGGGCACTCTGCGCGCGTGTGTTCGGCCGTATCCACGGCTACATAGCCACAATGGTGGCACAACTCCGAGGGTTCCCTGCCCACCACCTCGCACAGATACTTGGCAAAGCATCCGTGCCCGGTCAAGAGCTGCGCGAGGTGATATGTGGAGGGGCCGTGCTTGCGCTCGACCCACTCCCTCAGTACGGGCCGAATAGCCGCTACGAGTTCCCGGCTGGATCCCGGGACTCCTAGTCTCTCCGACCATTTGGCGAAGAGCCTTTCGCGGGCCTCTTCGCGCCAATGGTGGACCTCACTTGGATGGGGTCGGTTCCCGTCTGCTATTGCAACCTTCGCCCGCCAGTAGACGCTCGAATTGGCCTCGGCCTCGAGGTCCCAAGGCGGGGTTCCGGCGAGCAGACACGCCGCGTTGTACGACACCGTGCGGTACGCACGGGCCGCCCTCAGCGCCATCGCCCGCTGCGGACGCCGCAGCGAAGCGACGTTGCGAGCGCTCAGTGCGTCCGCCCATATCGGCGCCCCGTAGAGCGCCATCGAGCGAACGACACCGGCGTACAAACGCCTGCAGGCGCCTCCTGGCCCGCCCACGTTGGGAAGGATCTGGCCGAGCGCTCCGGCTGCGGCCACCAGCCTTGGGGCCAAGCGCCGGAAGTGCTCTTCGAAATTCCACCTACCGTCGAGGACGAGTCCGAGATATCTCATCGTCGCCCCGACGGAGATGGAGATTCCGCCCACCGTTATTGTCGCCCCCGGTGGTGGTCCGTTCCGAGGCCCGTGAAACACGAGTGCCTCGGATTTGTGCAGGGCGACCTCCAGACCCAAAGCGCGGATGCGGTGCACAGCGTGTGCCACTCCCGCCGTGGCGAGATAGGCCGCCTCGCGATAGGAACTGCCACGGGCCGACACGAGGGTGTCGTCGGCGTAACAAGTTACGTCGACCCCCCGCAGCGTGGCCCCGCGCAGCACCCAGTCGTACCCTATGTTCCACAGGAGTGGTCCTAGGACCGAACCCTGCGGGACACCGCACGACAACGCCCTCCTACCCCAGCCCTCCCTGGTCGGGTAGGCCACCGCTCTGCCCGAAAAATAATCGGCCACGGTACGCCTCAAGTAGGCCGGCACATTGTGGAATCGCAACGCCTCCGTCACCACTTCCCAAGGAAGGGTGTTGAAGGCATTGGAGATATCCAATGACACCGCCATTACGACCCCACCCCGTGAGACCTCCTTCTCTGCCAGATCCCGTACCCTGGCGATCGCGTCCAGTGTCGAGCGGCCAGGGCGAAAACCATACTGCCGCTCGCTAAGACCCGGCTCCATGCTACCCGCGAGACGGGTAGCGAGCACACGCTCGAATAGCTTGCTCGTCTCGTCGAGCAACACTATCGGGCGGTAGGCCGAAGGCTGATCGGGAGGTCGTCCGTCCTTGCGGATCAGAACGAGTCTGCCCGTTTTCCACCGATGCGGAAACCTACCCTGAGTCAGGCACTCGGTGAAAAAGTGCCGAATACTGATCCCCATCTCATCCAACGCGATCGCCAAGGCGCGCCCCGGGATACCATCGGGCCCAGGTGCCGTCTTTTTCGACCGGAGTTTCAGGGCGGCCTCCTGTAACTCCGTCTCAGTGACCGCCGGAATCACCGGATCCTCGATCTCGCGAGGTCCGATGATGGGCGCCATCGTCGGAGGCACGAATTCTTCCCTTTCGGGAAAAAGTGCACCCACTACACTCTCCAGGAGTGACGGCTGGAGACTGCTGGTTAGCGGGGGAGCATACGGTCGGAGCTTTTGCCGCACGACACGATATGGTCTCCCCCAAGGGTCCCTATCGAGTGTCGCAAGCCATTCCCCCCACGCCGCTTCTTTGGCCTGCGCGATGGCCGTTTGCAGCGTTTGACAGGCGGCCCTGTAGGCGGCGTATAAGACGCCTTCGGAGTCGTGGTCACGGACCCTTCTCCTCCTACACCGACTGTAGCGTCGGCGTGCTGCCACGCACGCTTTGCGCAATTGGCGGAGCTCTGGACGCCACCAGTACAGCCGACGGCGCGGCTTGTACGGTTTCGCCCTCGGCATCGCCGCATCGCAAATGCGAGACAGAGCGGCACCGATTCGGTCGGCCTCTCGATCGACCTCTCGGACTACCGCCATGTCGGAACCTGCCCCCCAGGCTTCGACGATGGCCGCCTCTTTCGCCAGCTGGCTGTCGAGACGGCTCAGACACCAGCGTGGCCCATCCGTACGTCCGGCGGTGGGCAGAGCGTCATTTCCTGTGGGAGAGACGGAAGACGCAGAACCGAAACCGAACCGGATATACCGGTGGTCGGACAGCGTCTCCACGTTCGTCACCACTCTCCAATCCCGAGCACGACGGGCGAGGGCGTTGGACGCGAACGTGATGTCCACGATCGATTCGCCCTGCTGCCGCACGCACGTGCTCTCCGACCCATCGTTGAGGACTACGAGCCCCAGCGACGTGGCCCACTCGACCAAAGCCTCACCTCGTGAATCCGTCCTCGGGGAACCCCAAGCCGTTGATTTGGCGTTGAAGTCCCCCGCGACCAGCACGGGGGTGGGCGATATCTGCCCGACCAGAGCCCCGACCTCGATCAGCATACGCTCGAACTCGGCGAGACTCCGATTGGGCGACGCGTAGACGCCGACGACTGCCACACCACCGACGACGGCCAGCACGAACCCCCTACCCTTTGCGACACCCTCGATGGCCGGGGAGCCAGCCACGGCGGGGGCGACAATAGCCACCACCCTATCGTGATCGGAGACCCAGTCGTCCCGCGAGGGAACGAAATAGGGCTCCGACACCACCGCCAGTTTGATTCGCCACTCTGCTATGCTTTGGACCAGGAGGTCCTGAGCTCTTGCAGAGTGGTTCACATTGGCCTGGAGACAGTGTAAGGCCATCGTTATTACGAGGTCTCCATTGTCTCCACCGGCGGCCGTGACGACGAGGCTACTGGGCCTTTCGTCACTGTCTTGGCCTTCTTGTTTACGAGTGCCGTTCGGGCTTTACCGCCCTGGCACTCTTTGCTGCCAACGGCATGAGCCGCTGGCTTACCTGCCGCTACGCAGACGACGCAGTTTGCGTCAGCGGCGGTGCACTCCCGGTACTTGTGGCCAGGCTGACCACACCGGAAGCACAACAGGCTACGGTCGACACCCCTGTCGCACCTGGCCCCCATATGTCCCCCCTCGAGACACCGGAAACAGCGCAGTGGCCTGGGCTCGAGCAGTACCACCCGAGCCGAAACCCACCCGACTCTAACCCGGCCGGCCTCGACTATGGGTTTTGCCGCCCCTACTGGGCAGCTTAACCACAGCGAGCCGGAACCCCTCGGTCCCCGAGTGATGACCCCGGGTCTGATCGCTCCTGAGGAGCAACCCCCATCTGCAGCGACCGCTGCCACGACCTCCTCAGCCGTGACCGAGTCGTCCAGGTCCATGACCCTAAGCTCTACGCACTTAGTGGGTCGATGCACCTGGACCACGTCCGGACTGAGGACTTCGCGGAGCTTGCCCGCTAGGGCATCTGCCGCCTTCTCCGCCTCATTTGTGCCCGGAGGTATCTCCAACATCCGGGCACCCGTGGCTGACGTACGGAATCGCACCGTCGTCAGGCCGATCTCGCGCAGGCTGATTTGGCTCTTAGCTTGAGCCAAAACCTGTTCGTATGTCGCTCCTTTCTCCTCAGCACCGGGCTTTAACGTGATAGTTATCACCTCGGTGCGAGGGGAGCGGAGCTTCACCCTACGTTTTTTGGACTCCTTTGCAGGAGTCTTTTTCGCCTTCTTGGCTTTTTTAGACTCCTTCGCAGGAGTCTGCCTCGTCGTCGTCGCCGCCGCCGGTTTGCTTGTCGCCTTCTTGGACTTTCGTCCGACGACAGCGCTCCACGGAACAGCCGCGGCCTCTGGCACCGCGGGTTCCGCGGACGTGGAAGGAGCGGTCCTTTTGGCCGCCGCTTCTTTGGCAGCCAAGTTCGAGCGTCGTGAACGCTTCGGCTTGGCCACCTCTACCGAGGACACCTTCTCAGGTGCCTTCGTTTTTGCAGCCTGAGCTGCTTTCCGATCGGCGGCGAGCGGAGGCCGCAACCGAGGCTCCGGAAGGAGGCGGTCCTCGATCCCCTCGAAGCGTGCGTTCAGCATTCTGAACTGCTCCTGGTTCGCTCGGATTACCTCTTCCATCGCCTTCTTGAATTCAGCCGTGCTACTCGCAGCGGGCTGTTGCCGTATCTGGGCGACCTCTCGGCGCAGCTCGGCCAATTGGCCCGCCATCTGCGCGTTGAGTGCCTCCAAGCGGGCAACATCGTCGCACTTCTTGATCGTCCTCAGCTCGGACGACGCACCTTTGATGGTGTCAACGGCCGACCTGAGGGCCCGAACGTATGTGCCCTTGAGGTTGCTCGACTTGTCGGCCACCTGCGCTACGACATTCGCTGCCTCCTTAATTTCTGCCTCTAGAGCAGCGGAGGTCCGCGGCACGTCCTCGACAGCCACACGGTTTCTCAGGCGTGCCGCCCTTTCCTCAATGGCCACCTTGGCCTTGGCGTTGTAAAGGACCAGCGCATCCTCTGTCTGGAAGCGCTGCTCCTTCGCCTTCTCCGCTTGGAGCTCGGCTCGGTGCTTGCCGAAGCCCACATATTGTCCGGTCGAGGGCGGTCGGCCCCGCCCCCTTTTGGACGAAGGCTTCAGCCACCGACCGATTGATGCATCTGAGCCGCAGTCACTTTGCTGCGCGCTCGCATCACTCTCGGATCCGGAGAAGTTGTCCCTGGGATGGGACCGCTTCTCCGCCTTTCGTCTATTCCTATCCGTCATGCTAACATAACTGGCGGCCGACGAGTCCGACTCAGAGAGCCGTTCAAGCCGAACCACCAGTTCCTTTGTTACGCCAAGGTCTTTGGTTTCAGCGCGCGCTATCGGGGCGCCCACCTCCACCACCATATCGTCATTATCCAATCGCAAGGCTGTATCGGTTTGTCCGTGTGTGGTTTTAATATTTGAACTTTCCATATTAGTCCCACGAGTATGGCGGAAATAAATTGTCCACCAAGGCAGTGCCCCCTGTACCTTGGTAACCCTATTACACCGTGAGGTCGGGCGGTATCACGGGATCTCTATGCTATTGTTTTTTATTGAGGTTGGCTCCTCTCGACCCAGCCGACTAAGGCAAGGCCCTCGGTCCCACTCCAGGCTGCGAGACATGATCCACAACACCCAGAATGGGGAAACGAGTTCGAGAGGTGGTGACAATAGTCTTGTTTACTCAGACTCGATACCGAGAATGAGTAAACCCGCCTCTCCTCCTACTCGACTCTAAAAACCGATAACGAGTCCCTCCGAAATGTAAAGAAAATATAATATAAAATAAATATATATATTCCCCCCCCCCCGCTGCGCCCACTTGTAAAGAAGTGGGCGCCCTCGTGGCCAAAACCCAGACCACGAGATAACCGCCGCGTCAGTCGTTAGCCGCGATCGACAGGCATTTCCGGAAAATCGTCGGAATGCCGGTCGACCCCGTTGCCCAGGGTGCACCACGAGGAGGTGACCGACTTGCACCCCAACCTTTTTTTTTTTTTTTTTTTTTTTTTTTTTTTTTTTTTTTTTTTTAACGAGGGGAAATGCATTTACGCATACCGCCCGGCCGGGTGGCCGCGACGGCTATGTGGGACTCACCGGGGACCCCGAGTCATCGGCTGTCCGATACCCGGCTGCCCGTCCTACCCACTAAAACCAGACCTCGATATTCCGCCTTCGCGCAAGGCGGCAGGGTTACGGGAACGCGTTTGCTTGCAACCGCGACCCCGCCTGCGAATGTTGCTTCTAAGCAACACTACTCGAAGGTGCACCGTGATGGCAGGCGCACCTTCCTACTCTGGCGTCTTTCGACGCCACATCATCAGACCGGCGGCGGTAGCGTTCGCATTGCGAAGGCTCGCCGTCGCCGCCCTGACCTCCTCCGACGTAGCGGGAGCGAGTTGGGATCGTCCTCCCTCTCTCGCTCCGCCGCCTCCTTTTGCGACAGTACGGCGTCGCTAAACGCGCATACTGCCGCCCAGGCCTCTTTGCTTTCGGTCATTCTCTTAACGAGGACCGGAAGCGACAGGTCTCCTCCTGCTATGGCAGTGGATAGCACAGCGCGAGGCTCCGCCCAAGCTGGGCACTCTGCGCGCGTGTGTTCGGCCGTATCCACGGCTACATAGCCACAATGGTGGCACAACTCCGAGGGTTCCCTGCCCACCACCTCGCACAGATACTTGGCAAAGCATCCGTGCCCGGTCAAGAGCTGCGCGAGGTGATATGTGGAGGGGCCGTGCTTGCGCTCGACCCACTCCCTCAGTACGGGCCGAATAGCCGCTACGAGTTCCCGGCTGGATCCCGGGACTCCTAGTCTCTCCGACCATTTGGCGAAGAGCCTTTCGCGGGCCTCTTCGCGCCAATGGTGGACCTCACTTGGATGGGGTCGGTTCCCGTCTGCTATTGCAACCTTCGCCCGCCAGTAGACGCTCGAATTGGCCTCGGCCTCGAGGTCCCAAGGCGGGGTTCCGGCGAGCAGACACGCCGCGTTGTACGACACCGTGCGGTACGCACGGGCCGCCCTGAGCGCCATCGCCCGCTGCGGACGCCGCAGCGAAGCGACGTTGCGAGCGCTCAGTGCGTCCGCCCATATCGGCGCCCCGTAGAGCGCCATCGAGCGAACGACACCGGCGTACAAACGCCTGCAGGCGCCTCCTGGCCCGCCCACGTTGGGAAGGATCTGGCCGAGCGCTCCGGCTGCGGCCACCAGCCTTGGGGCCAAGCGCCGGAAGTGCTCTTCGAAATTCCACCTACCGTCGAGGACGAGTCCGAGATATCTCATCGTCGCCCCGACGGAGATGGAGATTCCGCCCACCGTTATTGTCGCCCCCGGTGGTGGTCCGTTCCGAGGCCCGTGAAACACGAGTGCCTCGGATTTGTGCAGGGCGACCTCCAGACCCAAAGCGCGGATGCGGTGCACAGCGTGTGCCACTCCCGCCGTGGCGAGATAGGCCGCCTCGCGATAGGAACTGCCACGGGCCGACACGAGGGTGTCGTCGGCGTAACAAGTTACGTCGACCCCCCGCAGCGTGGCCCCGCGCAGCACCCAGTCGTACCCTATGTTCCACAGGAGTGGTCCTAGGACCGAACCCTGCGGGACACCGCACGACAACGCCCTCCTACCCCAGCCCTCCCTGGTCGGGTAGGCCACCACTCTGCCCGAAAAATAATCGGCCACGGTACGCCTCAAGTAGGCCGGCACATTGTGGTATCGCAACGCCTCCGTCACCACTTCCCAAGGAAGGGTGTTGAAGGCATTGGAGATATCCAATGACACCGCCATTACGACCCCACCCCGTGAGACCTCCTTCTCTGCCAGATCCCGTACCCTGGCGATCGCGTCCAGTGTCGAGCGGCCAGGGCGAAAACCATACTGCCGCTCGCTAAGACCCGGCTCCATGCTACCCGCGAGACGGGTAGCGAGCACACGCTCGAATAGCTTGCTCGTCTCGTCGAGCAACACTATCGGGCGGTAGGCCGAAGGCTGATCGGGAGGTCGTCCGTCCTTGCGGATCAGAACGAGTCTGCCCGTTTTCCACCGATGCGGAAACCTACCCTGAGTCAGGCACTCGGTGAAAAAGTGCCGAATACTGATCCCCATCTCATCCAACGCGATCGCCAAGGCGCGCCCCGGGATACCGTCGGGCCCCGGTGCCGTCTTTTTCGACCGGAGTTTCAGGGCGGCCTCCTGTAACTCCGTCTCCGTGACCGCCGGAATCACCGGATCCTCGATCTCGCGAGGTCCGATGATGGGCGCCATCGTCGGAGGCACGAATTCTTCCCTTTCGGGAAAAAGTGCACCCACTACACTCTCCAGGAGTGACGGCTGGAGACTGCTGGTTAGCGGGGGAGCATACGGTCGGAGCTTTTGCCGCACGACACGATATGGTCTCCCCCAAGGGTCCCTATCGAGTGTCGCAAGCCATTCCCCCCACGCCGCTTCTTTGGCCTGCGCGATGGCCGTTTGCAGCGTTTGACAGGCGGCCCTGTAGGCGGCGTATAAGACGCCTTCGGAGTCGAGGTCACGGACCCTTCTCCTCCTACACCGACTGTAGCGTCGGCGTGCTGCCACGCACGCTTTGCGCAATTGGCGGAGCTCTGGACGCCACCAGTACAGCCGACGGAGCGGCTTGTACGGTTTCGCCCTCGGCATCGCCGCATCGCAAATGCGAGACAGAGCGGCACCGATTCGGTCAGCCTCTCGGTCGACCTCTCGGACTACCGCCATGTCGAAACCTGCCCCCCAGGCTTCGACGATGGCCGCCTCTTTTGCCAGCTGGCTGTCGAGCCGGCTCAGACACCAGCGTGGCCCATCCGTACGTCGGGCGGTGGGCAGAGCGTCGTTTCCTGTGGGAGAGACGGAAGACGCAGAACCGAAACCGAACCGGATATACCGGTGGTCGGACAGCGTCTCCACGTTCGTCACCACTCTCCAATCCCGAGCACGACGGGCGAGGGCGTTGGACGCGAACGTGATGTCCACGATCGATTCGCCCTGCTGCCGCACGCACGTGCTCTCCGACCCATCGTTGAGGACTACGAGCCCCAGCGACGCGGCCCACTCGACCAAAGCCTCACCTCGTGAATCCGTCCTCGGGGAGCCCCAAGCCGTTGATTTGGCGTTGAAGTCCCCCGCGACCAGCACAGGGGTGGGCGATATCTGCCCGACCAGAGCCCCGACCTCGATCAGCATACGCTCGAACTCGGCGAGACTCCGATTGGGCGACGCGTAGACGCCGACGACTGCCACACCACCGACGACGGCCAGCACGAACCCCCTACCTTTTGCGACACCCTCGATGGCCGGGGAGCCAGCCACGGCGGGGGCGACAATAGCCACCACCCTATCGTGATCGGAGACCCAGTCGTCCCGCGAGGGAACGAAATAGGGCTCCGACACCACCGCCAGGTTGATTCGCCACTCTGCTATGCTTTGGACCAGGAGGTCCTGAGCTCTTGCAGAGTGGTTGACATTGGCCTGGAGACAGTGTAAGGCCATCGTTATTACGAGGTCTCCATTGTCTCCACCGGCGGCCGTGACGACGAGGCTACTGGGCCTTTCGTCACCGTCTTGGCCTTCTTGTTTAAGAGTGCCGTTCGGGCCTTACCGCCCTGGCACTCTTTGCTGCCAACGGCATGAGCCGCTGGCTTACCTGCCGCTACGCAGACGACGCAGTTTGCGTCAGCGGCGGTGCACTCCCGGTACTTGTGGCCAGGCTGACCACACCGGAAGCACAACAGGCTACGGTCGACACCCCTGTCGCACCTGGCCCCCATATGTCCCCCCTCGAGACACCGGAAACAGCGCAGTGGCCTGGGCTCGAGCAGTACCACCCGAGCCGAAACCCACCCGACTCTAACCCGGCCGGCCTCGACTATGGGTTTTGCCGCCCCTACTGGGCAGCTTAACCACAGCGAGCCGGAACCCCTCGGTCCCCGAGTGATGACCCCGGGTCTGATCGCTCCTGAGGAGCAACCCCCATCTGCAGCGACCGCTGCCACGACCTCCTCAGCCGTGACCGAGTCGTCCAGGTCCATGACCCTAAGCTCTACGCACTTAGTGGGTCGATGCACCTGGACCACGTCCGGACTGAGGACTTCGCGGAGCTTGCCCGCTAGGGCATCTGCCGCCTTCTCCGCCTCATTTGTGCCCGGAGGTATCTCCAACATCCGGGCACCCGTGGCTGACGTACGGAATCGCACCGTCGTCAGGCCGATCTCGCGCAGGCTGATTTGGCTCTTAGCTTGAGCCAAAACCTGTTCGTATGTCGCTCCTTTCTCCTCAGCACCGGGCTTTAACGTGATAGTTATCACCTCGGTGCGAGGGGAGCGGAGCTTCACCCTACGTTTTTTGGACTCCTTTGCAGGAGTCTTTTTCGCCTTCTTGGCTTTTTTAGACTCCTTCGCAGGAGTCTGCCTCGTCGTCGTCGCCGCCGCCGGTTTGCTTGTCGCCTTCTTGGACTTTCGTCCGACGACAGCGCTCCACGGAACAGCCGCGGCCTCTGGCACCGCGGGTTCCGCGGACGTGGAAGGAGCGGTCCTTTTGGCCGCCGCTTCTTTGGCAGCCAAGTTCGAGCGTCGTGAACGCTTCGGCTTGGCCACCTCTACCGAGGACACCTTCTCAGGTGCCTTCGTTTTTGCAGCCTGAGCTGCTTTCCGATCGGCGGCGAGCGGAGGCCGCAACCGAGGCTCCGGAAGGAGGCGGTCCTCGATCCCCTCGAAGCGTGCGTTCAGCATTCTGAACTGCTCCTGGTTCGCTCGGATTACCTCTTCCATCGCCTTCTTGAATTCAGCCGTGCTACTCGCAGCGGGCTGTTGCCGTATCTGGGCGACCTCTCGGCGCAGCTCGGCCAATTGGCCCGCCATCTGCGCGTTGAGTGCCTCCAAGCGGGCAACATCATCGCACTTCTTGATCGTCCTCAGCTCGGACGACGCACCTTTGATAGTGTCAACGGCCGACCTGAGGGCCCGAACGTATGTGCCCTTGAGGTTGCTCGACTTGTCGGCCACCTGCGCTACGACATTCGCTGCCTCCTTAATTTCTGCCTCTAGAGCAGCGGAGGTCCGCGGCACGTCCTCGACAACCACACGGTTTCTCAGGCGTGCCGCCCTTTCCTCAATGGCCACCTTGGCCTTGGCGTTGTAAAGGACCAGCGCATCCTCTGTCTGGAAGCGCTGCTCCTTCGCCTTCTCCGCTTGGAGCTCGGCTCGGTGCTTGCCGAAGCCCACATATTGTCCGGTCGAGGGCGGTCGGCCCCGCCCCCTTTTGGACGAAGGCTTCAGCCACCGACCGATTGATGCATCTGAGCCGCAGTCACTTTGCTGCGCGCTCGCATCACTCTCGGATCCGGAGAAGTTGTCCCTGGGATGGGACCGCTTCTCCGCCTTTCGTCTATTCCTATCCGTCATGCTAACATAACTGGCGGCCGACGAGTCCGACTCAGAGAGCCGTTCAAGCCGAACCACCAGTTCCTTTGTTACGCCAAGGTCTTTGGTTTCAGCGCGCGCCATCGGGGCGCCCACCTCCACCACCATATCGTCATTATCCAATCGCAAGGCTGTATCGGTTTGTCCGTGTGTGGTTTTAATATTTGAACTTTCCATATTAGTCCCACGAGTATGGCGGAAATAAATTGTCCACCAAGGCAGTGCCCCCTGTACCTTGGTAACCCTATTACACCGTGAGGTCGGGCGGTATCACGGGATCTCTATGCTATTGTTTTTTATTGAGGTTGGCTCCTCTCGACCCAGCCGACTAAGGCAAGGCCCTCGGTCCCACTCCAGGCTGCGAGACATGATCCACAACACCCAGAATGGGGAAACGAGTTCGAGAGGTGGTGACAATAGTCTTGTTTACTCAGACTCGATACCGAGAATGAGTAAACCCGCCTCTCCTCCTACTCGACTCTAAAAACCGATAACGAGTCCCTCCGAAATGTAAAGAAAATATAATATAAAATAAATATATATATTCCCCCCCCGCTGCGCCCACTTGTAAAGAAGTGGGCGCCCTCGTGGCCAAAACCCAGACCACGAGATAACCGCCGCGTCAGTCGTTAGCCGCGATCGACAGGCATTTCCGGAAAATCGTCGGAATGCCGGTCGACCCCGTTGCCCAGGGTGCACCACGAGGAGGTGACCGACTTGCACCCCAACCTAACCTAACCTAACCTTTTTTTTTTTTTTTTTTTTTTTTTTTTTTTTTTTTTTTTTTTTAACGAGGGGAAATGCATTTACGCATACCGCCCGGCCGGGTGGCCGCGACGGCTATGTGGGACTCACCGGGGACCCCGAGTCATCGGCTGTCCGATACCCGGCTGCCCGTCCTACCCACTAAAACCAGACCTCGATATTCCGCCTTCGCGCAAGGCGGCAGGGTTACGGGAACGCGTTTGCTTGCAACCGCGACCCCGCCTGCGAATGTTGCTTCTGAGCAACACTACTCGAAGGTGCACCGTGATGGCAGGCGCACCTTCCTACTCTGGCGTCTTTCGACGCCACATCATCAGACCGGCGGCGGTAGCGTTCGCATTGCGAAGGCTCGCCGTCGCCGCCCTGACCTCCTCCGACGTAGCGGGAGCGAGTTGGGATCGTCCTCCCTCTCTCGCTCCGCCGCCTCCTTTTGCGACAGTACGGCGTCGCTAAACGCGCATACTGCCGCCCAGGCCTCTTTGCTTTCGGTCATTCTCTTAACGAGGACCGGAAGCGACAGGTCTCCTCCTGCTATGGCAGTGGATAGCACAGCGCGAGGCTCCGCCCAAGCTGGGCACTCTGCGCGCGTGTGTTCGGCCGTATCCACGGCTACATAGCCACAATGGTGGCACAACTCCGAGGGTTCCCTGCCCACCACCTCGCACAGATACTTGGCAAAGCATCCGTGCCCGGTCAAGAGCTGCGCGAGGTGATATGTGGAGGGGCCGTGCTTGCGCTCGACCCACTCCCTCAGTACGGGCCGAATAGCCGCTACGAGTTCCCGGCTGGATCCCGGGACTCCTAGTCTCTCCGACCATTTGGCGAAGAGCCTTTCGCGGGCCTCTTCGCGCCAATGGTGGACCTCACTTGGATGGGGTCGGTTCCCGTCTGCTATTTCAACCTTCGCCCGCCAGTAGACGCTCGAATTGGCCTCGGCCTCGAGGTCCCACGGCGGGGTTCCGGCGAGCAGACACGCCGCGTTGTACGACACCGTGCGGTACGCACGGGCCGCCCTGAGCGCCATCGCCCGCTGCGGACGCCGCAGCGAAGCGACGTTGCGAGCGCTCAGTGCGTCCGCCCATATCGGCGCCCCGTAGAGCGCCATCGAGCGAACGACACCGGCGTACAAACGCCTGCAGGCGCCTCCTGGCCCGCCCACGTTGGGAAGGATCTGGCCGAGCGCTCCGGCTGCGGCCACCAGCCTTGGGGCCAAGCGCCGGAAGTGCTCTTCGAAATTCCACCTACCGTCGAGGACGAGTCCGAGATATCTCATCGTCGCCCCGACGGAGATGGAGATTCCGCCCACCGTTATTGTCGCCCCCGGTGGTGGTCCGTTCCGAGGCCCGTGAAACACGAGTGCCTCGGATTTGTGCAGGGCGACCTCCAGACCCAAAGCGCGGATGCGGTGCACAGCGTGTGCCACTCCCGCCGTGGCGAGATAGGCCGCCTCGCGATAGGAACTGCCACGGGCCGACACGAGGGTGTCGTCGGCGTAACAAGTTACGTCGACCCCCCGCAGCGTGGCCCCGCGCAGCACCCAGTCGTACCCTATGTTCCACAGGAGTGGTCCTAGGACCGAACCCTGCGGGACACCGCACGACAACGCCCTCCTACCCCAGCCCTCCCTGGTCGGGTAGGCCACCGCTCTGCCCGATAAATAATCGGCCACGGTACGCCTCAAGTAGGCCGGCACATTGTGGAATCGCAACGCCTCCGTCACCACTTCCCAAGGAAGGGTGTTGAAGGCATTGGAGATATCCAATGACACCGCCATTACGACCCCACCCCGTGAGACCTCCTTCTCTGCCAGATCCCGTACCCTGGCGATCGCGTCCAGTGTCGAGCGGCCAGGGCGAAAACCATACTGCCGCTCGCTAAGACCCGGCTCCATGCTACCCGCGAGACGGGTAGCGAGCACACGCTCGAATAGCTTGCTCGTCTCGTCGAGCAACACTATCGGGCGGTAGGCCGAAGGCTGATCGGGCGGTCGTCCGTCCTTGCGGATCAGAACGAGTCTGCCCGTTTTCCACCGTTGCGGAAACCTACCCTGAGCCAAGCACGCGGTGAAAAAGTGCTTAATGCTGTCCCCCATCTCATCCAACGCGATCGCCAAGGCACGCCCCGGGATACCATCGGGCCCCGGGGCCGTCCGTTTCGACCGGAGTTTCAGGGCGGCCTCCTGTAACTCCGTCTCAGTGACCGCCGGAATCACCGGATCCTCGATCTCGCGAGGTCCGATGATGGGCGCCATCGTCGGAGGCACGAATTCTTCCCTTTCGGGAAAAAGTGCACCCACTACACTCTCCAGGAGTGACGGCTGGAGACTGCTGGTTAGCGGGGGAGCATACGGTCGGAGCTTTTGCCGCACGACACGATATGGTCTCCCCCAAGGGTCCCTATCGAGTGTCGCAAGCCATTCCCCCCACGCCGCTTCTTTGGCCTGCGCGATGGCCGTTTGCAGCGTTTGACAGGCTGCCCTGTAGGCGGCGTATAAGACGCCTTCGGAGTCGTGGTCACGGACCCTTCTCCTCCTACACCGACTGTAGCGTCGGCGTGCTGCCACGCACGCTTTGCGCAATTGGCGGAGCTCTGGACGCCACCAGTACAGCCGACGGCGCGGCTTGTACGGTTTCGCCCTCGGCATCGCCGCATCGCAAATGCGAGACAGAGCGGCACCGATTCGGTCGGCCTCTCGATCGACCTCTCGGACTACCGCCATGTCGGAGCCTGCCCCCCAGGCTTCGACGATGGCCGCCTCTTTCGCCAGCTGGCTGTCGAGACGGCTCAGACACCAGCGTGGCCCATCCGTACGTCCGGCGGTGGGCAGAGCGTCGTTTCCTGTGGGAGAGACGGAAGACGCAGAACCGAAACCGAACCGGATATACCGGTGGTCGGACAGCGTCTCCACGTTCGTCACCACTCTCCAATCCCGAGCACGACGGGCGAGGGCGTTGGACGCGAACGTGATGTCCACGATCGATTCGCCCTGCTGCCGCACGCACGTGCTCTCCGACCCATCGTTGAGGACTACGAGCCCCAGCGACGTGGCCCACTCGACCAAAGCCTCACCTCGTGAATCCGTCCTCGGGGAACCCCAAGCCGTTGATTTGGCGTTGAAGTCCCCCGCGACCAGCACGGGGGTGGGCGATATCTGCCCGACCAGAGCCCCGACCTCGATCAGCATACGCTCGAACTCGGCGAGACTCCGATTGGGCGACGCGTAGACGCCGACGACTGCCACACCACCGACGACGGCCAGCACGAACCCCCTACCCTTTGCGACACCCTCGATGGCCGGGGAGCCAGCCACGGCGGGGGCGACAATAGCCACCACCCTATCGTGATCGGAGACCCAGTCGTCCCGCGAGGGAACGAAATAGGGCTCCGACACCACCGCCAGGTTGATTCGCCACTCTGCTATGCTTTGGACCAGGAGGTCCTGAGCTCTTGCAGAGTGGTTCACATTGGCCTGGAGACAGTGTAAGGCCATCGTTATTACGAGGTCTCCATTGTCTCCACCGGCGGCCGTGACGACGAGGCTACTGGGCCTTTCGTCACTGTCTTGGCCTTCTTGTTTACGAGTGCCGTTCGGGCTTTACCGCCCTGGCACTCTTTGCTGCCAACGGCATGAGCCGCTGGCTTACCTGCCGCTACGCAGACGACGCAGTTTGCGTCAGCGGCGGTGCACTCCCGGTACTTGTGGCCAGGCTGACCACACCGGAAGCACAACAGGCTACGGTCGACACCCCTGTCGCACCTGGCCCCCATATGTCCCCCCTCGAGACACCGGAAACAGCGCAGTGGCCTGGGCTCGAGCAGTACCACCCGAGCCGAAACCCACCCGACTCTAACCCGGCCGGCCTCGACTATGGGTTTTGCCGCCCCTACTGGGCAGCTCAACCACAGCGAGCCGGAACCCCTCGGTCCCCGAGTGATGACCCCGGGTCTGATCGCTCCTGAGGAGCAACCCCCATCTGCAGCGACCGCTGCCACGACCTCCTCAGCCGTGACCGAGTCGTCCAGGTCCATGACCCTAAGCTCTACGCACTTAGTGGGTCGATGCACCTGGACCACGTCCGGACTGAGGACTTCGCGGAGCTTGCCCGCTAGGGCATCTGCCGCCTTCTCCGCCTCATTTGTGCCCGGAGGTATCTCCAACATCCGGGCACCCGTGGCTGACGTACGGAATCGCACCGTCGTCAGGCCGATCTCGCGCAGGCTGATTTGGCTCTTAGCTTGAGCCAAAACCTGTTCGTATGTCGCTCCTTTCTCCTCAGCACCGGGCTTTAACGTGATAGTTATCACCTCGGTGCGAGGGGAGCGGAGCTTCACCTTACGTTTTTTGGACTCCTTTGCAGGAGTCTTTTTCGCCTTCTTGGCTTTTTTAGACTCCTTCGCAGGAGCCTGCCTCGTCGTCGTCGCCGCCGCCGGTTTGCTTGTCGCCTTCTTGGACTTTCGTCCGACGACAGCGCTCCACGGAACAGCCGCGGCCTCTGGCACCGCGGGTTCCGCGGACGTGGAAGGAGCGGTCCTTTTGGCCGCCGCTTCTTTGGCAGCCAAGTTCGAGCGTCGTGAACGCTTCGGCTTGGCCACCTCTACCGAGGACACCTTCTCAGGTGCCTTCGTTTTTGCAGCCTGAGCTGCTTTCCGGTCGGCGGCGAGCGGAGGCCGCAACCGAGGCTCCGGAAGGAGGCGGTCCTCGATCCCCTCGAAGCGTGCGTTCAGCATTCTGAACTGCTCCTGGTTCGCTCGGATTACCTCTTCCATCGCCTTCTTGAATTCAGCCGTGCTACTTGCAGCGGGCTGTTGCCGTATCTGGGCGACCTCTCGGCGCAGCTCGGCCAATTGGCCCGCCATCTGCGCGTTGAGTGCCTCCAAGCGGGCAACATCATCACACTTCTTGATCGTCCTCAGCTCGGACGACGCACCTTTGATGGTGTCAACGGCCGACCTGAGGGCCCGAACGTATGTGCCCTTGAGGTTGCTCGACTTGTCGGCCACCTGCGCTACGACATTCGCTGCCTCCTTAATTTCTGCCTCTAGAGCAGCAGAGGTCCGCGGCACGTCCTCGACAACCACACGGTTTCTCAGGCGTGCCGCCCTTTCCTCAATGGCCACCTTGGCCTTGGCGTTGTAAAGGACCAGCGCATCCTCTGTCTGGAAGCGCTGCTCCTTCGCCTTCTCCGCTTGGAGCTCGGCTCGGTGCTTGCCGAAGCCCACATATTGTCCGGTCGAGGGCGGTCGGCCCCGCCCCCTTTTGGACGAAGGCTTCAGCCACCGACCGATTGATGCATCTGAGCCGCAGTCGCTTTGCTGCGCGCTCGCATCACTCTCGGATCCGGAGAAGTTGTCCCTGGGATGGGACCGCTTCTCCGCCTTTCGTCTATTCCTATCCGTCATGCTAACATAACTGGCAATCGACGAGTCCGACTCAGAGAGCCGTTCAAGCCGAACCACCAGTTCCTTAGTCGCGCCTAGGTCTTTGGCTTCGGCGCGCGCCTTCGGGGCGCCCACCTCCACCACCGTTTCGTCAATAGCCAATCGTGTTGCAATCGGAAGTCCGTTGTTTGGGTTTTTTATTGAGCTTTCCATAAAAAGTCCCACGAGTATGGCGGAAATAAATTGTCCACCAAGGCAGTGCCCCCTGTACCTTGGTAACCCTATTACACCGTGAGGTCGGGCGGTATCACGGGATCTCTATGCTATTGTTTTTTATTGAGGTTGGCTCCTCTCGACCCAGCCGACTAAGGCAAGGCCCTCGGTCCCACTCCAGGCTGCGAGACATGATCCACAACACCCAGAATGGGGAAACGAGTTCGAGAGGTGGTGACAATAGTCTTGTTTACTCAGACTCGATACCGAGAATGAGTAAACCCGCCTCTCCTCCTACTCGACTCTAAAAACCGATAACGAGTCCCTCCGAAATGTAAAGAAAATATAATATAAAATAAATATATATATTCCCCCCCCCCCGCTGCGCCCACTTGTAAAGAAGTGGGCGCCCTCGTGGCCAAAACCCAGACCACGAGATAACCGCCGCGTCAGTCGTTAGCCGCGATCGACAGGCATTACCGGAAAATCGTCGGAATGCCGGTCGACCCCGTTGCCCAGGGTGCACCACGAGGAGGTGACCGACATGCACCCCAACCTAACCTAACCTAACCTAACCTTTTTTTTTTTTTTTTTTTTTTTTTTTTTTACGAGGGGAAATGCATTTACGCATACCGCCCGGCCGGGTGGCCGCGACGGCTATGTGGGACTCACCGGGGACCCCGAGTCATCGGCTGTCCGATACCCGGCTGCCCGTCCTACCCACTAAAACCAGACCTCGATATTCCGCCTTCGCGCAAGGCGGCAGGGTTACGGGAACGCGTTTGCTTGCAACCGCGACCCCGCCTGCGAATGTTGCTTCTGAGCAACACTACTCGAAGGTGCACCGTGATGGCAGGCGCACCTTCCTACTCTGGCGTCTTTCGACACCACATCATCAGACCGGCGGCGGTAGCGTTCGCGTAGCGAAGGCTCGCCGTCGCCGCCCTGACCTCCTCCGACGTAGCGGGAGCGAGTTGGGATCGTCCTCCCTCTCTCGCTCCGCCGCCTCCTTTTGCGACAGTACGGCGTCGCTAAACGCGCATACTGCCGCCCAGGCCTCTTTGCTTTCGGTCATTCTCTTAACGAGGACCGGAAGCGACAGGTCTCCTCCTGCTATGGCAGTGGATAGCACAGCGCGAGGCTCCGCCCAAGCTGGGCACTCTGCGCGCGTGTGTTCGGCCGTATCCACGGCTACATAGCCACAATGGTGGCACAACTCCGAGGGTTCCCTGCCCACCACCTCGCACAGATACTTGGCAAAGCATCCGTGCCCGGTCAAGAGCTGCGCGAGGTGATATGTGGAGGGGCCGTGCTTGCGCTCGACCCACTCCCTCAGTACGGGCCGAATAGCCGCTACGAGTTCCCGGCTGGATCCCGGGACTCCTAGTCTCTCCGACCATTTGGCGCGCCAATGGTGGACCTCACTTGGATGGGGTCGGTTCCCGTCTGCTATTGCAACCTTCGCCCGCCAGTAGACGCTCGAATTGGCCTCGGCCTCGAGGTCCCAAGGCGGGGTTCCGGCGAGCAGACACGCCGCGTTGTACGACACCGTGCGGTACGCACGGGCCGCCCTGAGCGCCATCGCCCGCTGCGGACGCCGCAGCGAAGCGACGTTGCGAGCGCTCAGTGCGTCCGCCCATATCGGCGCCCCGTAGAGCGCCATCGAGCGAACGACACCGGCGTACAAACGCCTGCAGGCGCCTCCTGGCCCGCCCACGTTGGGAAGGATCTGGCCGAGCGCTCCGGCTGCGGCCACCAGCCTTGGGGCCAAGCGCCGGAAGTGCTCTTCGAAATTCCACCTACCGTCGAGGACGAGTCCGAGATATCTCATCGTCGCCCCGACGGAGATGGAGATTCCGCCCACCGTTATTGTCGCCCCCGGTGGTGGTCCGTTCCGAGGCCCGTGAAACACGAGTGCCTCGGATTTGTGCAGGGCGACCTCCAGACCCAAAGCGCGGATGCGGTGCACAGCGTGTGCCACTCCCGCCGTGGCGAGATAGGCCGCCTCGCGATAGGAACTGCCACGGGCCGACACGAGGGTGTCGTCGGCGTAACAAGTTACGTCGACCCCCCGCAGCGTGGCCCCGCGCAGCACCCAGTCGTACCCTATGTTCCACAGGAGTGGTCCTAGGACCGAACCCTGCGGGACACCGCACGACAACGCCCTCCTACCCCAGCCCTCCCTGGTCGGGTAGGCCACCGCTCTGCCCGATAAATAATCGGCCACGGTACGCCTCAAGTAGGCCGGCACATTGTGGAATCGCAACGCCTCCGTCACCACTTCCCAAGGAAGGGTGTTGAAGGCATTGGAGATATCCAATGACACCGCCATTACGACCCCACCCCGTGAGACCTCCTTCTCTGCCAGATCCCGTACCCTGGCGATCGCGTCCAGTGTCGAGCGGCCAGGGCGAAAACCATACTGCCGCTCGCTAAGACCCGGCTCCATGCTACCCGCGAGACGGGTAGCGAGCACACGCTCGAATAGCTTGCTCGTCTCGTCGAGCAACACTATCGGGCGGTAGGCCGAAGGCTGATCGGGAGGTCGTCCGTCCTTGCGGATCAGAACGAGTCTGCCCGTTTTCCACCGATGCGGAAACCTACCCTGAGTCAGGCACTCGGTGAAAAAGTGCCGAATACTGATCCCCATCTCATCCAACGCGATCGCCAAGGCGCGCCCCGGGATACCATCGGGCCCAGGTGCCGTCTTTTTCGACCGGAGTTTCAGGGCGGCCTCCTGTAACTCCGTCTCAGTGACCGCCGGAATCACCGGATCCTCGATCTCGCGAGGTCCGATGATGGGCGCCATCGTCGGAGGCACGAATTCTTCCCTTTCGGGAAAAAGTGCACCCACTACACTCTCCAGGAGTGACGGCTGGAGACTGCTGGTTAGCGGGGGAGTATACGGTCGGAGCTTTTGCCGCACGACACGATATGGTCTCCCCCAAGGGTCCCTATCGAGTGTCGCAAGCCATTCCCCCCACGCCGCTTCTTTGGCCTGCGCGATGGCCGTTTGCAGCGTTTGACAGGCGGCCCTGTAGGCGGCGTATAAGACGCCTTCGGAGTCGAGGTCACGGACCCTTCTCCTCCTACACCGACTGTAGCGTCGGCGTGCTGCCACGCACGCTTTGCGCAATTGGCGGAGCTCTGGACGCCACCAGTACAGCCGACGGAGCGGCTTGTACGGTTTCGCCCTCGGCATCGCCGCATCGCAAATGCGAGACAGAGCGGCACCGATTCGGTCAGCCTCTCGGTCGACCTCTCGGACTACCGCCATGTCGGAACCTGCCCCCCAGGCTTCGACGATGGCCGCCTCTTTCGCCAGCTGGCTGTCGAGCCGGCTCAGACACCAGCGTGGCCCATCCGTACGTCGGGCGGTGGGCAGAGCGTCGTTTCCTGTGGGAGAGACGGAAGACGCAGAACCGAAACCGAACCGGATATACCGGTGGTCGGACAGCGTCTCCACGTTCGTCACCACTCTCCAATCCCGAGCACGACGGGCGAGGGCGTTGGACGCGAACGTGATGTCCACGATCGATTCGCCCTGCTGCCGCACGCACGTGCTCTCCGACCCATCGTTGAGGACGACGAGCCCCAGCGACGTGGCCCACTCGACCAAAGCCTCACCTCGTGAATCCGTCCTCGGGGAACCCCAAGCCGTTGATTTGGCGTTGAAGTCCCCCGCGACCAGCACAGGGGTGGGCGATATCTGCCCGACCAGAGCCCCGACCTCGATCAGCATACGCTCGAACTCGGCGAGACTCCGATTGGGCGACGCGTAGACGCCGACGACTGCCACACCACCGACGACGGCCAGCACGAACCCCCTACCCTTTGCGACACCCTCGATGGCCGGGGAGCCAGCCACGGCGGGGGCGACAATAGCCACCACCCTATCGTGATCGGAGACCCAGTCGTCCCGCGAGGGAACGAAATAGGGCTCCGACACCACCGCCAGGTTGATTCGCCACTCTGCTATGCTTTGGACCAGGAGGTCCTGAGCTCTTGCAGAGTGGTTCACATTGGCCTGGAGACAGTGTAAGGCCATCGTTATTACGAGGTCTCCATTGTCTCCACCGGCGGCCGTGACGACGAGGCTACTGGGCCTTTCGTCACTGTCTTGGCCTTCTTGTTTACGAGTGCCGTTCGGGCTTTACCGCCCTGGCACTCTTTGCTGCCAACGGCATGAGCCGCTGGCTTACCTGCCGCTACGCAGACGACGCAGTTTGCGTCAGCGGCGGTGCACTCCCGGTACTTGTGGCCAGGCTGACCACACCGGAAGCACAACAGGCTACGGTCGACACCCCTGTCGCACCTGGCCCCCATATGTCCCCCCTCGAGACACCGGAAACAGCGCAGTGGCCTGGGCTCGAGCAGAACCACCCGAGCCGAAACCCACCCGACTCTAACCCGGCCGGCCTCGACTATGGGTTTTGCCGCCCCTACTGGGCAGCTCAACCACAGCGAGCCGGAGCCCCTCGGTCCCCGAGCGATGACCCCGGGTCTGATCGCTCCTGAAGAGCAACCCCCATCTGCAGCGACCGCTGCCACGACCTCCTCAGCCGTGACCGAGTCGTCCAGGTCCATGACCCTAAGCTCTACGCACTTAGTGGGTCGATGCACCTGGACCACGTCCGGGCTGAGAACTTCGCGGAGCTTGCCCGCTAGGGCATCTGCCGCCTTCTCCGCCTCGTTTGTGCCCGGAGGTATCTCCAACATCCGGGCACCCGTGGCTGACGTACGGAATCGCACCGTCGTCAGGCCGACCTCCCGCAGGCTTATTTGGCTCTTGGCTTGAGCCAAGACCTGCTCGTATGTTACTCCTTTCTCCCCAGCACCGGGTTTTAACGTCAGAGTTATCACCTCGGTGCGAGGGGAGCGGAGCTTCACCCTACGTTTTTTGGGCTCCTTTGCAGGAGCCTTTTTCGCCTTCTTGGCTTTTTTAGACTCCTTCGCAGGAGCCTGCCTCGTCGTCGTCGCCGCCGCCGGTTTGCTTGTCGCCTTCTTGGACTTTCGTCCGACGACAGCGCTCCACGGAACAGCCGCGGCCTCTGGCACCGCGGGTTCCGCGGATGTGGAAGGAGCGGTCCTTTTGGCCGCCACTTCTTTGGCAGCCAAGTTCGAGCGTCGTGAACGCTTCGGCTTGGCCACCTCTACCGAGGACACCTTCTCAGGTGCCTTCGTTTTTGCAGCCTGAGCTGCTTTCCGGTCGGCGGCGAGCGGAGGCCGCAACCGAGGCTCCGGAAGGAGGCGGTCCTCGATCCCCTCGAAGCGTGCGTTCAGGATTCTGAACTGCTCCTGGTTCGCTCGGATTACCTCTTCCATCGCCTTCTTAAAGTCAGCCGTGCTACTCGCAGCGGGCTGTTGCCGTATCTGGGCGACCTCTCGGCGCAGCTCGGCCAATTGGCCCGCCATCTGCGCGTTGAGTGCCTCCAAGCGGGCAACATCATCACACTTCTTGATCGTCCTCAACTCGGACGACGCACCTTTGATGGTGTCAACGGCCGACCTGAGGGCCCGAACGTATGTGCCCTTGAGGTTGCTCGACTTGTCGGCCACCTGCGCTACGACATTCGCTGCCTCCTTAATTTCTGCTTCTAGAGCAGCGGAGGTCCGCGGCACGTCCTCGACAACCGCACCGCGGTTTCTCAGGCGTGCCGCCCTTGCTTCAATGGCCACCTTGGCCTTGGCGTTGTAAAGGACCAGCGCATCCTCTGTCTGGAAGCGCTGCTCCTTCGCCTTCTCCGCTTGGAGCTCGGCTCGGTGCTTGCCGAAGCCCACATATTGTCCGGTCGAGGACGGTCGGCCCCGCCCCCTTTTGGACGAAGGCTTCAGCCACCGACCGATTGATGCATCTGAGCCGCAGTCACTTTGCTGCGCGCTCGCATCACTCTCAGTTCCGGAGAAGTTGTCCCTGGGATGGGACCGCTTCTCCGCCTTTCGTCTATTCCTATCCGTCATGCTAACATAACTGGCGTTCGACGAGTCCGACTCAGAGAGCCGTTCCAATCGAACAACCAGTTCCTTTGTTACGCCAAGGTCTTTGGTTTCAGCGCGCGCCATCGGGGCGCCCACCTCCACCACCATATCGTCATTATCCAATCGCAAGGCTGTATCGGTTTGTCCGTGTGTGGTTTTAATATTTGAACTTTCCATATTAGTCCCACGAGTATGGCGGAAATAAATTGTCCACCAAGGCAGTGCCCCCTGTACCTTGGTAACCCTATTACACCGTGAGGTCGGGCGGTATCACGGGATCTCTATGCTATTGTTTTTTATTGAGGTTGGCTCCTCTCGACCCAGCCGACTAAGGCAAGGCCCTCGGTCCCACTCCAGGCTGCGAGACATGATCCACAACACCCAGAATGGGGAAACGAGTTCGAGAGGTGGTGACAATAGTCTTGTTTACTCAGACTCGATACCGAGAATGAGTAAACCCGCCTCTCCTCCTACTCGACTCTAAAAACCGATAACGAGTCCCTCCGAAATATAAAGAAAATATAATATAAAATAAATATATATATTCCCCCCCCCCCGCTGCGCCCACTTGTAAAGAAGTGGGCGCCCTCGTGGCCAAAACCCAGACCACGAGATAACCGCCGCGTCAGTCGTTAGCCGCGATCGACAGGCATTTCCGGAAAATCGTCGGAATGCCGGTCGACCCCGTTGCCCAGGGTGCACCACGAGGAGGTGACCGACTTGCACCCCAACCTAACCTTTTTTTTTTTTTTTTTTTTTATTAACGAGGGGAAATGCATTTACGCATACCGCCCGGCCGGGTGGCCGCGACGGCTATGTGGGACTCACCGGGGACCCCGAGTCATCGGCTGTCCGATACCCGGCTGCCCGTCCTACCCACTAAAACCAGACCTCGATATTCCGCCTTCGCGCAAGGCGGCAGGGTTACGGGAACGCGTTTGCTTGCAACCGCGACCCCGCCTGCGAATGTTGCTTCTGAGCAACACTACTCGAAGGTGCACCGTGATGGCAGGCGCACCTTCCTACTCTGGCGTCTTTCGACGCCACATCATCAGACCGGCGGCGGTAGCGTTCGCATTGCGAAGGCTCGCCGTCGCCGCCCTGACCTCCTCCGACGTAGCGGGAGCGAGTTGGGATCGTCCTCCCTCTCTCGCTCCGCCGCCTCCTTTTGCGACAGTACGGCGTCGCTAAACGCGCATACTGCCGCCCAGGCCTCTTTGCTTTCGGTCATTCTCTTAACGAGGACCGGAAGCGACAGGTCTCCTCCTGCTATGGCAGTGGATAGCACAGCGCGAGGCTCCGCCCAAGCTGGGCACTTTGCGCGCGTGTGTTCGGCCGTATCCACGGCTACATAGCCACAATGGTGGCACAACTCCGAGGGTTCCCTGCCCACCACCTCGCACAGATACTTGGCAAAGCATCCGTGCCCGGTCAAGAGCTGCGCGAGGTGATATGTGGAGGGGCCGTGCTTGCGCTCGACCCACTCCCTCAATACGGGCCGAATAGCCGCTACGAGTTCCCGGCTGGATCCCGGGACTCCTAAACGCTCCGACCATTTGGCGAAGAGCCTTTCGCGGGCCTCTTCGCGCCAATGGTGGACCTCACTTGGATGGGGTCGGTTCCCGTCTGCTATTGCAACCTTCGCCCGCCAGTAGACGCTCGAATTGGCCTCGGCCTCGAGGTCCCAAGGCGGGGTTCCGGCGAGCAGACACGCCGCGTTGTACGACACCGTGCGGTACGCACGGGCCGCCCTGAGCGCCATCGCCCGCTGCGGACGCCGCAGCGAAGCGACGTTGCGAGCGCTCAGTGCGTCCGCCCATATCGGCGCCCCGTAGAGCGCCATCGAGCGAACGACACCGGCGTACAAACGCCTGCAGGCGCCTCCTGGCCCGCCCACGTTGGGAAGGATCTGGCCGAGCGCTCCGGCTGCGGCCACCAGCCTTGGGGCCAAGCGCCGGAAGTGCTCTTCGAAATTCCACCTACCGTCGAGGACGAGTCCGAGATATCTCATCGTCGCCCCGACGGAGATGGAGATTCCGCCCACCGTTATTGTCGCCCCCGGTGGTGGTCCGTTCCGAGGCCCGTGAAACACGAGTGCCTCGGATTTGTGCAGGGCGACCTCCAGACCCAAAGCGCGGATGCGGTGCACAGCGTGTGCCACTCCCGCCGTGGCGAGATAGGCCGCCTCGCGATAGGAACTGCCACGGGCCGACACGAGGGTGTCGTCGGCGTAACAAGTTACGTCGACCCCCCGCAGCGTGGCCCCGCGCAGCACCCAGTCGTACCCTATGTTCCACAGGAGTGGTCCTAGGACCGAACCCTGCGGGACACCGCACGACAACGCCCTCCTACCCCAGCCCTCCCTGGTCGGGTAGGCCACCGCTCTGCCCGATAAATAATCGGCCACGGTACGCCTCAAGTAGGCCGGCACATTGTGGAATCGCAACGCCTCCGTCACCACTTCCCAAGGAAGGGTGTTGAAGGCATTGGAGATATCCAATGACACCGCCATTACGACCCCACCCCGTGAGACCTCCTTCTCTGCCAGATCCCGTACCCTGGCGATCGCGTCCAGTGTCGAGCGGCCAGGGCGAAAACCATACTGCCGCTCGCTAAGACCCGGCTCCATGCTACCCGCGAGACGGGTAGCGAGCACACGCTCGAATAGCTTGCTCGTCTCGTCGAGCAACACTATCGGGCGGTAGGCCGAAGGCTGATCGGGCGGTCGTCCGTCCTTGCGGATCAGAACGAGTCTGCCCGTTTTCCACCGTTGCGGAAACCTACCCTGAGCCAAGCACGCGGTGAAAAAGTGCTTAATGCTGTCCCCCATCTCATCCAACGCGATCGCCAAGGCACGCCCCGGGATACCATCAGGCCCCGGGGCCGTCCTTTTCAACCGGAGTTTCAGGGCGGCCTCCTGTAACTCCGTCTCAGTGACCGCCGGAATCACCGGATCCTCGATCTCGCGAGGTCCGATGATGGGCGCCATCGTCGGAGGCACGAATTCTTCCCTTTCGGGAAAAAGTGCACCCACTACACTCTCCAGGAGTGACGGCTGGAGACTGCTGGTTAGCGGGGGAGCATACGGTCGGAGCTTTTGCCGCACGACACGATATGGTCTCCCCCAAGGGTCCCTATCGAGTGTCGCAAGCCATTCCCCCCACGCCGCTTCTTTGGCCTGCGCGATGGCCGTTTGCAGCGTTTGACAGGCGGCCCTGTAGGCGGCGTATAAGACGCCTTCGGAGTCGTGGTCACGGACCCTTCTCCTCCTACACCGACTGTAGCGTCGGCGTGCTGCCACGCACGCTTTGCGCAATTGGCGGAGCTCTGGACGCCACCAGTACAGCCGACGGCGCGGCTTGTACGGTTTCGCCCTCGGCATCGCCGCATCGCAAATGCGAGACAGAGCGGCACCGATTCGGTCGGCCTCTCGATCGACCTCTCGGTCTACCGCCATGTCGGAACCTGCCCCCCAGGCTTCGACGATGGCCGCCTCTTTCGCCAGCTGGCTGTCGAGACGGCTCAGACACCAGCGTGGCCCATCCGTACGTCCGGCGGTGGGCAGAGCGTCGTTTCCTGTGGGAGAGACGGAAGACGCAGAGCCGAAACCGAACCGGATATACCGGTGGTCGGACAGCGTCTCCACGTTCGTCACCACTCTCCAATCCCGAGCACGACGGGCGAGGGCGTTGGACGCGAACGTGATGTCCACGATCGATTCGCCCTGCTGCCGCACGCACGTGCTCTCCGACCCATCGTTGAGGACTACGAGCCCCAGCGACGTGGCCCACTCGACCAAAGCCTCACCCCGTGAATCCGTCCTCGGGGAACCCCAAGCCGTTGATTTGGCGTTGAAGTCCCCCGCGACCAGCACGGGGGTGGGCGATATCTGCCCGACCAGAGCCCCGACCTCGATCAGCATACGCTCGAACTCGGCGAGACTCCGATTGGGCGACGCGTAGACGCCGACGACTGCCACACCACCGACGACGGCCAGCACGAACCCCCTACCCTTTGCGACACCCTCGATGGCCGGGGAGCCAGCCACGGCGGGGGCGACAATAGCCACCACCCTATCGTGATCGGAGACCCAGTCGTCCCGCGAGGGAACGAAATAGGGCTCCGACACCACCGCCAGGTTGATTCGCCACTCTGCTATGCTTTGGACCAGGAGGTCCTGAGCTCTTGCAGAGTGGTTCACATTGGCCTGGAGACAGTGTAAGGCCATCGTTATTACGAGGTCTCCATTGTCTCCACTGGCGGCCGTGACGACGAGGCTACTGGGCCTTTCGTCACTGTCTTGGCCTTCTTGTTTACGAGTGCCGTTCGGGCTTTACCGCCCTGGCACTCTTTGCTGCCAACGGCATGAGCCGCTGGCTTACCTGCCGCTACGCAGACGACGCAGTTTGCGTCAGCGGCGGTGCACTCCCGGTACTTGTGGCCAGGCTGACCACACCGGAAGCACAACAGGCTACGGTCGACACCCCTGTCGCACCTGGCCCCCATATGTCCCCCCTCGAGACACCGGAAACAGCGCAGTGGCCTGGGCTCGAGCAGTACCACCCGAGCCGAAACCCACCCGACTCTAACCCGGCCGGCCTCGACTATGGGTTTCGCCGCCCCTACTGGGCAGCTCAACCACAGCGAGCCGGAGCCCCTCGGTCCCCGAGTGATGACCCCGGGTCTGATCGCTCCTGAAGAGCAACCCCCATCTGCAGCGACCGCTGCCACGACCTCCTCAGCCGTGACCGAGTCGTCCAGGTCCATGACCCTAAGCTCTACGCACTTAGTGGGTCGATGCACCTGGACCACGTCTGGGCTGAGAACTTCGCGGAGCTTGCCCGCTAGGGCATCTGCCGCCTTCTCCGCTTCGTTTGTGCCCGGAGGTATCTCCAACATCCGGGCACCCGTGGCTGACGTACGGAATCGCACCGTCGTCAGGCCGACCTCCCGCAGGCTTATTTGGCTCTTGGCTTGAGCCAAGACCTGCTCGTATTTTTCCGGAAATTTTCATTACCGGAAAATCGTCGGAATGCCGGTCGACCCCGTTGCCCAGGGTGCACCACGAGGAGGTGACCGACATGCACCCCACCCCAACCTAACCTAACCTAACCTAACCTAACCTAACCTAACCTAACCTAACCTAACCCAGTAACCGATAGATATGCGTGCAATTAACATCTCGCTCCGCATAAAAAAAAATAATATTAATTGGTTTTTTCAGTGATCAGTGCACAAAAGTGAGTTAGTTGTGTTCTCTAGTGTCGAAATAACCGGGAATATTGTTTGTGAGAAAAAATTCCTTAAGGATCGCAAAGGACAGCACTCCAAACTTCCAGAGGTCATACCACCTAGAGGGCAAGAGCTTAGACCCAGCTGTTAATATCACCGGGAAGCCGTTCTACAGCTCTACGAAACAACACCCAGAGCAAGAAAATCGAACCAGAAACAGGCGAGTTATTAGCTATCCAATATCACCCAAGTTCCATACAAACGGCGGATAGCTAACTGCTGTGACGTCGCGGCAAACTCGCGTCGAGGCTCGAGACTACGTCACGGCAAACTCGCGTCCAAGCTGAGTCTACGTCATTCGAAATTCGCTGCCAGCCAGCGGATACAAAAAAACATCTAGTGACGCGCTGTGACGTCAAGGCAAACTCGCGTCTAAGCTCAAGACTTCTAGTAAGGAATCCGGAGCCGGCACCCTAGCGTATAGCCTATCACAAGTTCGGTGAGAGAGAACCGAGGGACCTCCCTAAACCCCAACCCCTAAGGACCACCCCCACCCTTCCCAAAAAAAAAAAAAAAAAAACCCTTTACATATATTTTTATCCCCTCATTCCTCAGGCGGTATATATCCGTCGGAATACCATTCAACCCTCATCCCCTCACACCACCCCCCTCGAACAAGCTCCGAAGTGACCAGAGCTAGATAGGCCGTATAAGGGCTCAAACCAAAGGGCAACAGACCACCATTTTTTTGCCCCTGGTAGATTCCTGGATTTCTTAAAGGGAAGACCGGGATACACGGGAACCAACCACTCACATCAAGTAACAACAATTGTGCGGGTCTGGAGTTAAAGAGCAACCAACATCAGCTTCAAATCAGACCTCACCCACCCCCCTGTTCATTGCGCCTCACCCCCCCTGGGACCAGCTCCTTCAAATTTGGACCTACAGGACCGCGAAAAGGCAAGTTCGACTCGCCTATAAAAGTCTTGTAAATTGGCCCCAGCGAAACCGGCGAACATAACAGCACAGAAGAACCAGGGAAGCACAAGGTCACTGGGAAGACCACGACTGCAGCAGAACATCGCGCCCCACGATCTACAGCGCCGCTGCAAAACGCAGTGGGACTTCACATCGCAGCACACCAGCGACGTACAGGTGAGCCCGCACTGACCAAATAAAAAAAAAAAAAAAAAAAAAAAAAAAAAAAAAAAAAAAAAAAAAAAAAAAAACAAATCACACACACATTAAGGCAAATTTAATTATTAAGCGTATTCTAACTGTATATTGTAGTAAGTAAAAAAAAAAAAAAAAAAACCATGTCTTCAAAAAGCGACATTGCTAAGGCACGCAAAACCACGGACACCTCCAAACCTAAATGCCTTAGGCAAACTGTGCTAAAGAAAAATGTAACCAAAGACGCACTCCAAACACCACCACTCCCACAAACAACTGAGAGCCTGCCACAGTCGTCACAGTCAAACGTGGCAGAGTACTCCTTCTCTTACGACCCCGAGGCTCGTCCGGAGTCCCGCCAACCTGACTTCGACGACCTAGAGACTTCGTCCGTCGGATCCGGTGCCTCTACATATGACAGGAGGATAAGCCTCCTGTATACCACACCTAAAAGAGGCACCGGAGTGGCGATGGACCTTGTAACGGTAGAGGCAAATGAGCTCCTGCAAAAAGGAAAAGGCGCCCTGGAGATAGCAGGCAACATAAAGCGCGAAGCCAAAGTTGCCATGCATGACGCTCTGCAGGGTTTCTATGAAATCGTGCTTTCCCTCTCGGACTCCCGAAATCGACATAAGTGCACCGTGGAGCAGGAGCGCTCCCGACACGCAAAAGAAATGGTGCGTGTCGAGAGGGCCCACAACAAAGACCAGAAAGAGGCCCAGGGTGCTATCTCACTAATGCAAGATCAACTGCAAGAGAACCGCAATGCGATTAGGGAGGTTCTGAAGGAAACCCAGGCGGTCCGTAGCTGGCTCGGCTACGAGACTATGGAACCCTTCAGAGCCATCCAGGAGATCCGGGAGGCGCAGGCGGGTTTGGAGGACAGACTCAAGGCCCAAACCCCCACGACCATCGACACAGGAAAAGAAGGCACGAGGTGGGACAAGGTGGAAGCTGGTTTGATAGGGCTGCAGAAGCAAATGGGCAGCCTAGGCAACCAGTTGGATGCTCTGCGGCAAGACGTAGACAAGGCCGCTACGATTGTCGCAGACCTACCAAAGACCCCTCCGCCCACTGACCCCAAACCCCGCCTGCGATAGACACAACCCTCAGGGAGACGCTAGGCCAGATGGAGGCAAACATAGAAGAATTAAAAAAAATCACAGCCATAATACAAAAGACCACACATGACAGCAACATTAACGACCCGACTCCAAAAATACAACTCATGTCAGAAAAACTAGACATAATGTCGTCAGACGTGCGCGCTCTTAGGAACGCCAAGCCCAAGGCCACTTCACCCCCCCGACCGTCCTTGGAAACTGAATTAGCGGTTAAGGAGGTAAAGGAGACCCTTGACAGCATCCAGCAGGGGGTAAAAAAGCTGAGCAGCGGAGAAAAGCAAGCCGTGGGCCCCTTAACCTTCGCCCAAGCAGCTGCAAAGCCGAAACCCCCCCAGCGACCAAACCACACCCTGATCGTCTCATCAAAAGACCCTGGTGAGACCAGTGACCAAGTCATTGGTAAGATCAGGGCCGCCCTGGATTTAAAAACCACTGGGGCGAGGGTAGACAGGGTCCGAAAGGCTCGGGATCAAAAGGTGGTCCTACGATGCGCCTCTAAAGACGACATGAATATAGTAAAGAGTCGGGTCCAAGCTAACAAAGACCTTAACATCAGGGAGCCCGCAAACCAAAACCCTCTGGTCTGCGTGCGGGGAGTACTGGCCTGCTTCACTAATGAAGAGATCATTGAGTACACCAAAGCGCAAAACAAATCTATCCTGCGCGACGTTGGTGAAGCAGACCTAAAGATGAGGGTTCGATATAGGAAGCGAGCCCGGAACCCGCACGAGTGTCACCCAGTCCTGGAGTTGTCCCCAGAAATATGGAAAAGATTCACACAAGCAGGGAAAATCTACGTGGGCTTCGGTAGATGCTCGGTGGAGGACCAGTCCCCCCTCATCCAATGCGCCAAGTGCCTAAGCTACGGGCACACAAAACAACTGTGCAGGGCTACCAAAGACACATGTAGCTACTGCAGTGGCGACCACATAGGGAGAGACTGTCCCGCTAGGGCGAAGACTGAGGCCCCGCGTTGTGCGAACTGTACCCGTGCAAAAAGAGACAATTCCGACCTGGCACACACAGCATACAGTCCCGAATGCCAAGAGCGCCAAAAATGGGACTTTATAGCAAGATCAAGGGTTCAGTATTGCTAAAGGCTCCCCAGACACACCTGACACATCGGTCCCATCCAGAGGAATGGACGGAGGGGCGGGCAGGCTCTTGTTTATACAAGCAAACCTGCAGCGCTCAAAACTGGCCACGGCTGAACTGCTCCAGACGGCACAGGATAAAGGCATAACCATCGCGCTTGTCCAAGAACCCTACGTAGGAAGGACAGGCGTGATGAAGCAATACCCCGGCACGCAAGTCATCCAGTGCACCCTGAACCGTCAAAAACCCGTAAAGGCAGCCATACTGGTTTTCGGTGACAGGCTGGAGGTCATCCACGACCCCCAAATTGTCACCGAAAACGTCGCGGCAGTCTTTGTGAAGGCGGGACAGCTGAGGCTAGGAATTCTGTCCGTTTACTTCGAAGGGGACCAAGACATACACCCATACTTGGAACACATAAGGGCGGCCACAAACAAAGTTCCTACCAAGAACCTGCTAGTGGCAGGGGACGTGAACGCTTGGAGCCACTGGTGGGGCAGCAACTCCGAAGACCATCGCGGAGCGGAATACCACGCCTTCACTACCGAAATGGACCTCCACATCCTCAACACCGGCAACGTACCGACCTTTGAAACCTACAGAGGGGACAGGTCGTATACTAGCTGTGTGGACGTGACGCTGACGAGCCAATCCCTGATAGGCAGAATGGAAGACTGGAGAGTGGATAGAAGTCTTATAACATCAGACCACAACGCTATTACCTTCGCCATGCGTCTAGAGAAAACCCTGGAACCCCTGCGGACCAGCTCTACGCGCATATATAACACCAAGAAGGCAAAATGGTCAGACTTCTCCACGAAATTCAGAACCAAACTTGCCGAAAGCGGAATTACTCTGGAACGCGTCTCGAGGATCACAAGTACAGAGGACCTTGAAGAGATGTATACCACCTACACATCAATCATCCACGGGTCGTGCGAAGGCACGATCCCGAAAGCGAAGGCGTGGAAAGGCGATCCAAGACCACCCTGGTGGTCTGCCGTCCTTGAAGACCTTAAAACGGACGTGCTAAGGAAAAAACGCCGTATCCGAAATGCTGCACCCAGTCGGAAACAACTCACGATCCGAGAGTACATACTGGCAAGGGATAACTACCAGGAAAAAGCGATGGAAGCAGCCACGAAAAGCTGGAAGGAGTTTTGTTCGACCCAGGACCGCGAAAGTGTCTGGGACGGCGTATACAGAGTCATAAGAAAAACATCAAAAAGGCGGGACGACCTGCTATTGAGGGACACGGCTGGCGAAACTTTGTCACCAAACCAGTCAGCCGAACTACTAGCGAGGACATTCTACCCAGATGACTCTGTAGAAACCGAAAATGAACAACAGCGATCCATAAGATCGATCACTGAGAACAAAACTCCAGCGGAGATTCAAGACCTGTCGGCCGATGATCCACCATTTACTACCGCGGAGCTGGAAATGGTTCTTTCGAGCCTCAATCCGAAGAAAGCTCCAGGCCCGGATGGATTGACGTCCGACATATGCACTGCGGCCATAAACTGTGACAGGGAGGTATTCTTGGCGTTAGCAAATAAGTGCTTTGCGCTGTCATACTTCCCCAAGCAGTGGAAGGTCGCCCACGTGTGCATCCTCCGCAAACCTGGCAAAGAGGACTACACCCATCCAAAATCCTACAGGCCGATTGGACTTCTGTCAATTCTCGGCAAAATTGTAGAGAAGATGATGGTGGGTAGGATCCAATGGCGCCTGCTCCCCTCACTACACCCAAGCCAGTATGGATTCATGCCACAGCGTGGAACGGAAGACGCCCTCTACGACCTGATCGGGCATATCCAGGAGGAAGTAAAAGCGAAAAAAATAGTACTTCTGGTATCGCTAGATATAGAGGGCGCTTTCGACAATGCATGGTGGCCAGCCCTCAAGAAACAGATGATAGAGAAAAACTGCCCGAGAAACTTGTATGCCATGGTTTCCTCGTACCTACAAGACCGGAGGATCGTAGTAAACTACGCTAGAGCGACCAGTGAGAAGGGTACTACGAAGGGCTGTGTCCAAGGCTCCATCGGTGGACCGACCTTCTGGAACCTCATCCTGGACTCGCTATTACAAAAAATGGCGACAATGGGAGTCTACTGTCAGGCCTTCGCGGATGACGTGGTCCTGGTCTTCTCCGACCACCAAACCAGCGGGTTACAGACCACAGCGGAATCCACCTTAGCGGCTGTACAGGAATGGGGCGTCGAAAACAAATTGAGCTTCGCAGCGCACAAAACAAACGCGATGGTCATCACAAAGAAGCTCAAATACGATGCCCCCGTGATTCACATGTCCGGCACTCCGCTGAGTCTAGTGACCGAGGTCAAACTGCTGGGTCTTATAATAGACTCCAAGCTCACCTTTAACGCGCATGTCTCTGCCACCTGTAAGAAAGTGGCAGACATATACAAACAGCTCGCATGTGCGGCGAAGGTGACCTGGGGTCTAAACGGAGAAATAATCAGGACCATCTATGTGGCGGTGATAGAGCCCATCGTCCTGTACGCAGCGAGCGCATGGTCTCCTGCAGCTGAGAAGCTAATGATAAAAAATAAGCTAGACTCGCTGCAAAGAGGCTTCGCCCAAAAAATCTGCAAGGCGTACAGAACGGTGTCTCTAACATCGGCACTCATCCTATCCGGCCAACTCCCCCTCGACCTCCGCGTCAAAGAGGCAGCCACCCTATTTAAGATCAAAAAAGGCTACTGCGTGGACCTTATACCGCCGGGACGAGAAATCGAGCGCAGAGTGGGACCTCTACAAAACCCACATCCATCGCAACTCATAACAACCGAGTATGCGCGCTTAGAGAATCTGGATACGCAAACCCTTGAGGAACACCATATAGTCGGCCCCCTGATATTCACCGACGGCAGCAAGATTGAGGGGAAAGTCGGAGCTGCCCTAACATGGTGGGATCAAGGAAGAGAAACCAGATACTCCACGTTCCGACTAGAGCCGCATAACACCGTCTTCCAGTCCGAGATGTACGCGCTCCTCAGAGCAATCAAAATGGTGAGGAACTCGAAACATCGCTCTGCAAACATCTTGAGCGACTCGAGATCCTCGCTTGACCTGCTCAGGTGCCCATCGGTCTCTCACCCGATGGCCCTCGAAATGAAGGAGCACTTACGGCAAATAGGAGAAGAAGGCAGAATTGTGCGGCTCTTTTGGCTCAGGGCCCACGTAGGTACACCGGGCAATGAACGAGCTGACGAACTGGCAAAGAAAGCGGCCTTAACCAAAAAAACGGCACCTGACTACGATAAAGTCCCAATATCGTACGTCAGAAGGCGGATACGAGAAGTGACTGTCGAAAAGTGGCAGGCGCGCTACGACTCCTCGGAAACCGGATCAGTGACAAGGGTATTCTTACCAGACGTTAAAGTCGCAAAGAAAGTGGTGAGAACGGTGGCATTAACACCCACCGACACCCAAATACTGACCGGACACGGGGGTTTCGCGGCGTACCTCCACCGCTTTAAGCTGAAAGACAGCCCATCCTGTATCTGCGATCCCGAATGCGAGGAAACAATCCTCCACCTAATCTTGGAATGTCCTAGATTTGGCCGAGACAGACTGGCGTTGGAAATCGAAACGCATCATAACCTAGAACAGTCTACTCTCCACACCATCATGGAGAGGGAGGATCTCAGAACACCTTTCCTTGCATTCGCGAGAAAAGCCGTAAGACTGGCTGCAAAAAGGAACAGCTCAACAGCTCTACCATCTGTTACAGACACAGTCCCACCAACACAACACGACCCCACACAGCAACCGACCACCACACAAACTGCTCACATTGCTACACAAACAGTACCACCAACACCATCCAGGCAAAGAGCGGACCAGCCAACTCGGAGACGGGGGCTACAGGCTCTCTCAAGCATCATGCGGGGACTGCTCATGAGGAGAAACCAACCCACCAGGCTGCTGCAACCCACTCACTACGCCGCGTTCGCAGAACTTATACAAGAGGTAGGAGAACGCGGCGCCCCGGGTATCGCAGTAAAAGGCGTGGCCCTCTTCATGAGCGACAAAACGGAAAATCTGGGCATCAGCTTCTGCCGCCTAGAGGGTTCGGACCACGTGACGGTGTCACCCGGACTAGCTTTGCTGATCAAAGGAAGCACATCGAAAGTGAGCATTAAGCGCGCCACCATCGAAGCGCTCACCGTGCAGATGCCGGGAGATCTGACCTGTCGACTAGTGCGACCACAAAACAAAGTGGTCGCCCTCTTCGAGTGGGGAGGAGATACCCCATTTGCACAAGCATGCTCACAGCTCCTGAAACTCGGTGAGGGAGTCCGGGATGGCACACCACGTCGGATAAGCGTGGATGCCATGAAGGTCGGCATCGAAAAAGGCGACGTAGCAGCTCGCTACGGCTGCCTGATGGCCTCGAAAACACACGAGGTTATAGCATACGAGGACAGGGGGGAAGACCTAGGTTTTCTTAAACCAGAGGTCAAAACACCTTTCCCCCCCGGAGTGCCGACCGCCATGGAAAGCCCGCTAAGTGGATCTGAGCGCCTGCAAAAGAGGATGGCGGCGAAGAAACCTGCCCAAGCCGTGAAGCCCAACAAGGAGCCAAGCCCCCAAAAGCCACAAATGGCTCTGTTCAAGACAATCCAAGATCTGGTCTCCCCCAAACAACCCAAACCAGTCCCAGGGCCGTCGACATCAGTGGACCGACAAGCGACGGCGATGAGGGAATTTCTCAGGGCAGAAAACCCGAGGGTTCCCAAAACGTCACGCACTGGCTCGACAAGAGCCGACTGGGGACAGATATCACCACCAAAGCTGAGACCAGCGTCAAACCCGAGAGACCACGCAGTAAATGCATTCTTAGAGTTCCAGGCTATAGTAACGGCAACCCGTGAGGTTCACTTAGCCACTTGCAAAAAGATCATGCAGACCTACCAGCGAGGCAACGAAAAGTTGCTGGAGGTGGAGCTCAAAGAAGCCGAGGCGGCCATATATGACAACGACACTTCCCATGTCATCAAAGGGAACATGTCGGGGTGGTACATGGCTGCATACAGTGCTGCGGGAGGTTTCGTGGGCCTGGTTGATGCGGAACGGCGTGGAGACACACCTCCCAAATTCCTTGCCCCCAGAGGAGACCCAGTCTTGGTAGTTTCCAGATGTACGAGAATAATGCTAGACGACAGGATACTGGAGATGGCAAAATCCATTTCAGAAGGTCCCGGGGTCGACGCACCTCTCGACGGCTGGGAACTACCGAGATTATCTTGGATCAATGGAGTACCGGGGTGCGGAAAGACGACTCACATAGTGAGGAACTTCAACGAGGACAACGAAATTGTCGCCACCACCACATTGGAAGCCGCCAAAGACCTAAAAGAACACCTGACACACCGATTTGGAGAAAAGGCCAGATCAAGGGTACGAACTATGGCCTCCATCCTAGTTAATGGTTTTCATGAGGACATAAAATGTGATCGTCTCACGATCGACGAAGCCCTCATGAACCATTTCGGAGCCATAGTGATGGCGGCGAGGCTGTCGGGCGCAAAAGAAGTCGTCCTCGTCGGAGACATAAACCAGCTGCCTTACATCGACAGAGAAAATCTGTTCGAACTGAGGTACTGCAGGCCAAACCTCACAACCTACATCTCGAGTGAGTTGTCATGCACGTACAGGTGCCCCATGGACGTCGCATATGCCATCAGCGACGTATACAGAGTCATTTACTCAGCAAACCCCATCGTCCACTCCCTAAAAATGGATAGATTCACTGGCGCGAAAATACCAGCCGACCAAGCTGAAACCCTATACCTGGTCCATACGCAGGAAGAAAAGAAACTCCTGATGGACCAGGGATATGGCAAAGGCGAAGGGTCACGCGTCATGACGATCCACGAGTCGCAGGGACAGACATACGGCGAAGTCATCATCGTCCAAACCAGACGCGCGGGGCTCACGATCCATCGGAGCGTACCCCACGCAGTGGTGGCCATCACAAGACACACAAAATCCTGTGTCTACTACACGGATGACTGTGACGACGCAATCGGCAACCTCATCAGCCGAACGGTGGGGGTCTCCCCAAAGTCCATCCTAGAGCACAGCCTGAAAATGGCTATTCACAAGCGAGACAACATCGTCGCTGAGGCTGTGCTCTCACTCCTACACCAAAGCGCCAAAGCGACACTTAAGCCTAATTAGTAGTAGTGTAGCATAAGAAAAAGTATATGTATAAAATAGTTGTAGTGACCACAATCAAATAAAAAATAGAAATAAGGTAACAAGCATGTCAAAAATAGTATAGCATAATAAAAATATATATAACAGTTATAGTGACTGTAATTGTAAACACAACATGTATAGTTATAGTGACTGTAATTCTCTAAATTAGATATAATAAGAAATAGATATAAGTTAATAGCATGTTAAAGTACAATACACATTAACACAAACACGAAAAAAAAAAAAAAAAAAAAAAAAAAAAAAAAAAAAAAAAAAAAAAAAAAAAAAAAAAAAAAAAAAAAAAAAAAAAAAAAAAAAAAAAAAAATTATCATATATATATATAAATAAAAATGGTCAGTGCGGCTCCCTCAATCGAAGGGAAGCCTCGAAAAATCGGAAAGAAGATCTGCTGCTGCAGTCCAGTGTTAGAGTAGTTAATATATTATTGTAAACATAGTTTAGTAACTACTGTAACACTCATAGTACGTCAAATAAATATTATTGTAAAAAAAGGCACGGGCAAGCATGAGCCTGTGGATGTTGTTTTACTTAAAAAAAAAAAAAAAAAAAAAAAACCTAACCTAACCTAACCTAACCTAACCTAACCTAACCTAACCTAACCTAACCTTTTTTTTTTTTTTTTTTTTTTTTTTTTTTTTTTTTTTTTTTTTTTTTTTTTTTTTTTTTTTTTTTTTTTTTTTTTTTTTTTTTTAACGAGGGGAAATGCATTTACGCATACCGCCCGGCCGGGTGGCCGCGACGGCTATGTGGGACTCACCGGGGACCCCGAGTCATCGGCTGTCCGATACCCGGCTGCCCGTCCTACCCACTAAAACCAGACCTCGATATTCCGCCTTCGCGCAAGGCGGCAGGGTTACGGGAACGCGTTTGCTTGCAACCGCGACCCCGCCTGCGAATGTTGCTTCTGAGCAACACTACTCGAAGGTGCACCGTGATGGCAGGCGCACCTTCCTACTCTGGCGTCTTTCGACGCCACATCATCAGACCGGCGGCGGTAGCGTTCGCATTGCGAAGGCTCGCCGTCGCCGCCCTGACCTCCTCCGACGTAGCGGGAGCGAGTTGGGATCGTCCTCCCTCTCTCGCTCCGCCGCCTCCTTTTGCGACAGTACGGCGTCGCTAAACGCGCATACTGCCGCCCAGGCCTCTTTGCTTTCGGTCATTCTCTTAACGAGGACCGGAAGCGACAGGTCTCCTCCTGCTATGGCAGTGGATAGCACAGCGCGAGGCTCCGCCCAAGCTGGGCACTCTGCGCGCGTGTGTTCGGCCGTATCCACGGCTACATAGCCACAATGGTGGCACAACTCCGAGGGTTCCCTGCCCACCACCTCGCACAGATACTTGGCAAAGCATCCGTGCCCGGTCAAGAGTTGCGCGAGGTGATATGTGGAGGGGCCGTGCTTGCGCTCGACCCACTCCCTCAATACGGGCCGAATAGCCGCTACGAGTTCCCGGCTGGATCCCGGGACTCCTAAACGCTCCGACCATTTGGCGAAGAGCCTTTCGCGGGCCTCTTCGCGCCAATGGTGGACCTCACTTGGATGGGGTCGGTTCCCGTCTGCTATTGCAACCTTCGCCCGCCAGTAGACGCTCGAATTGGCCTCGGCCTCGAGGTCCCAAGGCGGGGTTCCGGCGAGCAGACACGCCGCGTTGTACGACACCGTGCGGTACGCACGGGCCGCCCTGAGCGCCATCGCCCGCTGCGGACGCCGCAGCGAAGCGACGTTGCGAGCGCTCAGTGCGTCCGCCCATATCGGCGCCCCGTAGAGCGCCATCGAGCGAACGACACCGGCGTACAAACGCCTGCAGGCGCCTCCTGGCCCGCCCACGTTGGGAAGGATCTGGCCGAGCGCTCCGGCTGCGGCCACCAACCTTGGGGCCAAGCGCCGGAAGTGCTCTTCGAAATTCCACCTACCGTCGAGGACGAGTCCGAGATATCTCATCGTCGCCCCGACGGAGATGGAGATTCCGCCCACCGTTATTGTCGCCCCCGGTGGTGGTCCGTTCCGAGGCCCGTGAAACACGAGTGCCTCGGATTTGTGCAGGGCGACCTCCAGACCCAAAGCGCGGATGCGGTGCACAGCGTGTGCCACTCCCGCCGTGGCGAGATAGGCCGCCTCGCGATAGGAACTGCCACGGGCCGACACGAGGGTGTCGTCGGCGTAACAAGTTACGTCGACCCCCCGCAGCGTGGCCCCGCGCAGCACCCAGTCGTACCCTATGTTCCACAGGAGTGGTCCTAGGACCGAACCCTGCGGGACACCGCACGACAACGCCCTCCTACCCCAGCCCTCCCTGGTCGGGTAGGCCACCGCTCTGCCCGAAAAATAATCGGCCACGGTACGCCTCAAGTAGGCCGGCACATTGTGGAATCGCAACGCCTCCGTCACCACTTCCCAAGGAAGGGTGTTGAAGGCATTGGAGATATCCAATGACACCGCCATTACGACCCCACCCCGTGAGACCTCCTTCTCTGCCAGATCCCGTACCCTGGCGATCGCGTCCAGTGTCGAGCGGCCAGGGCGAAAACCATACTGCCGCTCGCTAAGACCCGGCTCCATGCTACCCGCGAGACGGGTAGCGAGCACACGCTCGAATAGCTTGCTCGTCTCGTCGAGCAACACTATCGGGCGGTAGGCCGAAGGCTGATCGGGAGGTCGTCCGTCCTTGCGGATCAGAACGAGTCTGCCCGTTTTCCACCGATGCGGAAACCTACCTTGAGTCAGGCACTCGGTGAAAAAGTGCCGAATACTGATCCCCATCTCATCCAACGCGATCGCCAAGGCGCGCCCCGGGATACCGTCGGGCCCCGGTGCCGTCTTTTTCGACCGGAGTTTCAGGGCGGCCTCCTGTAACTCCGTCTCCGTGACCGCCGGAATCACCGGATCCTCGATCTCGCGAGGTCCGATGATGGGCGCCATCGTCGGAGGCACGAATTCTTCCCTTTCGGGAAAAAGTGCACCCACTACACTCTCCAGGAGTGACGGCTGGAGACTGCTGGTTAGCGGGGGAGCATACGGTCGGAGCTTTTGCCGCACGACACGATATGGTCTCCCCCAAGGGTCCCTATCGAGTGTCGCAAGCCATTCCCCCCACGCCGCTTCTTTGGCCTGCGCGATGGCCGTTTGCAGCGTTTGACAGGCGGCCCTGTAGGCGGCGTATAAGACGCCTTCGGAGTCGAGGTCACGGACCCTTCTCCTCCTACACCGACTGTAGCGTCGGCGTGCTGCCACGCACGCTTTGCGCAATTGGCGGAGCTCTGGACGCCACCAGTACAGCCGACGGAGCGGCTTGTACGGTTTCGCCCTCGGCATCGCCGCATCGCAAATGCGAGACAGAGCGGCACCGATTCGGTCAGCCTCTCGGTCGACCTCTCGGACTACCGCCATGTCGGAACCTGCCCCCCAGGCTTCGACGATGGCCGCCTCTTTTGCCAGCTGGCTGTCGAGCCGGCTCAGACACCAGCGTGGCCCATCCGTACGTCGGGCGGTGGGCAGAGCGTCGTTTCCTGTGGGAGAGACGGAAGACGCAGAACCGAAACCGAACCGGATATACCGGTGGTCGGACAGCGTCTCCACGTTCGTCACCACTCTCCAATCCCGAGCACGACGGGCGAGGGCGTTGGACGCGAACGTGATGTCCACGATCGATTCGCCCTGCTGCCGCACGCACGTGCTCTCCGACCCATCGTTGAGGACTACGAGCCCCAGCGACGCGGCCCACTCGACCAAAGCCTCACCTCGTGAATCCGTCCTCGGGGAGCCCCAAGCCGTTGATTTGGCGTTGAAGTCCCCCGCGACCAGCACAGGGGTGGGCGATATCTGCCCGACCAGAGCCCCGACCTCGATCAGCATACGCTCGAACTCGGCGAGACTCCGATTGGGCGACGCGTAGACGCCGACGACTGCCACACCACCGACGACGGCCAGCACGAACCCCCTACCCTTTGCGACACCCTCGATGGCCGGGGAGCCAGCCACGGCGGGGGCGACAATAGCCACCACCCTATCGTGATCGGAGACCCAGTCGTCCCGCGAGGGAACGAAATAGGGCTCCGACACCACCGCCAGGTTGATTCGCCACTCTGCTATGCTTTGGACCAGGAGGTCCTGAGCTCTTGCAGAGTGGTTCACATTGGCCTGGAGACAGTGTAAGGCCATCGTTATTACGAGGTCTCCATTGTCTCCACCGGCGGCCGTGACGACGAGGCTACTGGGCCTTTCGTCACTGTCTTGGCCTTCTTGTTTACGAGTGCCGTTCGGGCTTTACCGCCCTGGCACTCTTTGCTGCCAACGGCATGAGCCGCTGGCTTACCTGCCGCTACGCAGACGACGCAGTTTGCGTCAGCGGCGGTGCACTCCCGGTACTTGTGGCCAGGCTGACCACACCGGAAGCACAACAGGCTACGGTCGACACCCCTGTCGCACCTGGCCCCCATATGTCCCCCCTCGAGACACCGGAAACAGCGCAGTGGCCTGGGCTCGAGCAGTACCACCCGAGCCGAAACCCACCCGACTCTAACCCGGCCGGCCTCGACTATGGGTTTTGCCGCCCCTACTGGGCAGCTTAACCACAGCGAGCCGGAACCCCTCGGTCCCCGAGTGATGACCCCGGGTCTGATCGCTCCTGAGGAGCAACCCCCATCTGCAGCGACCGCTGCCACGACCTCCTCAGCCGTGACCGAGTCGTCCAGGTCCATGACCCTAAGCTCTACGCACTTAGTGGGTCGATGCACCTGGACCACGTCCGGACTGAGGACTTCGCGGAGCTTGCCCGCTAGGGCATCTGCCGCCTTCTCCGCCTCATTTGTGCCCGGAGGTATCTCCAACATCCGGGCACCCGTGGCTGACGTACGGAATCGCACCGTCGTCAGGCCGATCTCGCGCAGGCTGATTTGGCTCTTAGCTTGAGCCAAAAAGGCTGATTTGGCTCTTAGCTTGAGCCAAAACCTGTTCGTATGTCGCTCCTTTCTCCTCAGCACCGGGCTTTAACGTGATAGTTATCACCTCGGTGCGAGGGGAGCGGAGCTTCACCCTACGTTTTTTGGACTCCTTTGCAGGAGTCTTTTTCGCCTTCTTGGCTTTTTTAGACTCCTTCGCAGGAGCCTGCCTCGTCGTCGTCGCCGCCGCCGGTTTGCTTGTCGCCTTCTTGGACTTTCGTCCGACGACAGCGCTCCACGGAACAGCCGCGGCCTCTGGCACCGCGGGTTCCGCGGACGTGGAAGGAGCGGTCCTTTTGGCCGCCGCTTCTTTGGCAGCCAAGTTCGAGCGTCGTGAACGCTTCGGCTTGGCCACCTCTACCGAGGACACCTTCTCAGGTGCCTTCGTTTTTGCAGCCTGAGCTGCTTTCCGGTCGGCGGCGAGCGGAGGCCGCAGCCGAGGCTCCGGAAGGAGGCGGTCCTCGATCCCCTCGAAGCGTGCGTTCAGCATTCTGAACTGCTCCTGGTTCGCTCGGATTACCTCTTCCATCGCCTTCTTGAAGTCAGCCGTGCTACTCGCAGCGGGCTGTTGCCGCATCTGGGCGACCTCTCGGCGCAGTTCGGCCAATTGGCCCGCCATCTGCGCGTTGAGTGCCTCCAAGCGGGCAACATCATCGCACTTCTTGATCGTCCTCAACTCGGACGACGCACCTTTGATGGTGTCAACGGCCGACCTGAGGGCCCGAACGTATGTGCCTTTGAGGTTGCTCGACTTGTCGGCCACCTGCGCTACGACATTCGCTGCCTCCTTAATTTCTGCCTCTAGAGCAGCGGAGGTCCGCGGCACGTCCTCGACAACCCCACGGTTTCTCAGGCGTGCCGCCCTTTCCTCAATGGCCACCTTGGCCTTGGCGTTGTAAAGGACCAGCGCATCCTCTGTCTGGAAGCGCTGCTCCTTCGCCTTCTCCGCTTGGAGCTCGGCTCGGTGCTTGCCGAAGCCCACATATTGTCCGGTCGAGGGCGGTCGGCCCCGCCCCCTTTTGGACGAAGGCTTCAGCCACCGACCGATTGATGCATCTGAGCCGCAGTCACTTTGCTGCGCGCTCGCATCACTCTCGGATCCGGAGAAGTTGTCCCTGGGATGGGACCGCTTCTCCGCCTTTCGTCTATTCCTATCCGTCATGCTAACATAACTGGCGGCCGACGAGTCCGACTCAGAGAGCCGTTCAAGCCGAACCACCAGTTCCTTTGTTACGCCAAGGTCTTTGGTTTCAGCGCGCGCCATCGGGGCGCCCACCTCCACCACCATATCGTCATTATCCAATCGCAAGGCTGTATCGGTTTGTCCGTGTGTGGTTTTAATATTTGAACTTTCCATATTAGTCCCACGAGTATGGCGGAAATAAATTGTCCACCAAGGCAGTGCCCCCTGTACCTTGGTAACCCTATTACACCGTGAGGTCGGGCGGTATCACGGGATCTCTATGCTATTGTTTTTTATTGAGGTTGGCTCCTCTCGACCCAGCCGACTAAGGCAAGGCCCTCGGTCCCACTCCAGGCTGCGAGACATGATCCACAACACCCAGAATGGGGAAACGAGTTCGAGAGGTGGTGACAATAGTCTTGTTTACTCAGACTCGATACCGAGAATGAGTAAACCCGCCTCTCCTCCTACTCGACTCTAAAAACCGATAACGAGTCCCTCCGAAATGTAAAGAAAATATAATATAAAATAAATATATATATTCCCCCCCCCGCTGCGCCCACTTGTAAAGAAGTGGGCGCCCTCGTGGCCAAAACCCAGACCACGAGATAACCGCCGCGTCAGTCGTTAGCCGCGATCGACAGGCATTACCGGAAAATCGTCGGAATGCCGGTCGACCCCGTTGCCCAGGGTGCACCACGAGGAGGTGACCGACATGCACCCCAACCTAACCTAACCTAACCTAACCTAACCTAACCTAACCTAACCTAACCTAACCTAACCTAACCTAACCTAACCTAACCTAACCTAACCTAACCTAACCTAACCTAACCTAACCTAACCTAACCTAACCTAACCTAACCTAACCTAACCTAACCTAACCTAACCTAACCTAACCTAACCTAACCTAACCTAACCTAACCTAACCTAACCTAACCTAACCTAACCTAACCTAACCTAACCTAACCTAACCTAACCTAACCTACCTACCTACCTACCTACCTACCTACCTACCTACCTACCTACCTACCTACCTACCTACCTACCTACCTACCTACCTACCTACCTACCTACCTACCTACCTACCTACCTACCTACCTACCTACCTACCTACCTACCTACCTACCTACCTACCTACCTACCTACCTACCTACCTACCTACCTACCTACCTACCTACCTACCTACCTACCTACCTACCTACCTACCTACCTACCTACCTACCTACCTACCTACCTACCTACCTACCTACCTACCTACCTACCTACCTACCTACCTACCTACCTACCTACCTACCTACCTACCTACCTACCTACCTACCTACCTACCTACCTACCTACCTACCTACCTACCTACCTACCTACCTACCTACCTACCTACCTACCTACCTACCTACCTACCTACCTACCTACCTACCTACCTACCTACCTACCTACCTACCTACCTACCTACCTACCTACCTACCTACCTACCTACCTACCTACCTACCTACCTACCTACCTACCTACCTACCTACCTACCTACCTACCTACCTACCTACCTACCTACCTACCTACCTACCTACCTACCTACCTACCTACCTACCTACCTACCTACCTACCTACCTACCTACCTACCTACCTACCTACCTACCTACCTACCTACCTACCTACCTACCTACCTACCTACCTACCTACCTACCTACCTACCTACCTACCTACCTACCTACCTACCTACCTACCTACCTACCTACCTACCTACCTACCTACCTACCTACCTACCTACCTACCTACCTACCTACCTACCTACCTACCTACCTACCTACCTACCTACCTACCTACCTACCTACCTACCTACCTACCTACCTACCTACCTACCTACCTACCTACCTACCTACCTACCTACCTACCTACCTACCTACCTACCTACCTACCTATATACCTCACATCTCCAATGCGCCGCCAACCTTGGGAACTAAGATATTACGTCCCTGTGCCTGTAATTACACTGGCTCACTCACCCTTTTTCACCAAACATCAGGACCAAGTACTGCTGTTTTGCTGTAGAATATCTGATGAATGGGTGGTACCTACCCAGACGAACTTGCACGAGCTAATTAAATTTGTCTCCGTGCAGTGACGGAGTAAGAATACAATTCACTGCCCCTCTCTCTCCCATGGGTGTCGTAAGAGGCGACTAAGGGATAGTTGAGCGACCATCTGCTCATCTGGTGGTAGGATGTCAATCATCCGCCTGGCTTGTTACCACCGTACGCATGGTGAAAAACTCGTGAAGTGGCTGCTTGCAGTCGCGTTTCGAGATCAGCCAGCGTACAGCCAGTGCCCGAGCGCGCATTGCCGCGATATGTGGTGGTCCGGTGGAAGTTGCTGTTGAACCAATGCCGGGGGAAATTGTATTGACCCGCCGGTCAGGGAGACCCGAAGAAACGGTTGTTCCGCTGGCCGCCCGTGGCAGAGTACAGGGGCCCAAGCGTTCTTAACCAGCTCGCGAGGCTGCCCCACCAGGCTACGCATAATCTCGGAGTGGACCGTCGTGCCGGTTGGTGACCGGACGGTGGGGTCCCGGCGGCCACTATCGGGAGGGTTTGGGGGCCCTTCCGTCCGGCGGATCAGTTTATTTTCCCTTCTGGCAGCTTCTTGGGGAAACACAGCTCCACACTTTGACCATCCTTATCGTGGCAATGCGACGCTCGCTTCACGTCTCTTCCTCTTTTTTCCCTTATTTCATGACAGTGCAAATAAGAAATAACGGTCGTACAGCGGTGCACACCCCCACCATACCTTCGCTGTTTGAGGTTGAGCTCGCTAACATCCGTGGACTCCACGCTAACCTCAATGCTGTCCACCACCATCTCGAGACAGCACGGCCAGCAATGTTGTTTCTTACGGAGACTCAAATACTCCGTCCTGTCGATACCAGCTACCTTAATTGTCCCGGCTATACGCTTGAAGAATCCTTCAAAGCGAAAGCCGGAGTATGCTTGTTCGTCAGGACGGATGTTTGTTGTCACCGTCTGCGCTGCTTGGAGGACCCTTCCTTCTCCCTACCTACCTACCTTTTTGCTTAACGTGATCCCACAAATAAAAATCAAGGGAGTCAAATCTGCAGACCACGCTGGCCACGGAGTTGGTCCGCCCCTGCCTAACCACTGTTGTCCATACTGCTCGTTTCAGTATTCAGACACACTAGCACACACGTAGACACAATAACATGTAAAAATACTCCTAATTACTGAATACATATAGCGGAACATAAAAAAAAACAACTGCAAAACGCCCACTCGTAATTAGTTTACGCGCCATACTGACCGACTACCGAGTGAGTCGGTTATTTGTGAAGTGAAAACAATGGTATCGATAATTTATCGATAAGTGACACGTGTGAAAATTGAAATACTATTTATAAGAGCAGCATATCGATACTATTATAGTAATTTATTCTATAAAAACGATAGTGTCGATTGTATTGCAAAATACATTCATTTTAACCAAAACCTATCGATACTATTAATAACATCGATGGTTTTGTACTATCAATTTAGTTAATGAAAAATCAATAAGATAGACCTAAACCATCGATGAAAATCGATAAGTTGTGGTTGAAAGTAATGGGTATTGCAATACTATCTATACTATCGCATGTATTACTATCGATAGTCAAACTATCGATTATTCCGAAACATTACTTCTTCAAATTACACGTGCCGACGCTCTTTGAAGAAGCCGACATAGCCTTTCGGCATGGACCAGTGCGGCGGCGGCTTGACAAAGAAAAATATTTTAACGAAAAGTAATAAAATATTTGGTAATAGTTTAGGGCAGTCTTCCATCGCGCTCATTAATTTATTTTTATTTTATTTTTTCTTTCTCTTAAGTCTCTTATAAGCTCTGTGGTTAATGTTATTGTTTATGTTTTAGTTAGTCATGGACACTGGATTGTGTAGGATTTTTTTTTATTACTTATAAGTATAAAATTATCAGTTAATTAGTATGTTTCCCTGAAAAATTTCAAAGCCGAGTCCAATTAGCTCAGATCATTTGCTGAGTGTGAGTTAGGTGATTCGTGGCTTATTACTTTAGATGGCAAATAATATCGCACAATATCGCGCTATATCGCACTTTGTAGTAGTGACACGGCCTTACACGCGCCAGCGGCGTCGGCGTCAGCACTCAAAGAAGCTAACGGCTAACGAATCTGATGTTGTCACATTTCCAAAAATTTGCTCGATGTTGGCGAATTAGGGCACTAAAATGGTTAATTTAATTTACAATAACTATTTTAAATTAATGAATATGGGATTTTTAATATTATTTTTAGTAATGTCTACAAAACACCAATATTCCCCTTTCGCACCGGATGGGGGTTTTTTACACGCTGTATTGCAGGGTGGAGTCGTCAAACTTCGGAGTCTCTCAAACGAAATTATAACTTTATTGACACTGATTTTGAAATGTTGTCAAATACTTGTCAAAAATTCTACTAATCATAATTTTATTATTAACCGACTTCAAAAAAAGGAGGTTATCAATTCGTCTGTATGTGTTTTTTGGGGTTGTTACCTCATAACTTTCGACTGGGTGAATCGATTTTGATGATTTTTCTTTTATTTGGAAGGGGTTGCGTCCCCGTTGGTCCCATTTTTTTTTAGTCCAGTTTGGACACTGGCATCCATGACAAAACCATATAAGTCGTAAATTTGCATAAATATGTGCGCGACAAATGGACGAATAACTCGATATCTATTCAACCGATTTCGATGATTTTTTTTTATTGGAAAGAGTATACTTCAGGGGTTGTTTGATGACAGTTTGGTTAGATTCTGATCATAGGATCCATGACAAAGTAACGGAAATCTTCAATTCTTAGTAGCAAATTTACGATACACGGCCGAATCTTTTATAGGCTATCTAGATTTTTCATTCACCTACCATAGCGTCGTTATGATCAAGTAATTGTAGTACTATTGTAGCGCACGCGAAATAATAACTTTTATAGGCAACAGTTTGATACGTTGGGTTACATTGCTCGATTAATTAGGGATCTTTAAGGGACTTTTAAGTAGGGATCTATAAGTTTTTGAAAATATAATAAAACCTCTGTTACTCGGTAAAAACGTAGCTTTCTAAGGGTGAAAGAATTTTTAAAATCCGTCGAGTAGTTTGTGAGTTAAATCGTAATAAAAGATCAAACAAAAATCAAAACAACAAAATCAAGTAACAATAATTGTAAATACATTATCAACCACTCAACACATTCGTACCTACATATTGTTGAGTAGAAAATAGTAAGTTAATTATCAAATTATAGAAGAATGCGCAATTATTTTTTAACTTTTTAGTGCATATTAATTTGTTTTTCCTATGAAGTCGGTTTTTGTTTTGTTAAATGTTTTATTTCTTTTAGTTGCACAATTCAATATTTAATTAGGAAGATGAGCTTATGATAAGATAACATGAGCGAAAAAAGATCAAAAAAATAAGTAATAACTTTTACTATCAACTTATAACGTCATTAGTCATTACACAATTTATATAATATAAAAGCTTATCGCTAGATTTACCTATAGGCATGAGTCTGATATATCAATCTATTCACAATCATCGACCGACTAGAAGTACTTGAAGACTATATTTGCCTGGGCACGTTAGCTAATAAAATAAAACGACGAAATAAGTAATTATATACACAATATATATTTATATTTGTAAATCTGAAATCGGAAAAATATATCAGTTTGCGAAACCAATGATGACGATGAGGCATGAAAACGTTTCCTATATTCTCACTACATGGCGCTTTGACGTGACAATAAACTAAACGTGCTAAAATAATAATAATAATATCTTGGGACATTTTTCACACGGTCATCTCCTCTCAAACTAAGCAGAGCTCGTACTATGGAAACCAGACAACTGATATCCTTACATATTATACTTATTCTTACATATTATAAAACAGTCCCCCGCGTTTCCTGTCTGTCTGTATGAACGCGATAAATTGAAAAACTACTGAATGGATTTTCATACAATTTTCACCAATGAATAAAGTGATTCAATAGGAAGGTTTACGTCTACAATTCATTAATGTTTTCTGTAAATTTGTTGAAATATAACGATAATAGTTGAAGAAGTCGGAAAAAAACGAGCCGATTGGGAGCTTTCATCGAAAACGCTGTAAAATCCTTTATAAATAACTCATATAACAAAATAATGTATAGTGAAATTGTTCCCCTTTCATAGATCTACAAAAATCTCGGCGATGGCATATGTCTATCTCTTAAGAGGCATATTACAAATTTTCGTATCTCAAAATTAGGTATTTACGAACGACGACGATTCGATCGGGCTCTTGAGCTTACGACACTGTACTGTCGCTGTGACTAAGCAATCTTGATACATTTTCTATTATATATTTTTTTACTTATATTTTGTAATATTGTTCATTTTAATAAGCTATATTTATTTTATTTCAGTGTTTGTGTATGTTTTTTTCATTTTGTGATTTGAGTGGGTTGTTGTGTAATTGAGTTGTTATTCCTTCACGTTGATGCCCCTAGCTATTCGACCGCGGCTTCGCTCGTGTATACTATTTTTAGAATGATTATGCGTAATGCATAAATATCTATTAACTGATTTATGTATTTTTTTAAATCATTAGGTAGTAAAGTATAATTTTTTTTTTAATGGTATTATACATTAATTTATATTTTTTTTATTAAAAAAAATAAAAACATTTATTAATGGCATAGATCTGGCTTTTCGAGAGACGATTATTTCAGGAAGCATACATTTATTATAAAAACGTGTTAATTTAAGTAACATTTCGGTTTTCCAAAAATTCTCGTCCTTATTTATTTATTTATGCTTTATTGTACACACAGAGATACAGAAACGTACAGTAATGGAAATAAAATAATATAATATATGCCGGTAGCACAAAAGGCGGTCTTATCGCTAAGAGAGCGATTTCTTCCAGACAACCTTTGGGAGAAGGACATGAATTTAATAAAGCGGTGGAGGTGTGCAAATCAAATAAATAAAATATTGTTTTATTTTAGTACTATACATACTACTATTATACTATATATATATATATATATATATATATATATATGAAGAGCCAGGAGGGCCTTCACCAGAACTCATTTTCTTATTAAAATGGGATATATGGACGTGGTAGAATAAATAATCAACTCTGAGATACAATCGACGTAATTTAATCAGTATCCACAGAAATAGTACGATGATTAGGTAATTAGAAATCAGTTCACATAAAATCATCTTCAAATAATTAAATAGCGATGTGATAGTACTAAGCGATTCGTCATAAGCGTGGTGCGCGGGAGCCGTCCCGTTCGAGAGCGTCGTTCCAGAACTTTCTGATAGCTGCCCGCACTCCATCGACAATGACGCTTCGCTAGGTTGACAGTTTGACAACCTGACATCTGACGGAACGCCGTCACGGCCAAACTGACATTCGACCGTCCTCGGGCGATTTATCTGAAACAAGTTGAGATAACTGCGCAATCTGTTCGCTCATCCTGACTTAATGATTGTCATCAGCTCAACACTAAGATCGTTTTGATGACATGGACTAACCCGCTAAGTGAACCACTTCAGTCAACCTCATAGGTATGACTCGGACTACACTTCAGTTAGACCAGTCAAATAGAAATATGAACTTTGATTATAATATTCTACCCAAAATTCACCATACTTCACATGTTTAAACATCTAGACAAGTCAATCCCAACCAAGATGTGGCCTGGACGACACCTTCGTCTTTGCAAACAGCCAGACAAGCCAACCTTAGTCGATACGTGACCCGGACGACACATCTCGTCTCTGTTACAGCGAGACAAGCCAATCCTTGGCAGGATATGACCCGGACGACACGTTTCGTCTCAATTATAACTAGCAATCACCCAGGACAAGTCAGGCCTCTGAACGGACCCGACTCGGACGACAATTTTCGTCGAATGATGCTCAGTATATCACAGTGACAAGCTGATCCACTTCATGGGTGTGGCTCGGACGACAAATTTCGTCTACCTTCTGGGACCAAGACGTGTGCCCACCACCTAATCACTCAGGAATAGTTAGGACGACACTCTTCACCCAGGATCAACCATTTAGCACCAAATTTCAAACCAGTCAAATCATTTACCATATACGTCACACATTAAATACCTAGCAGTAAGTACAGTAAGTAGGTAGTAGCCACCTATGATAGTGAATTGCCTTGTTTCGAATGTGTTTCAACCTCGTGAATGACGTGCACTCATAGTGTCTGAACTTGCTGTCATAGTACGTGAGTCTGCGGAAGCAGTATCGGAGCATACGGTCAAGGTGTCTAGACGGTCTAATGACTTGTTCTCATTATTAAAGCCCAATGTATTTTCTACGTCATACGCCGCCGTCCCGGCCTCATCCTCATTCCAAAGACTAGTCGCGATTTCAAGTAATCCGTCATGTCCCTGGGGCACTGCGCGCAAATTCTCATGGGAATATTTAAGAATTCGATTGGAACTACCTGCTATGCTTTTAAGGTCGTAGCGATCATTATTTAAAACTTCTGTAATCACGAAAGGACCCCTAAATTTCCTATCCAATTTAGTCTTATTGCGTTCGCTGTTTTTAATGAACACATAATCACCTTTAGAAAACAGTTTAATTTTTGTGCGACTGCGGTTAAATCTTACAGTTTCAGATTCAGCAGTTTTCTGAATATTTACCGAGGCATCCTCCCTAACCGAATCAAGATCTAACGAACTGCATTATTTTTATCGGTACTGTTTATTTTGGACATACCCAAAGAATCAGAACGAATCCCGAACATCAGCTTTAATGGTGAATATTTAGTAACAGTGGACTTGGTACTATTTAGGGCAAGTTAAATGTTTCCAAGTTCATCAGGCCACATTTTATTAGGGTCATTTTCTACTACAGATAAAATGCTCTTGAACGTACGCATCACTCGCTCGACTTGGCCATTAGCTCTACTGGAACCCGTCGCTACAAAGTGGAGTTCTATTCTATGCTTATCGCAGAATGACTTAAAGTCAGAACTGATGTACCAACGACCTTGGCCTGCAATAATTCATTTTGATGCTCCGAAAAGATAAACTGCTTTTTGCAGTGCATTAATCGCACTCTTTCCATCTAGAGACAAGGTATGTTTGATTATACGTACTTAGTGAAAGCATAAATGATTACTGAGCAATACTCCTTCCGGTCGCTCTTCCCGCTCTGCTTTCCCGTAAAGTCAATATGAATCGTGCGTCAAGTCACAGGAACCCTTGGAATCGGGTGAAGCTGAACGGCTTGAGCTCCAGATGGACCTTTAGATGCCTTACAGATGAACACATTTAGACATGTCCGGGAGCCAATATTTCTCATAAAGCTTGTCTAGCATCTTGTCTTTACCAAGATGTTGCAATTCAGTGTGAACTTGATTTATGAGTATTCAGATAAGAGATCGTTGAACTACTGGCAGCCAAGAAACCACTTTATTCCGAACATTTTTTCGGTAGAGGATACCTTTTCTAACATCATAAGTTTGAGCTACAGTCTCCGGAAAACCATTGTTATGATATTTTGCGATAAGGTCTTGGATTTCGGCATCTCCTTTCTGTTCAACTGATAGCTGTGGTGGATTTCGATAAAATGAACAGTTTACATTTGTGCCTTTCCGGGTGCTGTGGTATTTACAGAATCAGGATTCGATAAAGGGATTCGAGACAGAAAGTCAGCGTGTTCCATCCTACTGCCTTCACGATACATGATAACGAAATCGTAGGCTTGCAAATATGCCCACCATCGATATACGCGAGGAGTTAAGTCCTTCTTATACTTCGACGCATTTAATGATTTCCAGTCCGTAACAACCACAAAATTCCTTCCGTACAGATAATGCCGGAAGTGTTCTACCGCGTGAGGAAGGTTCTATTTCTTTTGTAAGATGATCGCTCCAAAACCGTCGGAGCTGGCGTCTGTATGCAGCTCTACAGAGAGGTCTGGGTAAAATATGGTCAGTACGGGTTCAGACGTGAGGATATCTATTAATCGTTCACGTATCCTTTCATATTCTGGAGGCCAGGTACGTCCCATTAGGTCCATAATACGTCCCTTGAGTTTCGAAAGTGGATAGGAGGGACCAACAATACGAGTGAAATCGGGGACGAATTTTCGGAAATAAGATGCCAATCCAAGGAATTGTCGAACGTTTGTAGCTGACTTTGGTTCTGGGGCATCTATTAATGCTTGAATTTTTCGGGAGTTGGGCCTAACTTCACCAGATTGAACAGAATATCCTAAGTAGTCGATCTCTTGTTTCATAAACTTACACTTCTTTAGGTTAAGTGAAAATCCAGCTTCTGATAGTGCGGCCATCACTTCATCATCATCATTCATTCAAAAATGTCCACTGAATAGGCTAACACGTCGTCCATATATATCAAAGGTTTTTCTTTTAGATGTCTCAAAGCTTGTGTGATACATCTTTGAAAGATTGAAGGCCCATTTCGCAAACCAAATGGCATGGCGAGTGATATTCTTATTGGCCCTCATTTGTGACAAAGGCTGTTTTCTGAATTGAGTTGGGATGCATGAACAGGGATCTGGTGGAAGCCAGCAGCCATGTCTAAAGAAGAAATGAAGTTGGCCCCAGCGAGCTGGTCGAGTTGTCCTTCGATGCAAGGCAAAGGATAGCGTTACGGTACAGTATTAGAATTTAACTCCTTATAGTCTACACAAAGCCCATCCGAATTGTCCTTCTTTTTAACGAGGACAATCGGGCTTGCAAAAGGAGAAGAACTCACTTGAATCACTCCAGCGTCTAACAATTTTTGAACCTGTTCTCTAATTATTTGTTTCTCTATAGGCGCGCGTTTGTTAGAACATCTATACACAACTTTTTGTGGGTCTACCAATATCAATTCACATAATCCTGTCTTAACTCGTTGTGTCGGTTTACCTTCGATAATACTATCAGAATATTTTCTTTAAATTGAAATCAACATTTCTTTATCGCGCCCTTGCAAATCTGTATCAATTTGATTAAAATGTAAAGAATCCGCTTTATTACAAAAGTTTGATTGTTCTTTGACATATATCACAAATTATCGTTGTCAATTTTAACACATAGCCCTAAATCGAAAATATCCCTGCCAATTATAATAGGATCTGATATGTTGCAATCCGGTACTACATGAAAAAGCAAACGAATTAAATGATCATCAATTCTAACCTCGCTCTGAATTTGTGTAGTGCATAGTAGATCATTGCCACCGATACCACTAAGATAAACAACGTCTTTACGCGCAGTACCCAAGAGTTTATCGCAATAATTTCCCTTTAAAAGCGAACAAGACGATCCACTATCAAATAAAAAAACGACAGACTCACCGGATGGTGTTTCCAAACTACCCCTGGACGGGCGGTGGCCACAATGTTGGACCTTCTTGACTGCAGCCTTACTTCCATTTTTCTTGTTAGTTGTTACGTGTCCTCTTTATCCACAAGTGTAACAGGTCACGGAAGTTGTATCCGAAGTGCGTGACAAGCTCGGTACGTCTTGAGATGCAGATCCGAAGTTGTCTCGACGTTTTCGATATTCACCCGATCGGCGTCCGTTTTCGTCCGTTGGCCCTCAGCTTGGGCCCCATCGCATCCCACTTCTGATGAAGAGCCAGGAGGGCCTTCACCAGAACTCATTTTCTTATTAAAATGGGATATATGGACGTGGTAGAATAAATAATCAACTCTGAGATACAATCGACGTAATTTAATCAGTATCCACAGAAATAGTACGATGATTAGGTAATTAGAAATCAGTTCACATAAAATCATCTTCAAATAATTAAATAGCGATGTGATAGTACTAAGCGATTCGTCATAAGCGTGGTGCGCGGGAGCCGTCCCGTTCGAGAGCGTCGTTCCAGAACTTTCTGATAGCTGCCCGCACTCCATCGACAATGACGCTTCGCTAGGTTGACAGTTTGACAACCTGACATCTGACGGAACGCCGTCATATATATATACATATAAGTAGCTACACATACAATAAACTATATACTTGTACATCATTACATAAACTATATATAAATGGAATAAAATAATAATAATAAATAAATAAATATGTAACTAAGATAATAAAAATAGCTACGACAGTTCTAATAATAGGCAATAATGCGCGAAAACAAATAAAACCACACCGAAACAGATAATTATAAAGTTAAATAGTACGCCTTGAGTCGGATTTTAAACGTATTGATCGATTGAGATTGTTTTAAGTGAAGCGGTAAGGAATTCCAAAGGCGAACTGTGAAATTCTCGTCCTTGTGTACCCTCACTATTTTTAAACGATGATCCGAGCCGGTCCACCCCGCAAATAAGCATATATTTCTATCTGCTATCTGAAGCTACATTCTAGCTTAGTCGGATAATAACACAATTAGTCAGTTTCGTCAAAAAGACGTACATACATACATAGTCTTGAAACACACAACCAGCATTCTAGCTTAGTCGGATAATAAAACAATTAGTCAGTTTCGTCAAAAAGGCATACATAAATACATACATACATACATACTCTTGAAACACACAACCAGCATTCTAGCGTAGTCAGTTAATAAAACAATTAGTCAGTTTCGTCAAAAAGACGTACATACATACATACATACTCTTGAAACACACAACCAGCATTCTAGCGTAGTCGGTTAATAAAACAATTAGTCAGTTTCGTCAAAAAGACGTACCTACATACATACTCTTGAAACACACAACCAGCATTCTAGCGTAGTCGGTTAATAAAACAATTAGTCAGTTTCGTCAAAAAGACGTACATACAAACATAGTATTGAAACACACAACCAACATTCTAGCTTAGTCGGATAATAAAACAATTAGTCAGTTTCGTCAAAAAGACGTACATACATACATACTCTTGAAACACACAACCAGCATTCTAGCGTAGTCAGTTAATAAAACAATTAGTCAGTTTCGTCAAAAAGACGTACATACATACATACATACTCTTGAAACACACAACCAGCATTCTAGCGTAGTCGGTTAATAAAACAATTAGTCAGTTTCGTCAAAAAGACGTACATACATACATACTCTTGAAACACACAACCAGCATTCTAGCGTAGTCGGTTAATAAAACAATTAGTCAGTTTCGTCAAAAAGACGTACATACAAACATAGTCTTGAAACACACAACCAACATTCTAGCTTAGTCGGATAATAAAACAATTAGTCAGTTTCGTCAAAAAGACGTACATACATACATACTCTTGAAACACACAACCAGCATTCTAGCTTAGTCGGATAATAAAACAATTAGTCAGTTTCGTCAAAAAGGCATTCATAAATACATACATACATACATACTCTTGAAACACACAACCAGCATTCTAGCGTAGTCAGTTAATAAAACAATTAGTCAGTTTCGTCAAAAAGACGTACATACATACATACTCTTGAAACACACAACCAGCATTCTAGCGTAGTCGTTTAATAAAACAATTAGTCAGTTTCGTCAAAAAGACGTACATACAAACATAGTCTTGAAACACACAACCAACATTCTAGCTTAGTCGGATAATAAAACAATTAGTCAGTTTCGTCAAAAAGGCATACATACATACATACATACATACTCTTGAAATACACAACCAGCATTCTAGCTTAGTCGGATAATAAAACAATTAGTCAGTTTCGTCAAAAAGACGTACATACATACATACTCTTGAAACACACAACCAGCATTCTAGCGTAGTCGGTTAATAAAACAATTAGTCAGTATCGTCAAAAAGACGTACATACATACATACTCTTGAAACACACAACCAGCATTCTAGCGTAGTCGGTTAATAAAACAATTAGTCAGTTTCGTCAAAAAGGCATACATACATACATACTCTTGAAATACACAACCAGCATTCTAGCTTAGTCGGATAATAAAACAATTAGTCAGTTTCGTCAAAAAGACGTACATACATACATACTCTTGAAACACACAACCAGCATTCTAGCGTAGTCGGTTAATAAAACAATTAGTCAGTATCGTCAAAAAGACGTACATACATACATACTCTTGAAACACACAACCAGCATTCTAGCGTAGTCGGTTAATAAAACAATTAGTCAGTTTCCTCAAAAAGACGTACATACATACATACTCTTGAAACACACAACCAGCATTCTAGCGTAGTCGGTTAATAAAACAATTAGTCAGTTTCGTCAAAAAGGCATACATACATACATACATACTCTTGAAATACACAACCAGCATTCTAGCTTAGTCGGATAATAAAACAATTAGTCAGTTTCGTCAAAAAGACGTACATACATACATACTCTTGAAACACACAACCAGCATTCTAGCGTAGTCGGTTAATAAAACAATTAGTCAGTATCGTCAAAAAGACGTACATACATACATACTCTTGAAACACACAACCAACATTCTAGCTTAGTCGGATAATAAAACTATTAGACAGTTTCGTCACAAAGACATACATACATACTCTAGAAATACGCAACCTACATTCTATCTTAGTTGGATAATAAAGCAATTAGCCAGTTTCGTATAAAGAAAACAAAATTATTTAATATATAAAAATTAGAAAATTACTTCATGATATTAATATGATCTACAATAGGTAGTCGTCGCACTATACTCTTTACGTACGTATCGTGCGGCGCGCACAAAATCGACATAGGTCCTTCCTCTATAAGCGCTCGCGCAGTACTGAATTCGAATGTTCAAAGCATCGCATTTTGTAGCAATTTAGGAGTTGTAATTATGTTATTTTTAAAGTATTTTAATTCGTTATTTTTTTAAATCATTAAGAAATTTAAATTCTTTATGAAATAACGTTAATTTTGGTATATTATTTTCCTAATAATTATTATTTATTAAGGAGAAATTCAAGACTTCTTCGGAGCGTTTTTAGTAGTTTTATGCCTTTTAATGTAATTTTTTTTCATAGTTTATTTATACAAATATCGAAATTTTGTAGCCTCTACGGAATAAATCACTGTTTAAAGTATATTATGTAATTTTTCCATTCAAATTGGTTAGCACTGTAGTTCAATCTTCTTACTCAAAAAAGTGCATTCGCGCATTTTTCGTCAAACCTGCCTTGGGAATTGTTATTTTGTATAAAAAAGCAAAGCCTAAATACAAAAAAATGAGCCTCTATGGTTTATACCAATAACTGCTCTTCATTTTTCAATAAGTTCAATATTTCAAAGTCGTTTAGTTTCCCAGAATAGGAACGGCGAAATATACCGTTTAATGAAGAAATGACGGTTAAAATGTAAAAGGAGCCTTAAGGATAGCTAACTATACCCATTTTAATGTTTAAAAAATGGTTACATAAAAATGTTAAAATTGGAAAGCTATAAAAACGGATATGATATTAATCCTTATTTAAATAAATACGTTATTTACTTTAAGCATTTAATGTATATTATAATTGCCCTTTACACCACCCAATTTAAATCAATATCTTAGAACTAATCGTAATTTTAAAATTATCGCGCACTAAATAAATTCAAGCGGTCCAACACCCATTATACAAACGCGTGATGCAACCGCTTTCGCGCCCCGCTTCCCGCTGTCGCCCGTACGCTAGCTGTTGCTGTTGTTGATGTTTAATTGAAAATCTGTGATTTTTTCCGGATAACCGGTAGTTTCCGGATTTCATTATCACTGACAGGTGACAAGTGACAGTGTTGCCGGCGCGGTTTTGTATACAGTATACAGGTCTTGCAACCGAGTCCAATCTCAGTTGTGATAGATAGGCGCGATTGTAACGACGTACAGCGGTCGTTATTGCGAAATAAAAGTTGTAACACAATCGCACCAATCTCTCACTACTGAAATTGGACTCGGTTGCTAGACCTGTATACTGTATACAAAACCGCGCCGGCAACACTGTCACTTGTCACCTGTCAGTGATAATGAAATCCGGAAACTCCGTTTAATTTTTAATTATTTTGTTCTAAGATTGACTTAGACCTTCGTTAATTTTTGCGGTTGTAGAAATGCCAAACAACATTAGCAATTGTGAATTTCTGTAATATTATAGGCCAGACCAAATTTTTACTTACCTACGCTATTTTTCGTATTGTTGGGACTCACGTCAGTTTTGTTTTGAATATCTTCGTTGTATACAAATAGAAAAAATATAAGTAAAACTACTATTACTTAATTACGAAAGTTTACATTAATACTTTACATTTCAAAATCACAAGTAAGTTTATAAATATTTGAATTTTATATATATAAATTAATAGTTTTAATATATATCAAAAAAGTATCATTGAATTAAATATGCTCATCATAGCTTTAAGAAGGTTGTTTAGAATGTGAACATGATTTATGCTGACTAACTTTATGGGATACATTTAAAAGAGTAATTTATAGTTTTTTTTTACATATACAATATGTTATAATTTTTAATATTATTAGTGCCTTTTTATAACAAAGATTTATAATTATTCATATAGTAGTAGACGAGAATGATTGGAAAATGGTTATAATATGGTATCTGTTCAGAAAATGTCAGAAAATCTTTGTAATATATATTTCATAGTTAGCTTAACAACTTTCCATCTACCTTGAATTTCCCAGATCATGAAATTTAATATAATATTGTTATGCAGATTACATTATGGACACTGAGGATGAACATCAGAAAAATCACACAGAGGAAATTGATTTAAAGGTTGATGTGAAGGATTCAAACACATCACTAACTGCTGCACAGCGAGCACGAGCAGAACGAAATAGACAAAAAGCATGCGCATTAAGGGAGGCACGACTAGTCCAAAGAGTAAAAACGTAAGCTTTTAATCTTAAATTTTCAAAATGTAACTTATGCTTTTAACTTATATGACTTAAAATAAGTTTAAGAGTTCATACTGATGGCAACCAGTATCACCTCAACAAAGATAACAAACACTTGTGTCTAGTAACATTTTACAGTCATGCAGTGTATTTTAGTAATGAAGTATGTCAAAAAGTTGAACGAAATGCAAGTCGAGCCCTGGACTCTGGTGGCGGGTTCCTGCTGGAGGAGGAGCCTGCTCCCGACGCAACGCCGTGCATGCGCCCCGCGCCCGTCGTGCACCGTTTGGAGCAGCCGCACTGTCTTGTCTGCGAACTGCCCTTCCCACAATCCTACTTATTTGACACTTTTGACTATAGTGTCTGTGATGCCTGCAGGTTATCTTTTTTTTATCAAGCTGTCAATTGGTACAGTTATATTTATTTTCGAAATGTTTTTTTTACTTTTTCCAGAATTTTCTCGTTTTTTTAATATATATATATGTACATTCATTTATTATATATTTATTATTAAATATCTATCTGACATGCTATTTAAATCAATCTTTTTGTAGGAATACCAAAAATAAAGTAGTTTGTAAACAAAATTTTACTTTAATTGCATGGTTAAGTAATGTAAAAAAAGTTATATAAAATAATTCAGTCTTACTTCTTTACCACACCTTATAATTTCACTTGGCAACTATGATTGTATTTTTTGTCTCTTTAAGACCCTTATGTACTACTCAAACCTTAAAGTGTATCTCACCGCAAAAGTAATTCAAAGAATCAATATAAATAGTATTCAAAGTTAGAATGTTACATCCATATCATAGTATTGGTAGATGTAATTATTACGAATTTAATCGACATTATATGGAAGAATTTATTGAATACGTGGCAGGGACGACGAGGACGCACACAGCCTCATCACTCGTACAGAGGCGAAAAGCGAATATCTCCTGAAGGACTGCGACCTCGACTCTCGACCGCCCCCCCTGCGCTGCGTGCGGCGGCGCAACCCGCACCGCTCGCGCTTCGCCGAGATGCGCCTGTACCTGCGCGCGCAAGTGGAGGAGCGCGCCCTGCTGGTGTGGGGCTCGGCCGAGCAGCTGCAGCGCGAGCTGGAGGAGCGCCGCGCGCGCCGCGACAAGGCCGCGCACACGGCCGCGCGCCGCCGCCTGCGCGCGCTGCGCATGGACGTGCGCTCCAGCCTGTACGACCGCACGCGCGCGCACCACGAGCACGCCTTCGGGCCCGAGACCTACGACGCGGACGCGGACGTGTACCGCCGGTCCTGCGACTGCGGCCACGTCGAGACTTACGAGAAGATGTGACTACGTAATGATCAAAGCCGGTTAATTAAATAACGTGTATATTTTGAGTTTAATACCGTATACGTGTGCCGGTGGAGAGCGCTTGACGATGCGGTCGATACGCCGTCGCTGTTCGATCGCATCGTCTTTGGACGCCTCGACCTTGACACGATGTTAATACAAAAAAAAAACTCGACGGAAAAACCAAATGCATATTGTAAGATAATACAGTACTTTTGCTATTCTTAAACATAAAAAAGCTGATATTAAATCTAAATAAAAAAAAAGTTGTTGATCACCACCATGACACCAACATTATTATTCCAAAGAATAATGTGTATGGAATGATTTCTCATGTAATACAAGTCAATGATAGTTTGTATTTAATACGATTGTAGATATGGCAGTAATGAACCAACAGATAATACATCAAGTTTTAACAGTTACACAATCTTATTCTTCTTTCACTAACTGTCAGTGTCATGATGAAAAATAATTTATTTCACGTTTAAATTGCCTTCAGGTCTTCTGGTAGCTCATTTTTAGGATGCTTGTTTTCAAAATGTTGTTTGTAAGTTTTGGGATCTGGCATTTGAGCCTGAAATAAATAATGGTACATTAATGGTGTTTAAAATTTTACCGTGCTCCTTGTTATACATATAACTTTTACATTTGATAAAACATTAAATTTACAGCTAAAAAATAATCTGTTATAAAACTCATGTTTCTGGAAAGAAAATATAGAAACAAAAGCTTTTCTTATATTACTAAAATTGAATGAAATGAATGCTTCTTTATTTTCTATTATTGTGTTCCATTTAAAAACATACGATCAATATACGAAATAATCATGTCAAGCAGTTTTACCAGGGGGGGTTATTGGGGCCTATCCCCCTAAATTTGAGGATAAGTCAGATGAAATGGGGTATTTTTAGTGGAATTCTCTCTAGAGATTAACTCTTTATTTCAATTTAATTAGGTTAATTTCAAGTGTACTGCTATTCATTGATGAGGAGTTAAGGGGGGGTGGATTCATGATGGTGTTAAGGGGGAGGAGGTTCTTCTAAAAGGACAACATTGATGATGTCTTATGATTTATTGTAACAATTAAATATTGATTACCTTACCTTGCAAATGGCACAGACATGAACAAGAGCTTTTTGAGCAGCCTTCTTCTGATCTGTTGCACTGTGGCCTTGTTGTTTTTTTAATTTTGATAATTTCTCAGCTGCTTTAGCTTGAGATTGAATTTTCTGCTGTCCTCGGGCCATCCTGTAAGTATATAAAATATGGTATTAATATTTAGACAGTCCATATCAGATTTATACATTAAAAATGTTTCAAATATATATTTTTTCAATATACAACCATTGTTTATTGCCACAAAAGGCTACTAAGAGTTTTGAAAAACCTTAGCCTGAAAAGAACCACCAAAAGGAAGTCAGTGTTAATGTTCCCCGTAGTTGATGAAATTAATTAAGATTATATGCATTCTGATCTAAAAATCAAATACATATACAAAAACATACTGGATTGTCATCTAGTGTCATGTAACAGACCCAACAAGGTTTTGCTTATTTGGGAATATATATATATTATGTTTGAAATTATGGCATTTTATAGGAATATTTTTCATGTTATGTTATCTCTATACTGATACGAGACAGACAATATTTTTGTTTATTTTTTTAATTAATTAGACACTACACTTAGGTTGAAGTTACAAGAAACATGAATGTGTGTGAAATTCTGATACATACTATATCATGTATATTAGTATGAATAGAAAGATTGTTATGATATCAGCTGCGAAAAGACTGCCTTAACTCCATATTGTGAAAAAACACAAAAAGATCAGTTGAGCCATATTCTCACCACTGAACAAGTTTTGATAACAAACTGCAGCCTTTATTCTACTCTAACTTAATATTATAATACCGCTTTTGCGGTTTTATGACTACAAAAGTCATAAAGTTCAATAACTACTATATAATACATCTGATAGCTTTGAAATTATAATTTTAATGTAATCCTACAAATTTTACGTAATAAAAATAACAATAATTCTCAATAATTTAAATATGGCTTTGGTAAAGAAAATGAAATAATACGATACTGAGGAATCGTAGGTATAGTGTACAAACTTAAATAAGAAATTATATTATCAAAATCATTTAAACTAATAAAAAAATAATTTGATAAATAGATTAAAAGATAACGTTTACATACCTTCTTGGCGATTGTGATTACGAGTAATCGATCTTATGGAGAATTCAAGAATGATGGAATTCTCGAAAGTCGAAAGGACCAATATAAATGATATAGTTTTGACAATCAACACGACAGGTAGTGTATATTTTTAATTTTTGCGGCAGTTAGAGTTTATATTTATAAGACGTTGGTATGAAAAACTATTTCTAATTTTGCCAGATGTTTAAAAATTAATACATATCTTTGACAGGCGAAAAGCGACATCGACAGCTAGATAAGGTTATAGAATACATTCTAAATGATACAGGTGTAATTTAGAATATGTACAGATAACAATTAAAAAAGAAATAAATAAAATATATATAAATATATTTTAAACTAAACAATATAGCTAATTGTTTTATAATTCTTAAGCATGACTTAAGCGCAGAAACTACTTATTTTGTTTTTGTATTTCGTTAAAAGTAAGCGAATTTGATAAATGTCGAAACGGTCGATAAATGTGTTTAACTGTTACCTGATATATAATAATAATGCTATTATTCTATTTATTATTATTTTTTATTTCCTAGGTAGGACGAGCATATGGCAATGAGCAATTTACACTAGCACAAGTATCATATGAAACCTCAGAAAGACGACCCGTTACCGAAAAGAGCTATTCCAACAGCCATATTTGGTAAGCTTACTAATTAATTCGTACGCATGTTATATAATTTTCTATTTTTCAAACTTAAAATGTACAAATAATAATTTATAGATAATAATTATTATATTTTTAATATTATATTGCACCCCGTCTTATTGCTTCTACTAGTGACAGGAGAGCTGGTTAATTTTTCACCTGGTTAATTGCGATTCAAAGGGGAAATGCTGCTAGCTTTCTTGCCACCGTTCCACGCGGTCACGATTTTATAGTGATTATTTATAATTTTTATTTATATTTATTTAAGGTTTTAAAGTAAGTAACATGAGTTATACATATCTATATTTTTAGGAACCAGAAGTGGATTCTAATAAAAATAACGGAAATGACGATATATAAACAAAAATTTTAACAAAACAAAAACCGACTTCTAACGAAAATCAAATTAATATGCACTAAAAAGTAAAAAAATAATTGCGTATTCTTCCATAATTTGAAGTCAATATGTAATTTGTAAGTTTTGTTTGTTTTTAAAGGATTCCCGTATTATTATTGCTAGGTACATTAAAGTATTTTCTTGGCTGCCATCATCACGTATAAAATATACATAAATATAACATGTCTATACGAGTACTTATATATATATATATATATATGACGGCGCATTTGAATACGAGAGTAGACGATCTGGCAGGAATAATAGCCTAGCAATTGTTATCTGCCAGTCTCGTTTACTCTAACGCAACACTAAGCGCTAGTACAACAGATCTGACAGGACCGCCATAACCGACGGATGTCAAGGATAACGTGCTACGTGTTTGGTGAGCGTTATCCAACTGGTTGTTGAAGTATTTTCCTCACCCACGTCTACTGAAGATCAAATATGAAGTCAATAGATAAAGAATATACATATATATTTCTTATTAAATTTTCAAAATTGGTCTCAACTTTTAGGATATGTTCAATTACAAACATATATACATATGTACATATACATATATACTAATGCTTACATGCATAACTAATATTATAAAGAGGAAAGATATGATTTTTTATTACGATTTAACTCAAAAACTACTCGACCGATTTCAATAATTCTTTCACCATTAGAAAGCTACGTCCTTAATGAGTAACATAGGCTATGTTATATTTTCAAACATTTATTTTTTATTTCATAGGACGGCGGACGAGCGTATGGGCCACCTGATGGTAAGTGGTCACCAACGCCCACAGACGATGGCATTGTAAGAGATGTTAACCATCGCTTTCATCGCCAATGCGCCACCAACCTTAGGATCTAAGATGTTATGTCCCTTTTGCCTGTAATTACACTGGCTCATTCACCCTTCAAACCGGAACACAACAGTACCAAGTACTGCTGTTTTGCGGTAGAATATCTGATGAGTGGGTGGTACCTACCCAGACGAGCCTACACAAAGCTCTACCACCAAAATATAGATCCCTACCTAAAATGGAGCAATGTAACCCAAGGTATTAAACTGTTGCCTATAAAAGTAATTACTTAGCGTGCACTGCGAAAACTTTTGACGGCATATAAAAAAGTGTTCTATACAATAGTACTATAATTACTTGATCATAACGATATTACGGTAGGCGACTGAAAAATCTGGATAGCCTATAAAAGATTCGGCCCAGTATCGTTAATTTGCTCCTAAGAATTGAAGATTTCCGTTACTTTGTCATGGATCCCATAATCAGAATCTAACCAAACTTTCATCAAATTACCATTGATGTACACTCTTTCCAATAAAAAAAATCATAGAAATCGGTTTGGCGTGAAATTAAGTTATTCGTCCATTTGTCGCGCACATACTTAATGCAAATTTACGACTTATATGGTTTTCTCATGGATACCATTGTCAAAACTGGACCAAATTAAAATGGGACCAAACGGGATGGGGATTCACCCAGTCCAAGATATGAGGTAATAAACATAATAATAATAATATTCCGGGACATTATTCACACACGGCCATCTGATCCCAAACTAAGCAGAGCTCGTACTATGGAAACCAGACAACTGATATACTACATATACTACTTTTCTTTATAAATACATACTTATATAGATAAATACACCCTGACTCAGGAGAAACAGTAAATGTTCATGCAGACATATGTCTGCCCTGGGTGGGAATCGAACCCACGACCTGCTGCGCGAAAGGCAAGTCTCTTACCAACCACGCCAACCGGTCCGTCATACACATACATACATACATAACATAAAAAACAATTAAAAAAAAACATACAGACAAATTGATAACCTCCTCCTTTTTTTGAAGTCGGTTAAAAACAAAGATAAATCATTCAAATAACTAAAATTAGCGTTAAAACAGAAATATATCACTCAGACAGCTTTGACATTTGACGTTTTCATGTTGACGAACGATCTTCAGGCACTAAAAGAGGACCAACATAGAGGCGGGCGTCCTTTTATCGTCTTTGGTGTCAGAGTTTTGCCAGTCTTCTTGGTTGACTCCTAACAATATCTATATATATTTATACTAATATATAAATTAATGGTTTTATGATGAAGTGATTATACTATTCTTTTTCATTTTTGTCTGTCTGTGTCTGTATGTATGTGTTTTTATAACTCAAGAACGGCTTGAACAATCTTGATGAAAATTGGTACATACAAAGAACATGTGATGGTGCAAATGTTATGCATATATAAGATGGGTAAACCCTACGGTATCTTAAGAAAATTAATTTCAAATGTTTAATTACGTATTTCTTTTTCTTTTTTTAATTACGAAGACTAGGGGCACAGCTAGCAATATATATTATATTATGTAAACTCAATAAATTAACATTTTATAAACATTTAGTCCAAAATGACGTCAAGTTGTCATTTGTCAATTGACAGATTAATCATTCAACATTGATATTTCACATTCACATTTATATTTTCATAATCGCAGTTGGATTTGATACTGATAGTATAACTATAAACCATTCAAGCATGCTATGAAGTAAATTGACTATTGTATCGTTTGCTTGAACAATTATTTGGTCTCTATTCTTATGCCTCGATGAAGTCTTTTATCCGTGTCATTTGTCGTAATGGGCAGCGATCTTTAGACCGCTTAGTTAGTTCAAAAGCGGGTAAAGAAACTCCATTACGCCGGCTTTTACAAGATGCTAGTGCATTTGCTGAAGTCGGTGCGTGTGCGCCCGCTGAAGGAGAGTTAGAATGGGCCACCCAGCCGTACACAATAAATTCCAAGAATGAAACAACCTCATACATTGATCCAAAAGAAACGACCGTACTGTTGTTTCCAGGACAAGGGTCGCAGTATGTAGGAATGGGTCGACGCTTATTGGAGGTTCCAGCTGCTAAGGACTTATATGAACTTGCTTCTAGCATTGTTGGGTATGAATATTAAATTTACTAATATTAGCCTGCCGCAAAGAATATATTATGGGACAGTTTATAATAAAAAAATTAAATCTTATTCCATAAGTACTAAGATGAAAGCAAAATATAACAATATTATTTCAGAATGAAAGTTTGGGGGTGACTTAACCTCAAAACTTTCATCATGAGTATCTCGCGATTGAAACCGATTTTGTATTTATGACTTTTTGCTTCTGGGTACTGACTTTTATTTTGCCTTCTATTTGAACTAAGTATGTATCAAGACAAAGAAATACATAATACCTTATTTTATTTGGTAATCTGTAAAACAGTTATCACTAGTATGGATACCAGTCTCTCGCAAAGGAATGTAAATATTGTTAACGGTATATTACAACACTACTGATTAATTGGACTATCTGTACTTTACCTTTGCGATGAGAAATAAATAATCATTTCATCATTCATTCATTAACCCACTCATTCGTTAATTTTCACCTCACTGATTAGTTGTTCTTAAATGTCATGGCGATTCAAGGTTAAACTTGTTTATTTATCTTCTTTCCTATTCCCATGATAATAGACTATAGAATAAATGACCTAATATTTATTGAAAAATTTTAATTTGATTTTCCATCTCATATAAAATTAGTATCATCGGTATACAACCAATAATATAATATCTCATAAACACCTCGGTATCGCCGCAGCTGGGACGTGGGGCGCGTGTGCCGCGAGGGCCCCGAAGACGAGCTGCAGCGGCGCTGTCAGACGGCAGTCATGGTGACGTCGCTGGGCGCGCTGGAGCTCGCGCGCGAGACGCGGGCCGGCGCGGTGGAGCGCGTGCGCGCCGCGGCCGGCTTCTCGCTGGGCGAGATCTCGGCGCTCGTGTTCGCGGGCGCGCTGCCCTTCGAGCAGGCGCTGCGCCTCGTGGAGCTGCGCGCGGCGGCCATGCGGGCGGCGGCGGCCGAGCGCAGCGGCGGCATGCTCACGGTGTGGCTCGCGCCGGACGCCACGCTGGCGCGCCTGCTGGCCGCCGCGCGCCAGCACGCCGTCTCGCCCGACCTGCCCGACCCCGTCTGCCAGATCGCCAACTACCTCTTCCCGGGGTGCAAAGTTCTCGCCGGAGATGAGGCGGTAAGGTTCCACGTTTTGCAAACGAACGAAGATACTTTCTGAATCTAAGCTAGTTTTTACGCTTACGTCATGATTGAAAGAATCAGTCGGTAACTGTAATGTGTGCGGTGTTCTGTCGAATGTTTGGCCATAAAAACTGCCAACAGAATGCGTCTGCAGTATTCGTTTCGAATCGGTTACTGTGTTCCCTATAACATACGTAAGACTCAGTTGTTAGACTGTAAGTAAAATTTGTATAATTTACGTACCTTTAGCACCTGCTACCTAGGATAGGAATTGACCGTCGGCCCAAGCTAGCGGGTTTGTGTACGTTCACTCATTCACTGTACACACTAATACTACACTATTGTACATATTTTGTCCATCAGATAATAAGTAAAATCTATGAGACCCGGATCTTGGACTAGAATAAACCCGAACATAAGCCAGAGATTCTCGCTCATTCTTCGAAGTTGAAATAACTTCAAGACCGTGCCTTTATCCACGTAACTTCGTGTCATGCATTTTAAGTACCATCAGTGACGGCATTCGCTCAAAACTATTATACTACTACTAATTTCTTTTGACGCGTCATAATAATAATGAACAATCGGCAAAGTTTTAAATTCGACGCACTCCAGACCGTCTGCAAATTCATCGAAAACAATTCACCGAAAACACAATTTATCGAAAACAAACTTAGAAATGGTCAGCCAACGTGAACAACCTAATCTAGGCTTCGCTGTAAGATGATTCAACAGAAACATATATCTCAGTATTGCAGTGCGGAATGCGACATTGTAGCGAAAAGTAAAAAAAAACAAATTTTCGTGAACTCGAGGAGTGCAAGTAAGGTATTTATTTATTGGTTGTTGAGGATTAAGGCATAAGTAGTCGACCGCACAATGAAAAAGAAATCATTTGGAAATTAACAAAATATAAAAAAATTACCAAATCCTCAGACTTACATCGAAACAGTCACCACTAAACGTTACCAGCCATCTACGATGCAAGCCGAACGACTATGTGACTATACTTGAAAATATTTACGAATAGTTCTCGCTGACCAATATGTGAAGATTTTTTTCGGTTACGGGCGAAGAAAACCTTTAAAAATTTCCCGCTGTAGTTAGAAACATTTCTTATTTTTTCCCTTTATAGTTAGTTATCTCTGTCGTTAGTTATCTATCTAGTTGTTCAGGCGTACAACTGTTCACTACGTGTATTGTTCATCCTGTCATAATCATATCTGGATATCAGTCATCCGAATGACTTGCAATTAATTTTGATCAGGCGCCAATTATAATCTCATATATATCGTATGTCAACCGCCATCACCTTCGACTACTCTGTACGAGACGCACGCTCTCATCATCGCAAAACGCTTTTTATTGCCACCGGTGTATTTCCAAATATACAACACTATCTGTGACGGATTTACTGCAAATCTTCGATAAATTGCGATTCGACGAATTGTGTTTTCGGTGTATCGTTCTCGGCAATTTTTTTGCAAATCAGTCGAGCCAGTCGTCTCGGCAGTCGATCGTACGGTACAAAACGTTGAAGGCGCTGCGGTTCGTGGAGGCGCAGGGGCGCGCGTTCGGCGTGCGGCGCAGCGCGCGCGTGCGCGTGGCGGGCGCCTTCCACACGGCGCTCATGGCGCGCGCCGAGCGGGCCGTGCGCGCCGCGCTGCGCGAGTGCGACGTGCGCGCGCCGCGCGTGCGCGTGGTGTCGGGCGTGGACGCGCGCGCGGCGGGCGACGCGGCGGGCGTGCGGCGGCGCGTGGCGCGGCTGACGGCGGCGCCCGTGCGCTGGGAGCAGGCGCTGCACGCGCTGTACGCGCGCCCGCGCGGCGCCGCGCAGCCGCTCACGCTGGCGCTGGGCCCGGGCGGCGCGCTGCGCTCCACGCTCAAGCTGGTCAACGCGCGCGCCTGGGACTGCTCGCTGCAGGTCGACGTCTGACTCGAGGTTCGAGTGTAAATATTAGTTAAGTTTTTTAGAGAAGTATTAAAGTCTGTTTACTAGTAGAGGCCGTTTTATTTACGGAAGATCATATTTCGATCGATGGAAGAATATTTTAAAAATTGTACAGTGTACACCCATTTTTTCCAGTCTGTCGTTTGGAGTGTATTCATTATGAAAGCAATAAAAATAGTAAATTAAAAGGTATGGCGAAAGAGAGTGAATAGACGACTATCCAACGATACACAGATAACCGAGTGAACTCACCTAGTCTTCGAATTCCGAAAACCCTATTTTCTTCACATGCACGGCCGATGGAGAATGAATAGTACTGGAAAATGAAACTAAGAATCGGTATCTAAAAATATATATTTATATCGAAAATAATTTAACATCTATCCGTCATCGTGCTGCGGTCAGGCGTTGTGAGGCGTGCGCGAGGGCTGTCCGCCCGCCGCCGCCACGGCCTGGCCCAGCGCGGACAGGCGCTGGCCGTGCCGCAGCGCCCGCGGGGCCAGCGCGCCCGCCAGCGTGCCCATCCGCTCCGTCGCCTCCTCCGCCCACGACTCCGCCAGCCCCACCTGCACAGCGCACGGTCTGTCAGTTTCGCGGCGCAGGCGTCGGCCGGGCGCACAGTCGGCACACCGACTCACCTCGTGCTGCGCCGACGGCAGCTGCAGCCTCTGCGCGCGCGAGGCCCGCGACAGCACTGCGGCCGTGGTGTAGGCGTCGATGGCGCCGGCGGCCAGGCGGTTGAGCACGAGCTGCTCGTCGAGCACGCCGCGCCCGTACTTGCGCAGCGTGGCCTCGACGCAGGCGCCGTACTCCAGCACGCGGCGCGCCAGCTCGCGGGCGGCGCCGCGCAGCTCGGGCGCCACGAGCGGGTCCAGGTCGGCGCCACGAGCGAGCCCCACGGCGCGGGTGGCGCGCTTGCCCGCCTCGCTGAAGATGAGCCCGAGGTGCGCCGTGGGGTTCTTGAATGCCCGCATCAATTCCTGCAGGTGCGAGCCGGCGAACTGGATGCCTGCGGGTCGGATCGCACAGTTACTAGTTCCGTTCCAAGCGATAGCTACGGCCGGATGTTATCGAAAGCGAAAACGCTCTGTTACGTTTATATTTCGATAATAAATATTCCTTCAATATTTTTTTATTCATAATTCTAATCTGAATGGCTAAAACCGCACCTGTAAGCGCCACGAAGAGGCGCAGGATGTCATTGGTGCCCTCGAAGATGCGGAAGATGCGAAGGTCGCGCAGGACGCGCTCGAGTCCGGTCGCCTTCATATAGCCCATGCCACCCAAGATCTGGATGGCCTCATCCACCACCGTCCACGCCGAGTCCGACGCGAACACCTTTGAGATCGCCGCCTGCGCAAAGACATGCGTTAGAAGTTGAGCAACATGGCCGCCCTCTTCTTTCCTAGGCGCGACATACCTCAAGGTGGTAGTCCTGGCAGCCGGAGTCCATGTTGCCGCTCACCATGTAGGCTAGCGACTCGGTGACGTACTGCAGCATGGCCATGCGCGCCAGCTTCTCCTGCACGGCTCCGAACTCGCACAGGCGCTTGCCGAACTGCACGCGCGTGGCGGCGTGCTCGGCCGCCTGGCGCAGGGCGGCGCGCTGCGTGCCGGCCAGCGCCGCCGCCATGCCGAAGCGCCCGTTGTTCAGGATATTCATCGCCACCTTGAAGCCGTTCCCGATACCGCCGAGCACGTTGGCCACGGGAACCTTCACGTCCTCGAAGTACACCTCGGTGGTGTTGGAGCAGCGGATGCCCATCTTGTTCTCGGGCGGGCCCGACGACACGCCGCCAAACGAGCGCTCTACGATGAACGCCGTCACCTGAAATTTGAACGGCTGGCATATCACAGTTTCTAGTGAGTCATAAGAGTCGAGTTCGGCCGTGAGAGACATGTGTACACCGACCTTATCGACAGTCTTTCCGTCCTTCTCGATGGGGGTTTGAGCGAAAACTGTCATGATTTCTGCGATACCGCCGTTGCTGATCCAGATTTTTGAACCGTTAAGGATGAAATGTTTGCCGTCAGGGGACATCACCGCTCGCGTTCTGTAAGAAATCGTCTTCAATTAAAAAGTTCCGCGCCGTATACGTTTCTGCGGATACGGTCGCATTAGACTTTACTTGATCGATCCGGCATCTGAGCCCGAGGAAGGTTCGGTCAGGCAAAAGGCGGCGTATTCACCGCCCGTGACGCGCGGCAGGTAGTGCGCTTTCTGCTGCGGGTCGCCGAACAGCAGCACGCCCTTGAAGCCGATGGACTGGTGGGCGCCCAGCGTGATGCCGACACCCAGGTCATGCGCACCGACCACCTCCACGAGGCGCGCGTACTGAGTGTTTGAGAGGCCTAAGCCACCCATCTCCGTCGGTACCTGCAGCCCGAAAGCGCCCAGCTCCCACAGACCGGCCAGTGTGCCATCCTCGATCTGAGCGTCTGCGTCGTTCCTCGCGGGATCATTGACCTGACATGGGTTACCACTAAATTTGTAACTTGATAGAATTATTGATATTAATAGCAGAGTTTATAGGAGAAAGAATACTATAATAGAGAAAGAAATAAGACAAAACAGAGAATTCATGATGTTACACAATACACATATTCATAATTATTACTAAATTCAAGTTTTTCAACACAGACATAATCATCGACAAAGACATTAATCAAGAACAGGAAACAGTAGCAACTGTGCTTACATGATATTATGAATGCACCTTCTGCAGCCCTCATGGTATTGAGACATTAAGAGATATGGGTGCAAAAGTTGTCCTTTCTATGTTTGTTGAATAATGTGAAAACAGTTATAGCGTATATATATATAATTAAAATACCTCTTGAAAGAACTTTTCGACAGGAGGTACAAGCTCAGTGAGCATCTGACGCTGGTCATCAGAGAGTGGTTCGGGAAAAGGAAAGACCTGGGAGGGCTCAAACTGCCCACGAAACAGGTTAAGAGTGAAGGAAGTGCTTTGACGCGCACTGCGAGGTGCCTCGGCCGTCGCAGCAGTCGCCTTGCCACGGCTGCAAAAAGGTCAGAGCAGTTCATCACATTAAACTTATGTACATAATTAAAGATAAAGAGTGACTGAAATACTGTAATGAAAAAAATTGTACTGTGAATTATGTTAGTCTCTCAAGTAAATTATGACACAATTTGCACAATATTTTCTATACTTTGTAAGTTTTAGCAGAGGTAACAAATGAGAGAAGGTAAATTCATTGCTTTACTTTATAAAATATTTTTTTTACATAATTATATGATTTTAGTTTATGAAGGACCAATTTAAAAATAATAACTAATTTAAAATAAAAAATTATTATTAAAAGGATTGTCTTCAGTTTATTTAATGTCAAAACTGTTGGGAATTATCATATTATTATTTAAAACAATGAAATGAAGTTAATTTTTATTACATTTAAATCAGTTCTATACAATTTATCATCTTTATGTTGACTTGTGGGCCTAATAAAAACAAATGAATAAGAAAAAAAACTTAAGCTTATAAAATATTTATATTATTATGAAAGTTAATTTAATTGGGGATAATGTTTGGAATTAATTTTAAATGAATGTGGGTTTAATTCATAATTTAGGTCTATAATAAGTGACATAATGATTCTATTTTTAAAACATTCTAATAAGTTGATATTGAGATGCCCTAGATAGTTATTTGGGCAAAGTACAAAGTCCAAGGTGGTGATGGAGAGTAGAACGCAAGAATGTGAAATGGATTCGCGGACTTTGCACTCACCTATGAACCGTTATCAACCTGTTGCTGCTGCCGATGCATCGACTGGCACATGCTACCAATTTTGTTCCCTTCATCTTTACAATTTACAATAAATAGGTCATCAAGTGAAAATAAATAAAAATGTTATTATTTATCACGATAACTGATTTAACATGGTAAATTTGATCATTTAATGTGTCTGGCTATTTCACTATCAAATTAAATAACAAAATCTTAATGATACTGTTATTGCTTAGAAAACCAATCGTCAATTAAGATACAAAATAGCACCATAACGAAGACTCAAACTTATATTACTGTCATTCTGACAGTACTGACAGTAACAAGTAGCAACTAACAACTAACAAGTGTTAAATAAATTGAGTAGGACTGTAGGAGGTACCTACTCCACTCTATCCGAAATTAGATACCAATTCGATATGAAATAATAATCGATTTTATTAAAAAGAGATTATATCAATCGATTTAATGAAATATTTTTAGTTTAAATATTCGTTTCTTAGTTTTTTTTAATTACATGTCAAATAAATAAATATGTAAACAATAAATCAGTAAAATAGAAAAATTGACTTACTCTTAATTTAAACTATATTAACCACTCCTTTTAAAGTTAAATTTCAATAACGCGTGTGTTAGATATATAAATATAACACTAACGGCCGAATACTGAAACGTCACTTAAATATTAAATGCAATTTAATTATTTGAGACGACGTCAATTTAAAATTTCGCATACTAATGTAGGAGCTTCTCAATGTTAAGTAGTGTTTAACTTTGAGGGACGTTTCAGTATTCGGCCGTAGATGTGTTAATGTAGTTAACTTATTAAGTAGGTTAATTTACAATATTATGGATGGTAGTGGTAAGGAGAATCATCTCTTATGGTAGAAATTTTAAAAAAGTGTCCGGCTGTAATCTGCAAATTGGCGCTAGTATTGGTATATTTTAGGTTATTGGTAGACAAAGGATGTGATATGAACATAGCAATAATTGTAAACGAAATGAAGTATGCGGAGTTAAAAAAGATTATATTCTTGTCGACTAAAGTAGTTACTTATTGAAAATTTGAACAAACCTACCTTTTTCAGATAACGCAAAAATAAAAACCACCAGAAGAAAATTACCTTTGAAAAGGAAGATATGCTAAGAATGAAAAACCTTAAGTGATTTTATTAAAACTGAAGCTGTTGTTAAAAAAAAGGTGCTGTCGCCTACTGAAGTTATACTTCTTTAGGCGCGTTATGAAAAAATGATGAGAGTGAAATTTTAAGATGCGCGCGCATCTGTGACACAAAATTAACAGTATGAAGCTGTCTGCTTAACCGCTCATTAAACACCTGAATTCTACAACGTGAAGTTAGTTCTAGGTGGCATGAAAATCGATAACTATGTTCAAGTTGTATATTCTAGTATTTTTATTACGTTAATAAAACCTTTTTTATTTAAATAAAATATTTTTTATGCATTTTAATATTTATCGTTAATCACTACTGCATTTTAGTTTTTTTTTTTCCATACGCCAAAGAAGTATAACTTCTAACGAGTGTACATAAGTACACACACTCTTTTTTATTTTCTTAAATACTTTTTTTATACATTTTAATTGTAAAATGTATAAAAAATGTTATAGAGCAAAAAATAATTTTTTATACAAATATTCTCACCATTATGCTTATAACTTCTTTAATTTTAAATTTAGGTCAAAAAGTTATATAAACATATTTGTAGGCAAAGCAATTTGCTCCAAATTATGTCTTTACAAATTTTTTGTAGGACGCATAGTTTCCGATATATCGCGAAAATGTGTTCGCACCCCTTTTACTAAGATGGCGGCCGGGGGACAAGGGTGGCAACCCCACAAACTTGGGGTAAAGCTTCTATTGACCCCCCCACACACATGACCCAAAAATAAAATTGCGTCCTGTAACAAATGTAAAGCTAATGTAACATTTAAATGGACTAAACGTAGTTTTTTTTGGAAACAATACAATTATTTTAAGAGAAGGTACTGAATAATTATTCAGTACCGTTGTTTGAAGTTAAACTAGCTTCTGTTCAATTTAGCCAGCGTATTCATTACTGTATCTCTAAACAGTACAGTTCAGTAACAGCCTGTGAATGTCCCACTACTGGACTAAGGCCTCTTTTCTTTTTTTTAGAAGAAGGTTTGGCGCTTATTACAACAATGCGGGCTGCTCCAATGCGGGTTGGTGGAAGACACATGTGGCAGAATTTCAGTGAAATTAGACACATACAGGTTTCCTCACGATGTTGTCCTTTATCGTCAAGCACGAGATGAATTATAATCACAAATTAAGCACTTGACATTAAGTGGTGCTTGTCCGGGTTTGAACCCACGATCATCGGGAAAGATTTACGCGTTCTTACCACTGGGCCATCTCGGCTTACTGTATCTCATTAACCTTAAATTCTAATTTAAACATTTATGTTACATTACGATTCATGGCGATTCACTTTATGGCGGCTCGGATATTAGCTGCAGTATAGTAGCATGCACGGTCTTGTATACAGATCTAGCAACCGAGTCCAGTTTCAGAGGTGAGAGATAGGCACGATTGTGTTACAACTTTTATTTTGCAGCGGCGCCCGCTGTACGTCGCTACTATCGCTAATCGAGTAATTGTGACTGTTTTGAATTTTTGTGACACTTGTGTAATACTTTTTCACACCAAACTGTGACTCTATTGTAAATACTTCTAGCAGCAAAACCATAACTTCTAATCCTAGCTCGATGGCTCTATTAAGTACTGATACTGGCGAAATCGAACAAATTATCCTGGGACTCAAACTAAAAAGTGCTGCTGGCTGGGATGGCATATCTGCTACTCTAGTTAAGCCTGCAAGGCATATTCGCGTTCCCGTTATTTGCCACGTATTTAACCTTGTTCTCTCAACAGAAGTTTTCCCCTCTGTGTATTTAAGAAGGCTCTCCCTATACACAAAAGTGGGGATAGGAACAGTGTTGATAATTACAGGCCTATCTCTGTTCTAACAACTTTATCAAAAAATCTTAATACACGAAATATTATTGCTGCAAATCAATATGGATTTAGATCAGGAAAAGGTACTGAAGACGCTATTTTACTTGCACTAACTTGCATTAACTGGCACTATTGCAAAAAAAATAAACAATAAATTAAAATATTTGGCAATCTTTCTTGACCTTACTAAAGCCTTTGACACTGTCTCTGTCCCCCTGTTGCTCATGAAAGTCCAACAAATTGGCGTAAGAGGGTTATCTCTTAATATCTTTAAGGGTTACTTGAGTGAACGTTCTCAAATTGTAAATATTGGAAATATTAGTTAGGAGGAAACCATCTGCTATGGAGTTCTACAAGGAAGCGTCCTTGGACCTACCCTGTTTCTAACCTACATCAATGACCTATGCAAATTATTATTACATAATTCGGAAATGATAATGTATGCAGATGATACGGTAATCATTGTTCATGGTAGCCCTAAATAATCTGCTTGCCCTAAATTTGGAAAAAAATAGATTCATAACGTTCGCACCACGCTTAGCAACTCAGCCAACATCTACGTCCACTCTAATTGCTCACAAAAACTGTTCGTATGAAACTAGCTGCAATAATTATTGTAATTTAATTACGAGAACTCACTGGTCTACGGCTCAGAAAACTAATATATGTTTTTAAGAAACTGAGATCATCCGCTGACCTACCTACACTTTTATGGTTTATTTTGCGCTGGCGCACTCCATCTTAACTTTATATTGGGGTAAACTCTGGAAAGTGTTTAATGCTTTGGCTGGAAAGGGCGCAGAGAGCAATACTTAAAGTTATGACACACAAACCTATACATTTTCCTACAAACGAACTCTATGCCCTTTGCAAAGTACCTACGGTAATACATGCATTTATTCTTAACACTATAGTTCGTAAAGACTCTGAACTTGTATATGACCCCAATCTTAGCCAACAAAAATGTAGATCAGATAAATTGTGTAAGACCAAACCAGCCAAACTTCCGGTAGTGAGACGTCAGTATCATTTTGTGAGCACTGTATAATAGAATTAATAAAGTTCTTAATAAAGAGTCACAGATGATTGGCTCCGTAGCTTAACCTACGATGAATTAGAAAACTGCGCGAAAATATAGCCCTGTGCACTTTTGACCACATCTCACTCGCACTTACATACATTCCCCATTCACCTAAAGTCCTACGCATACAACCCACTACACACACATACACGTAACCAATGATATTATAAGTAAAAAGGTGTAGATAGGTTACAAGCACTCCGTGAGCACTAGTTCGAAATCAAGATTACTATCAACACTTCACCTCAGTATTATGTCACCATTGTCAAAGGATAGACGTCACGTAGCGAGTACAAATATAATTAAAAGTGACCCAAAATAACCAGAAATCCCGTCGTGTGTTATGAGATATTGCACAAATTATACTATTAAAATTTCTTAAACTTAAGGAATCACTTCTCATTAGTAAGTTTACTATTTATCTTAATAGTTTCACAAATCAAATATTATATTCGTAAAATATGACGTTAGAAATGAATGAATGCAACAAAAGTATATTAATGAACGAGTGCAATAGAGATAGACGATGTTACTGATCATAGAGTAAAACACAAACAGTGGTGGCAGTTGGCACATATATAATAATTTTATATGTTTGTATAATTTATACAAATGAAAAAGAATATTAAATTATTAATTATATTATATTACTAAATTGAAATCAAAATATAAATAAATATTTTTTTCAGTATGTCGTAAAAAAGATGTTTATTTAGAAGTAAAATTGTTTCTAGATTTCCATCGAAAGGTGCATCCAGTGGGTTGATATTGTTTATTTGATATTAAATTTTTATATTTTTGATAGTTTTTATTTGCCTATTTTCAATAAATTTTTAGTACTTTTACAAAATGAATTTATGAGTAATCGCATTCATAGGCATAAATCCGGGTAAGAAAAAACGTAGTGTCTGATAATTTATTCTATGACGTTTCTTTGACACGAGACAATGCACTCTCGCAAATATATTCGTCTTTTTTTCACTCGTGATACTTAAATCATGCCACCCTACTTTAGCGACGAATCGGAATATAGTGTGTATATTGCAGTATAAAGTTATTTATGTGTGCGTAACAGTGTCATTTTCGTAGATTGAATGCTATGTATGTAACCTATCTACACCTTTTTACTTATAATATCATTGCACGTAACATAATATAATTCAGTTTATATAAATAATAGTACGTAAGACCTTGTATACATATAGTATGTTGGAACTCTGACTCCTTTCTGGAGGTGGGCCCTAATAACTGCAACACAGTCTTTGATAATAAGCACATTTGTTAATGTTAACTTTTTATGTTCCTATAAATAATAAATAAAAATAAAAAAAAAACAAATCCAAACAAAACAGTTAAATAACAAAACAACAAACTTAAAACGGGAGAGAAAAATATACGCCTCGTGTCACTCAACCACGTACGATAGCAACGACGTACAGCGGCGTCGAGGCGAAATAAAAGTGATCACAATCGCACCAATCTGTTATATACCACTAATTTTTTTCCTTACAGATAATATGAATTTAATATATATAAAAATTAACGATTCGTTTTGTAATGTAAGTTAAGTAAATTTTAATAGGTTTTTTAAGTATGAGGAAACCATAACGATAACTTCCCATTATTTTAAAATTCTTCAGCAATTTTCAATTTCAAGCTTTTTCAAAATTTTTCTAAATTTGTGTGTATCAAACATTTTTTTAAATACACATTCAGTCATTCTCACTCCCACAAGCATGGTCTTGTACTCACAAGAGTCACAAGTCACAACTAATGTCAATGTCGAATTGAATTTGAAGTTGATTGTGATTAGTGAATTGTTATGAACGATTTTAATTTTAGTTTTAGTTTTAACTTTTACCATCAGTGCGGCGTTCACTGTACATATATACAAGTTCAGTCCATCATCAAATATTAATTGCTGTCGATATGTTAATTTGTTTTGGCTTATATATTAATTTATGATCTTTCTAATATTTTCTCTAAAAAGTATATCACCATGTTAGGAGTATTTTTGTATATTTTCGAAGTGAAAAAAGAATTATTAGTATGTGTTTCGTTATCATTGTTGTACATAACCTATTATCTCGTGGAAGTCGTCAAGGTAATATCAATCAACGTTGTTATAAGACTGAGTAAGTAATCAAGTGGCACCTATTTTAATTTTATTATATTTTCATTACAGAAGCCAACATTGATTTGTCGTAAAGGAGAATTTCGACAATTTTTGGAAGATAATGTTCCATTACTGAACGAGCCCTACTGGCCGACACCTTGGTGTGTTGAGTCTCGATTACAAACTGTTTTGGGCTCAGTTTTGCGATCCCATTTACTTCCACATATACCCTATCGGCGGTATGTAGACTATCCAGATTTATATCTTTTATAGTTTTACTTGAGCTTTGTGCAAGCTCATCTGGGTAGGTACCACCCACTCTTCTACTGCAAAACAGCAGTACTTGGTACTGTTGTGTTCTGGTTTGAAGAGTGAGTGAGCCAGTTTAATTACAGTCATAAGGGACATAAAATCTTGGTTCCCAAGGTCGGTGGCGCATTGGCGATGTAAGGGATGGTTAACATCTCTTACAATGGTCAGATGCTCGGCCGCCTACTAATGCAATAAAAAAAAGATTCATAAATTAACACAATCACTCAAAAATAATTTTATACAATATTAAATCATAATATGCCTTCTCTGCTTTACTAGGAACAAATAAAAGTACTTTGTGTTTAGCTGGTAACATAATATATGGTGATTGGGTTAGCTATTATGGGTCAGTCAGATTAAATAAATATTTTAACATATATTCAAAATCAACTTCAAAATATTTTAATCATAGATTGTAGATAAAATTAGATTGTATTAAGTGAGTAATACTATTGATTTCATATCAACTTGACAACCACTATCAATATACAGGTGAATTTTACAAGTGTGGTTTGAATGAGCATATTTACTAGTATATTGCACATAATAAAAATGGTCATAGAAGTATTAGTACTTGAAAAAATCTATTTACTCCTAAATTGATTCACACAAAAAAATATTTTTTAAATTCCTTATACTTACAGCCAAACCAAACCAATGAGCATATTTACTAGTATATTGCACATAATAAAAATGGTCATAGAAGTATTAGTACTTGAAAAAATCTATTTACTCCTAAACTGATTCACACAAAAAAATATTTTTTAACTTCCTTATACTTACAGCCAAACCAAACCAATGAGCATATTTACTAGTATATTGCACATAATAAAAATGGTCATAGAAGTATTAGTACTTGAAAAAATCTATTTACTCCTAAATTGATTCACACAAAAAAATATTTATTAAATTCCTTATACTTACAGCCAAACCAAACCATGGCGCAATTCAAAAAGTTGCATATATCTAACAACGCCATCTAGGCATCACCGAGGAACTAAATATTATAAATTTATCTAAAGCAAACCATTTACATTTACAAAATAGGTTTATTGGTGAGTAGGTTTAATCCGGACACAGGTCTTTGTAGGTCATCGCTAAGTGACATACGTCAACTACTTTTTTTGCCTGATTATTTATTAATATAATATTAATAATAATTATTATTATACTCGTAATCTAGCATTGTCAATGTAAAAATCCATGTCTATACTCTATACCCCTTGACTGATCACCATGAAAATTGGGTAATATACACAAGTAGAATGTCTGTTGGATATTGGTACTACTATAATATAAAAATCTATGTCCTGTAATATAGACTTACGTTTAGTCCACGAATGGTAAATAAATAATGGTCATTATACAAATAGGGAAATCCTGCGATTGTCGGACGGCGGACAGGTAGCTCTCGACTGGGCGGAAATCGAAGAGGACACTGCAGATGGCAGTCCCCGGCCGGTGATGCTCGTGCTGCCCGGGCTCACGGGCGGCTCGCAGGCCGACTACGTGCGCTGCCTCGTGGCCGCCGCCCGCCAGCTCGGCGCGCACTGTGTCGTGTTCAACAACCGCGGCCTCGGGGGCCTACCCCTCACGGTGAGTGCCCACCATCCTGACCAACCCGCGTCTCAGAGCCCGTCCTCCTCTCATCGACTCGTACCGTCCGCAGACCCCGCGGCTGTACTGCGCCGTGTCGCACGCCGACCTGGCCGAGGTGGTGGAGGCCGTGAGCGCGCGCGGGGCGCCGCTGCTGGCGGTGGGCGTGTCGCTGGGCGGGCTCATCCTCGGGCACTACCTCACGGAGCACGCGGAGCGCGCAGCCGTCGTCTTACGCGGGGCCTTTGTCGTCTCCTCGCCTTTGGACGTCATTAAAGGTAGTCCATCGGAGCTCGCTTACGACCAGCTTATTGATGAGACTGTAGAGTGAAAAGGCAGAAATTCTTGCCGATATGCAAGAAATAGTGTTATGCCTAATTTAGACCTTTCCTCTTTTTCTATTATATGTGGTTGATGTCTGAACAAAAGAGAATTCAGTGAAAGTGAAAATTGATAAAAGCATACATTAAAACTAAAAACTAGTGTTTGTATACATACATATAACTTCGCTATTCATACATATAACGTCGCTATTTTATATATGATGTTACTGTTTTCCTTAAAAAAATACCTATTTTAAAATTTATGTATTTAAATTTTCTTAACCATTTTTGCATTGAAAAATAATAAAACATAACATAAAATATACAAACAAGAGAGAGGTGAATAAAGGAGGACTGGCCCTTTTCGTGTAACAAAAATGAAAAACATGTTTTGAATTGAAAAATATTGCAAAGCACTTCATTCCCACGACCGCAAAATTTGTGTTCGTTTTAGAGCTCTATCGTAGTGTACGTTCCACCAGGCGCGGAGTGCATCGAGCGGCCGCCGCTCAACACGCTGCTGTCGTGGCACATGGCGCGCAACCTGCGCAACACGGTGCGCGCGCACGCGCCGCTGCGGCGCGGCCCGTGGGACTGGGCGGCGCTGGAGCGCTGCCGCTCCGTGCGCCAGTTCGACCAGGCCTTCACCACCAAGCACTTCGGCTTCCCGTCCGTGGACGACTACTACCGCGCGGCCACCCTGCGCGACAAGCTGTCGCGCGTGCGCGTGCCGCTGCTGTGCCTGTGCGCCGCCGACGACCCCTTCCAGCCGCTGGACGTGCTGCCGCTGGCGGAGGCGGAGCGCAGCCCTTGCGTGGCGCTGGCGGTGACGGCTCGGGGGGGGCACATCGGGTTCCTGGAGGGCTGGTGGCCGGCGCCGCCCGTCCGCGCCCCGCACACGCAGTACATCGCGCGCCTGTGCCGACAGTACTTCTCGGCTCTGTTGGCGCGGCCGGTGCCGGAAGACCGTTAGCGAAGTGGCGACTTCACAGACGTTGCCGTCTCTAGATCGTTTTTAGGTATTTCTTTGACTGAAGTTTACCAGAGTAATTAGATTAGTCCGACGGCAACGTTGTAAACATTTTCACAGCCATAGGTTCATTACTTGTGTTTAAATTATACCAAGTTTCTGTCGACGATGATACGCTGTAAAGCACGAGCACTGAACGGCATTTAAAATAAAGCATTATATTGTTTTGTTGCACAGAGTTATATAAAGTAAAATATATACATAAATATACATATATGATACGGTGGCAACTGATAGCCAGTGCCTGTTGTGATATTGTGAATAAGTACCGAGTAAGAACCACTGAATAGCATTCTAGACATCGAGAAGCAAGTATTAGGTTAGGTTAAGTCAAGACATTATTTTATTTGAGAGTCCAGAGTGTAATATGAGGTTGAAAATTTATTTACAGTTTAGCTTCTCACCCCAAGTGAAAGGTTAAATATAAATGATTAAATGTAAGTGTTGTGTAAATTGAGACTGAAACTATCTTTCACGCCTAGACCCGTATTTGATAAACTAAAATGGGACGGAAAATATCAAATATCGTCGTAAGTTATGATCGTAATTATACGTCTGTATAGTACATTTTTACACATTGCTTTATCGACATTCCCATTTTACTCATTCATCAAATATGTAAAAAAAAGAGAGAGATGATGAATGAAAATATCATATTATTTATGGCATGAATATTTATTATATGTACAATATTTACGTCCAAAGAGATAATAATTAACAAATCTGTGATGTTAGAGCACAACGCACGGCCTGCGCTTAATATAGTCCGTCGGCGGAGCTCGCACTAGGATAGGTGTTACCGTCGTTACATTAAATATTTATACGTCGTTATCGCGCTCGACCGCACATATCTGAGTTTTTATCGTTTATATTGAATAAATATGCATCGAACAGAAGCTTGAAGTTTCATTTCAAATGGGGCGGGTCTTGGACATTCAAAGCGCGGGCAGGTCGGTGCCCAATGCTCGGCAGAAAGCGGCCACGAGACTCTCGGCCCGCCGAAGTCGCTCCGCCTGCGCCAGTCCGCGCGTCTCCGCTCCGGCCTCGCCCAGCGCGCCCAGCGCCTCGGCGAACGCCTCCGCGCGCTCCACGGCCGCCTCGTCTTCTTCGTCCTCCCCCTCCTCGGCGAAAACCCCCTCGTACTCCTCGTCCGACGACGTCACGTCCGCCGAGCCGAGGACGGGCGCGAGGCGCGCCGGTCGGTCGAGGCGCTCGAGACCGCGCCACGCGTGCGAGTGGAGAGCCGCCCGCACCCTCTCCGCGCCGTAGGTCTCCGGGAAGGGCGCCCCGGCGTCGTCCGCATCGGAGTCCGCGGCGTCCGTGGCGCTCTCGCGCAGCGGCACGAGCTCGTAGCGGCGGCGGCGCGCCCAGCGGGCGAGCGCGGGCGAGGCGCGCGCGCCGGGCGCCACGAGCAGGCGCACGTGCGCGCGCGAGGCGCCGGCCGCGACCGCGCGCGTCCAGCGTTCTTCGGCTCGAAGAGAAGCATTTTCGTTGTCCTGTATTTTTATATTTTTCTGTATTTACTCAAAATCTACTGGCACAGATACTTTATGATAGCTTACAATTCAAAGATAAACAAGCTATAACATAATTATTTATAATCTATATCTATAAGATTCGAGCTAGTTAAAAATGACTAAACCTATAAGTAGGCCTTGATAAAATTCACAATTTGGTATATCATTCATAATTTTTGAAAAGAGTAGACACAAAATTGACCAACATCTACTAGGTACATTATTGCTATAACTCTATATATACCTCGTCGTCTGTAATGTAGATTATGTGAGCCTCGGTTCGTTCTGCTAGAGTTGGAGGTGGAGACTCATTGTCAGTTACTGAATACATCTCAACATCTACTCTGTAGTATTTATTAATTATTGACCAAACTCTGCTTTTTGTCACTTTTCCATCATTTTCCATTATTTTATCATCAACGAGTTCTAAAAATTGTAATATATATTAAAGTTAAATCTACAAAATAACGACTTGTCTAATTAAAATAATTGTAAAGAACAAAATAAAATATTTTACCTGACAATAACACAGATGCACTAGTTAAATCAAATGCACTTATCAGAATTAAAGGTAAGGATGGCTTTAGCGTAATATCAGCGCCGGTCTCCATGGCAGTTCTTTTGAAGAATATAACTTTAACAATTAAAAGTTCGAGCAATAGTTTTGAAATACATTAGTTTTGGCTTATCAGCTTAAAAATATTTGTGATTAAGTCGTTTTGATTTATATTCTTAAATGGTTTTGCTTATATTTTTTAATCTCCGAGTGTAGATCTTAATCATTTTGTGCTTTTAGTTTTAGTCATAATAATAATTAACATCAACTTTGCTTCCTATTTTTTGTCAATAAATGAGTAATATATGACTAATCCTAATGACATTGACAACTTTAAGACGTGTGACGTTTGAGTTCTGACCAGTCAATGAATACAGACCTTACATAGAAGCGCAGTTCTTATGGGCTCTCTGAAGACAAACTTTCTGCGACCCAAAATTCCGCTTTGCAGCATGGCAGCCGTTCCCCAGCGTATATTAACTACGAGAACAAGATTTCTAAACTGGGGAGGCCCCACTTAGAATCGGCACACGAAATGCTTAAGAGGCCGATCACAAAATTTCGTTTTGCTAAATTAGGTATTTACGCTCGACGACGATTCGATCGGGCTCTTGAGTTTACGACACTGTACTGTCGCTGTGACTAAGCGATCTTGATACATTTTCTATTATTTATTTTTTACCTCTTTTTTTGTAATATTGTTCATTTTAATAAGCTATTTTTATTTTATTTTAGTCCTTGTGTATGTTTTTTTCATTTTGTGATTTGAGCGTGTTGTTGTGTAATTGTTATTCCTTCATGTTGATGCCACTAGCTACTTGACCGCGGCTAAGCTCGTGTATAGTATTTTTAGAATGATTATGCATTAGCTATTTACTTTATGATTTTTTTTTAAATCATTAGGTAGTAAAGTATTTTAAATTTTTTTTGTAGTGTAATTATACATTCATTTATATTTAAAATTAAAAACTAACATAAATAAATTAAAACCAATAAAATACATCTCTTAATGGCATAGATCTAGAGGCTCAAGAGGCTTAGAGAGTACCCTCACTACTTTTAAAGGATGATCCGAGCCGGTCCAGACCGCAAATAAGAATATATTTCAATCTGCTATCTGAAGCTACATTCTAGCCTACTCAGAAAATAAAAAAAATAATCAGTTTCGTACAAAAGACATACTAACATACATACTCTTGAAATACACAACCAGCATTCTACCTTAGTTGGATAGTAAAGCAATAAGTCAGTTTCGTATAAAAAAGACAAAATTATTTAATATATAAAAATTAGGAAAATACTTCATGATATTATTATTATCTACAATAGGTAATCGTCGCACTATACTCTTTACGCACGCATCGTGCGGCACGCACAAAATCGACATAGGTCCTTCTTTTATAAGCGCTCGCGCAGTAAATTAACAGCCAGTGAATATCCCACTGCTGGGCTAAGGCCTCTTCTCCTCTTTGTGAGGAGAAGGCTTTGGAGCTTATTCCACCGCACTGCTCCAATGTAGGTTGGTGGAATACACATGTGACAGAATTTCAATGTAATACACATGCAGGTTTCCTCACGATGTTTTCCTTCACCATCAAGCACGAGATGAATTATATTCACAAGTTATTTTTAAAGTCTTTTAATTCGTTATTTTTTAAATCACTAAGAAATTTAAGTTATTTATGAAATAACGTTAATTTTGGTATATTTCTTTCCTTATAATAATTATTTAGTATGGAGAAATTCAAGATTTTTTCGGAGCGTTTTTAGTAGTTTTATGCCTTTAAATGTATTTTGTTTTTCATAGTTTATTCATACAAATATCGAAATTTTGTAACCGCTACTAATTCCGTAGTATTCATCACTGTTTAAAGTATAATATGTAATTTTTCCATTCAAATTGGTTAGCACTGTAGTTCTAGGTTCGATCTCCAAAAGGTGCGTTCGCGCATTTTTCGTCACACCTGCCTTGGGAATTGTTACTTTGTATAAAAACCAAAGCCTAAATTAAAAAATTATTGCCGCTATGGTTTTTACTAATAACTGCTCTTAAATTTTCAATAAGTTCATTATTTCAAAGTCGTTTAGTTTCCCAGAATATGAATACCAAAATTTACAACACAGAATATTAACACATAAAGGTCAAACGTGATATAATTTTGGAGAAATAGTATAATTTTATCCTCCATGTAGAATATTTTTTTGAGTATCTGTATCCAGCATGATCACTCAGTCAGGTCAGCGTGGTCAGAAGCCAGAGGCATGACGTGGGTCATGCTGGATACAGATATTCAAAAAAATATTGTACATGGAAGATAAAATTATATATAAAAATAATGAATCGAAAAAGGAATACCCCTAGGGGCTTTACTTACTCGTATTTTGAATTATATAATAATATCCTGGGACATTATTCGCACACGGCCATCTGATCCCAAACTAAGCAGAGCTCGTACTATGGAAACCAGACAACTGATATACTTACATATACTATTTTTCTTTTGTAAATACATATTATATAGATAAATACATCCAGACTCAGGACAAACAGACATGTTCATGCACACAAATGTCTGTCCTGAGTGGGAATCGAACCCACGACCAGCGGCGTGTCAAAATCAAGTATTCAAGTATCTTACCAACCACGCCAACCAGTCCGTCAAATTAGAGGGTTCGAGTGCTATTTAATAGAATGATCCTTTATTACTTTCGAGATGGAGTCGATTATAAAATCCCTATGTCAGATGTGTCAGCTGATGTAAAGATTCTTTCAGTTCGAGCAGTAGAATGTATTAGTAGTACATAGTAGTGTTTATTTTTGAGCGCAAAGTATTCTGCCAATGTCGAGTATAAATAAATAATAATAAAGTATATATTATAATTTATAACATAACTGTGTCATTGTCAATGTCAAGTAGGAAATGTCAGAAAATTGTAAATTTCTTGGCAAGTAGAGTGAAGTGTTTGTCTTTCAAAAACGAAGTCACTATAATAATAAAATATATGTTACAGTAATATATATTTTTAAAATAAACCAAACGGCAATGTAATTGAATAATATTTTCTGGTTTACTTGTTGTGAAGTATCGGTGTCATCATGAATAACATAATATCGTGGACAGCTGAGGATGAGGCCATCATTGCAACGAACACTGATGCCACCGAGTGTAAACGAAGCGCAGTGGAGTTGGGATACTGGAAGGACGAATATATATCGTATTTCGTCAAACATGTCGATCGGAAAGCCCCTGAAATAAATCGCGGCTACTATGCTAGAGTTAAAGCAATGGAGATGTTCATACATCAGTTTTTAGAGGTAAGCATGTTGAAAGGAAATCAGCTAAAATATGTTAATAGTAGGAACTTGAATTATAAACATGACATTCACAACATAGGAAATTTTATATAAATTAGAAATATTGAGGTACATGCTATTAAGAGAAAAGAAATATCAAGGTAGAGACAAGACTTTAGATACAATATCAGAAAGAGTTAACATTAACATAAATGATTTATTGAATGAAAGCAAGGAAAATTTGACTATGAAATCTCAGGAGTTCTTGGAATAAATATGGTTGTGCTTAAAACAAAGTACTACTTACTTCAACCGTGAAGGGAATATGCAATACCTTTTCCAACCACAAGAAGACAAAACCCAAATTAACAAGTTTGACATCAATATCAATTGATGCCATATTGGTGGAGATCTTAAATAGTCTATGATATTCAGTATGTTTTCAAGAAAAATGGTATTTTCCATATCTGCAAAGTTTGTTATAGTACATAATACAGCAGAACAATTTAGAAAATCGCATGCAATTTGTGAATCTACGTTGTTTACCTTTATTCCTACTCTTATTGAAATACAGTTCTAAACATTTCCTTCTGTAAACCCTTTACAGAAGGAAATGTTTAGAACTGTATTAATTTGAACATGTTCATCATAAAATGAAACTAAATTAAAGAAAATGATAAATAATTACAAATACCTATAAAATGTGTTGTTACAGCGCTGTGGCACCCAGTGTCAAATTATTAATCTTGGCTGTGGGTTTGATACACTTTACTGGCGACTTAAAGACACCACTCAAGCAGTCAGTAATTTTATTGAATTGGATTTTCCATCAGTTACGAGTAAAAAATGCCACATAATTAAACGCAACAAGCAGCTCCTTGAGAAGATATGCAAAGAGGGTATTTATTTTCTTCTATATTCACTTTTTTTTTTTTTTTTATTGCATTGGAAGACGGACGAGCATGTGGGCCACCTGATGGTAAGTGGTCACCAACGCCCATAGACATTGGCGTTGTAAGAGATGTTGCCAATCTTGGGAACTAAGATATTATAACATACAAAGTACTGCTGTTTTGCAGTAGAATATCTGATGAATGGGTGGTACCGAACCAGATGATCTTGGACAAAGCTCTACAACCGAGTGCTGGGACCCAAATATCTGATATTGATTACTCATGTTTTTAATTTATATAATAATTAAAATTGGTATAATCCAAAAACATTTTATGCAAATCTACTACTACAAATACAATAACTTACAAACAAGCTTTAACTTTTTTTATTTTTCTGGTACTTATGTGCTGCTACAAAATTTGTCCCGAAATGTATTCACCCATCCTCTCAGCAAATTTCCACTATGGAAATAAGCTCAATGTTATTTTCTGCTTTAATATTTTCAAGCAGCCATGGACATTTGTTTGAGGACCAACGAATATACTAGCTTTAATGTTATCTTACCTTGTTCTTATCTTACTTCTAAGTCTGCCTCGACAAGAAATGTGTACAACACATTTCTTGTCTTGTCTTTGAATGAGAAATTCTATACCTTCAGGCTTTAAAGAGGTTTATATGGGTTGTAAAACTAAATGTTTTGGCCCAAAAAATTCGTAATTCATGCAGAAAAATGTAACTTAAATAATATGTTGTAAATATCTTATTGTGTTTTACTAAATGGAATCGTTTCTCAGACGGTGAGGTGATCATTCGGTCCGGGGACTTGCATTCGGATGGGTATCATCTTCTGGGCTGCGACTTGCGTTGCTTGAGCGAGGTGCGGCGCAAGCTGGAGGCCGGCGGCGCGACGGCGGACGCACCGACACTGCTGCTGTCCGAATGCGTGCTCGTGTACCTGCGCCCGGAGGCCGCGCTGGCGCTGCTGCAGCACCTGGCCACGAGCTTCCCGCGCTGCGTGCTGCTCGTGTACGAGCAGTGCAACCTGGGCGACAAGTTCGGCGAGATGATGGTCCGCAACCTGCGCGCGCGCGGCTGCGCCCTGGCCGGCGAGCGGCACTGCCGCGACCCCGCCGCGCAGGTGGAGCGCCTGCGCGGGCTCGGCTTCGACGAGGTGCGCTCGTGGGACATGGAGACCGTGTGGCGCTCGTTCCCCGAGGAGGACCGCGCGCGCGTCGAGGCCCTGGAGATGCTGGACGAGCGGGAGCTGCTGCAGCAGCTCAACACGCACTACGCTCTGACGGTGGCCACGCGCGGCGACCTCTTCGCGGATCTGGACCTCAATTCTTAGGCCACTCGCGTACTCGACCGCCCTCGAGGTTTTAATTTGTCTCTTAGTCTAACAAATTGATGTTATTCGTTGTTCTATAATATCATTCATCTCATTCAGATTCTGATAGAATCATACTTAGTGTACGATTTGTGTATACAAAGCTATTATTGATGGTTTTTCTATATGTAAACATTTAATGTTATATGATAATTCTAAAATTCAACTATAGAAATATAAAAACGTTGTCTGATATTGCTATCCCGAGTGTATTTTCTTTCTATAAATCTTACAGTTTAACGATTAAACACAAACATATCTCAGTTTAAAAATGCTACATGTTTATTAGTGCTCCATTTGTGACTGGGTCCTGTACACTGTGAAGAACCAAAGTAATCATCAATCAATTTCAGCCCATTCAGACTTTAGTGTTATGTATAATTGCATGTACATATATAAACACAAATCATTAACTGAATGTTCCAAGTTCTCTTTAAATGCTTTGCTTACATGTATGTACTGCAAATTATTTTTGCTTTATGTCAATGTATTTCGATTGTCGAAACTTTCAAAGGCGGCCATTCTCTTAAATAAGAGTTATGATATGGACGATGAAGACAAAAATTTTATAGTAATATCGTTTAGAAAATTAAATTTATTTAATTCTGTGATTATTTTTTATTTTAAGCTTTATCTTTTTAATATATATAAATATTATGTAACAAAGTGTATTAATTTCTGTTATTAATTAGAAAATTAAGAATAGTATATAGTAGTAAGTCGCTGAAAGTAATTCAAATGATGTTAATTGGTAGAAATTATGCTATTTTAAATGTCTACTATAATATTCGCAAAAACGAAATAGCTCGTCATACTGTCGGCGCCGATAGTCTTCACCATGGCAACGACACGAGCGCCGACGCGGGCCGTCACGTCGCACGAAGCGCGTTCTCGCATCAAGTATTCTCGGAAAAGTTCCAAACGCGACCTCCTCGGGAGCGTTCTCCGCGGTCCATCTCTATAGTCACTCACTTCTATCGATTCGACTTATAGTTAAATATGTATCAATATATAAATGCCATATTTCAAAAGGATCGTTTTATTCACACCGACAATCGCTTCCACCTCTCGTACGACTCGATCACGAATACAGAACTCCCGGGAGATCGTCCGGCGAGCCGTCGCCTAGATGTGCGGCAGGCACGAGGCGATGGCGCGCCGCAGCGCCTGGCGCACGTCGCCGCGGCCCTCGCAGAACACGTGCGTGGCGTGGCGCTCCACGTGCACCAGCGTGTCCTGGCGCGGCAGGTGCACGATGCAGCCGTCCGCGCTCGCCTCCACGCGCGCGTCCGTCATGCCCTCGCGCGTCAGCGCGCGCACCAGCGCCTCCACGTCCAGCGCGTTCCAGTGCAGGCGCGGCGCGGGTGCCGGCGCGGGGCCCGGCGGCGCCACCAGCTCCAGGCGCGCGTCGCGCACGCGCAGCGCCGCGCTCAGCGGGGCGGCGCGCAGGCCGGCGCGCAGCTCGCGGGGCGTGGCGCGCGCCGCCAGCGCGCCGCACAGCGTGGCGCGCGCGGCGCGGCGCCGCACGGCCAGCGAGCGCGCGGCGCCGCGCCGCACCACCACGGTGGGCGCGTCGGCGCTCACGTGCGGCCGCGCGCCGCCGCCCGCGTACTGCTCGGGCAGCGCCAGCTCGCGCGGCCGCAGCTCGCGCACCAGCTTGTTGGCCTGCGAGTAGTTGAGCGACGTGTCGATGGGGCAGTGGAACGCCTTCATGCTCAGCGGCTGGAACGGCGCGAGGGCGTCCGCGTACGGGAAGTCCGGCTCTGCGAGGGAACGGGCGATTCGAGCGTTAGCAGGAATTTCCTTCGATCGTCGCGATCGGACCGGATCGCGTATCCGGAGCGCTCACCCGTGAAGATGATGGCGTGGGCCGGATTGTTAGCCCACAGCTCGACGAGATGTACCGCCGCGCCGAAGCGGAGGCTCGGATGTCCGCAGAAGACCACGCACGGCTGCGGACGAACGGTCGCGGGTCAGTGGCGGGCGGCGGAGGGCGCAGCGAGGGCGGGGAGACTCGACTCACCTGCCGGAAGTCCGCGCTGAAGGCGTCGTCGTGTAGCGAGCGCGCGTGCTTGAGTCTGCCGGCGCGGACGAGCGCCGCGTGCGGGAAGGGCTCCTCGGGCAAGTACACGCGCGCCTGCTTGCCCACCGACACCCACTCGGCCAAGATGTTGCTGTAGGCCAGCGACGAGTCCGCCACCGGCGACACCACGTACAGCGGCACGTGCGCCAGCCCCGCACCCTCCAGGTGCGCGGACAGACACTCGAGCAAGTCGTACAGCACGCCGCTCGGGTACACGGGGCACAGCACGGAGCCGCCGGCGCGCAGCGTCACCGTGGCGTGCACGCACAGGTCGCCCAGCATGTGGTCGGGGTTGTGCGCCGGCGTCTGCGTCAGCGCCGCCAGCACCAGCAGGTCCGCGCCGCGCAGTGCCGCCTGGTTGATGGGCCGCGGGTGCGTCGTCAGCGTGCTCGAGCCGCTCACGTACGCCACCTGCACGGAGCCATGTAGCAGCGGCGCATTACGAGAGCTGTCACGTGTCGAGGGCGTCCCGGAGCGGCGACGTACCTTCTCGTGCGCAGACCGCAGCACCCAGTTGGCGGAGCCGAGACAGAAGCCGGAGCTCACGGCGGTGGCGTCGAGTGCTCCGTAAATATCGACGCGTTCGTCGTAGCCCACGACGCGCACGCGGGACAGCGCGCGCGCCAGCGCCGCGGGGCTGAAGAGGCGGCGCCAGGCGCGCGGCCGGGCCGCCAGCGCCAGCGGCGGAGGCAGCAAGTGCAGGAGCTCCTTCCAGCGCTTGGCGGCGCCGCTGCTGCTGCCGCACGACGATACCCACTCTGATAGCTCCTCTAGATAAAACCTAAAATATATTTCATATTTAAAACACAACACTCGCTGTAGAGAGATTGAGTCCCATTACTTTCGCATTTCTGACCTTCCTATTTGTAGAGTGGGTTCGGTGGCATAGACTTGACCCTTGAACCCGGTCTCTTCGGTGATAAAAGGCAGTGCCATCATACAAGTGTAGTTGGAGATGAGAATGACATCCAGCTGGGAGAAGTCTACAACTTTGTCCAGAGGTGGACAGAACTCAGGTATACTGTCTACAAACACTCTCCCACAACATTCTTTTAATTCCTGGAAACAATGATTCATTATATGATATGTTTATTTTTAGTCCGTGGTAGGGCTTTGTGACAGCCTGTCTGTATTTAATCTGAATAGAACCAGCCAAACAAACAATGTAATAATTTCTGTATAAGAAACAGATTAGGTACTTTTGTCTTTACACATCTTATCTATCTATATGAAGAATCTAGAAATCAATTGCTGAAATAATTTGCTTTTTACTTGTAAGTAATAAGTAATGAACGTTTTTAATATATTTTGATCTCATCTATATACTAATATATAAAGCTGAAGAGTGTGTTTTTTAGATCTGGCTATTATCAGAACTACTGGTTTGAATTATAATTTTTTTTTGTGTTGTATAGTCCTTTTATCGAGGAAGGTTCTAGGCTGATTTTTATTCATTATAATTTTATTAATATTCGAGTGAAACTGCGTGGCAACACTAGTTAACTATATGTAGCTATACCATAACTATAAAATGCATTTATTTTATAACTGATGAGTAAAATACTCATCAGTTCAATCAGTTTTTGTCATTCAAATGCACAAGAAGAAACAACTATAACTTTTTTTTATCACATAACAATAGCCTTTTTCTAGCATTTTTCTGATCCATTGAATAAATCAAAAGCATGTAAGTACAAATTAGAAGCACACTTCAATTTATTAATTTAAGAAAAACATTTACCCCTTCAAGTAATGGATCATTGACATGTGGTGGTATGTAGTTTGGTAGAGATGCCAGTCTGGTGCTGGGCACTGGCGGGAGAGGCAGGAAGTTCAGAACTGAGTGTGCAGAGAGCCCGCAGTCCAGCATTATCAGCAGCTCTTTGAATGACAGCACAAAGCATGGCTTGGACGCGTCACTGCTCAAACAATACTAAAAATATAAAGAGATTAAGTTGACTGTTTAAAACAATACCTTTTTGTTATTCGGAATAGGCTTACCAGTTTCATTTTTTATTTTGTTTAGACCTATTCAGCAGTGAAATAATACGTATGAATGTTATTTGAACGTGTTTATTCCATAATACTTTTGTTTAGTTTTTAACGGCATAACCAAACAAACTTAGATATTTTGCTATTAAAATTATTTTTTAAAACTGATAATACAGCATTTTTATCATAGTTCTTAATTCTTATAACGATATGATCACTTTTATAATTATTTCCCTGTATCAAAGAGCATTAAATCACTTAAACGTAAGTCATTGTTTTGGATCTGGGAAAGCGATATCTCTGATCTTTCTGATTGACACTGACAAGTTGTTTGGCACAGATATTTTACTCGTAATTGCAGTTCTAATTTTAACGTCTTTTAACGTAGGTACTTTGTAACGTAGTGTCTTTTAACGTGGTTGTAAAAGTGAATCGTTCACTAATATGCCCTGCAGTTAGTTCTTTTTCTTAGTTTAACCTGTATGACGTCATATCCGCTTAACGTAAGGAGAATCGTCTCTTATAGTAGAAAACTTAAAAAAGTGTCCAAGCTGTAAGCTGCAAATTGGCACTAGTGTAGACAAAGGGTATGGTATGAATATAGCAATAATTGTAAACGAAATGAAGTATGCTGAGTTAAAAAATTAATATTATTGTCGACTAATGTAGTCAGTTACTTATTGAAAATTTTTCATTTACCTTGCGTAGTACAATATAGTAATATAAGAAATAATATAGTAATATAATGCTTAAAGAAATATTTTATTTCATGATCTGTGACTAGTAAATTTATTTTTTAAATTTGGCGCTTCCTTTAAAACTTATCCTGATGCTAATGTGGCGCCACCATAATTTACTGCTTTTCGTGGTCATTTTTCATGTACACAGATATTTCTCCTTTCCTTCTACTCTCCATAATTTATTTTTCACCAATGTCACATTGGGATAGGAGGTTATAGAGATGTATGATACCTTCAAACATTTTACTTAAACGTATTCAGGTTCCACAGAACATTAGACGAATATATGCACATTTTCGAGAGTATCGATGGTGTCAGTTTACAAGGTGGTAGAGCTCGTCTGGGTAGGTACTAGGTACCACCCACTCATCAGATATTCTAACGCAAAACAGCAGTATTTGCTATTGTTGTGTTCCGATTTGAAGGGTGAGTGAGCCAGTGTAATTACAGACACAAGGAACATAAGATCTTAGTTCCCGAGGTTGGTGGCGCATTTGCGATGTAAGCGACGGTTAACATCTTTTACAATGCCAATGTCTATGGGTGTTGGTGACCACTCACCATCAGGTGGCCCATGTGTTCGTCCACCTTCCTCTGCAATAAAAAAAAAGATGATCGTGTAGTGGGTAGCAATCGCTCGAAGCCACTGCACCGGTGCACCCGGCAGAGGCGGGCTCATGCATAAGGTTGCCAAATAAAAAACAAATCTCCAGACACAATCATTTGATGGATATACTTGTCAATAATTTATTAGTCGGTTCTTACAGCATCCACAGGTTCAGATGGAGTTGCTCTATTCGGCTCTACTTGGCCAGATTGAAGCTTAAAGAGATGTGAAAAGATTTTCTTCGAATGTTATCGAAACATTTGTCCTCGACTCGGTATTATATCAATATTTTATCAGATAAATTATATTTATCGACAAGTAATTTGAGGATTTTGATTAAACAACTTGTCAGAGATTTAAATAAAATATGAGATTATTTGCCAATCGATAATTGGTAAATATTAAATAATTGAAAAGTTATGCAATATTCCTTAAGGTATGTTGTGTTTTTGACAAAGCCGAGATGGCCCAGTGGTGAGACCGCATGAATCTTAACCGATGATCGTGGGTTCAAACCCGGGCAAGCACCGCTGAATTTCATGTGTTTAATTTGTGATTATAATTCATCTCGTGCTTAACGGTGAAGGAAAACGCCGCGAGGAAACCTGCATTTGTCAAATTTCACTGAAATTCTGTCATGTAATACATGTGTATTGCACCAACCCGCATTAGAGCAGCGTGGTGGAATACGCTCCAAACCTTCTCCTCAAAAAGAGGAGAAGAGACCTTAGTCCAGCAATGGGACATTCACAGGTTGTTATTACTATTATATGATGTGTTTTGATAAATAATAGTAGTCTTTACAAACACTTGGTTCCTACACGAACAGATTCCCAAGAGCTTGTTTCATCGCCGGAAGGGCAAGTGGACTTTGTTCTCGGTATACCCGAGATAGAATAAGTTTAATAAACTGTGTTTTTATCTGTTAAATTTTGTAATTATTTACATTTTTCAATATATCGAATTTATTATAATAAAGAAATAACTGTCGATGGTTTTAGAATTTACTAATTCGATAATAGTAATTGTTTTGCATACAAACGTTAATTATCATTTTTTCTAAATATCTGATGTCACGTAAAATGTTTAAAATTTGTCCGTGATCACATACAATCATAGCCGAAGCGAAGCAACAGTCAATACTTAGTTTCTTTTATCGTTATTTCTGCCTCAATGACTCTAGGTTATAAGATTGCGCGAATATTACTATTGCATGAGGTTACGTCTGTTTATTACTTTTAACTTTACTTAATAACTCGTTGGTTATAATTAATTAAATGCTTTTATGTCACGATTTACAGCAACTAGCGAGAATGATCGCGTGACGATACCCTCTGTTGGATAGTCTTTATTGGGAGCTCACTAGTTTATTTGAATTACTGCCCGTTGAATGGATTTTAATAGTTTTTATTGTTTTACTTATTAAATATTGTTACAATAGTGACATGTGTTGACTGAGGGTACTTATGTGATTTGAAAAGATTTAAATTTTCATAAAAAACATATTATATATAGTACTTACAATTTTAAGAAGTAGGACATATATATTTATATCTATACACAGAACAATTGCATTGTATCGGTAATAGGCACGAACCGAAACCAAAACCATACTATTATTTTACTCCTTTAATGTGTTATACAACAGAATATCCAAAAATAATTGTATAATATTAAAAAGTAATTAAAATAAATAAAATTGTAACAAATCATCATCACCATCACTCACTTGAAAGAATATTTTCCAATAAGTACGTACAGTTTTAACGAGAACGAAATTGTCTTTATACTGTAAAATCTTTTGAAAGTGTCCCAGGTGGCGCATGCGCTATCCTAATATATATGTGTAGAGTACCGTCAGTAGCAGACCCAGCACTACGGGGAACTTCCACGAGTTGAGGAAGCTGTCGTTCGTGGACTCGACTGTCTCATCAGAGTCGACCCAGGCTGCTTTTGGCTTTTGTTTTACTATTTTATCTTCTTCAATCAGATCGCCGATGTGATACTTCTTCATCATGTCGTTGGCGTCACTACTGTGGCCGATGTCTTCGAAGTCCGTGCTTGCATCCTTACCGATGACGTCAAGAAGCACCTCGTGGCCGCCAGGGTGGTCGTCGAGGAACTTCGTCACATCGTATACCTGGTTGTTGATTATAAACATGGCCTGTTGCTTAGTACTCCGTTCGGCAATTTCTTTGCGCGAGAATCGTTTTAATTCAGCCATGTCGCATGCGTTGCTGTCTGCTAGCGTGTTGCGGTCTACGGAGCCGGCGGGCCACTGTCGTGTCTTATGTCCGCTACCCCACTCGATATTGAGATACTATCGTGTTATCTCTACTCCTTGCGGAGCGGCCGACTCGTCACCGTGACACAGCGGATACGTACAACACAACACGTGTTGTACGTTCAAGTATCACGATTATATCAACGCCTAATATGTAAAAACTTTAATTAGTGAATACGATTAACGCCTCGAGACATCAACCCATTCGTATTTTATTAAAACTTCTGTTGACAATCAAACTTTTAGGTTGATTTTGAAACAAACTAGCCTCAATGTAACTCACAAAAAGGATAATTGTTTGTTTCTCCAAAATTGCGCCAAAAGCAAAGTAAGAAGCTAACTAAGCAGTAAGAAGCTGCAATGTAATTATGAGTATTCATTTATATATATTTGATTACATTAAGAAAAACCTATTATCTATCTATACTTCTGTACTAATATATAAAACTGAAGAGTTTGTTTGTTCGATCCGGCTAATCGCAAGAACTACTGAATATTATTTTTGTGTTTATAGTCCTTTTATCGAGGAATGCTCTAGGCTGTTTTTTTTTTTAAATATATATTTTTTTAATTATACGCTAGTGAAACCGCGGGGCACAGGTAGTACCTGATATAGTATGTTGTTTATACATATGGTGTAAGCTAAGTACATATAATAACAGCCTGTAAATGTCTCACTGCTAGGCTAAGGTCTACTCTCCTTTAGAGCTTATTCCACCACGCTGCTCTCATCTCCCTTCTCTCATCTCATGTTATTGCATTGCGGGTTGGTGGAATACACATGCAGGTTTCCTCACGATGATGTCCTTCACTGTCAAGCACGAGATGAATTATAAACACAATTTAAGCACATGAAAATTCAGTGGTGCTTGTCTGGGTTTGAACCCACGATCATCGGTTTCACATGCTCCAACCATTGGGCCATCTCGGCTTGTGAATTGTAAAAATTACATATATTATAAACCAAAATTGTTTATGCATTATAACAAATGCACCTTCAAATCACTTAGAAGAATGAAGGGTATACATTTATATTTTTATCTTAACCATATTTGAAGCTTTAAAAACTTTCAAAAACAGAACTGCTAACATTTGTTTGTAACAAAGAAGTGACAAAACAGAAGGAACTATTTGGGTCAAAACACTATATTTGTTCGTATGAATTTAGTCGATTATAATTATAATAAAATTATAATGCAGAGACGACGGCACTGCGACTGACCTTGCTTATGTAACGTTTCATAATTGACCGTGTGGCGTACTCGTCCCAAATACCCCGACAAGTCAGCGAACACTGCTTACCTACATATAACATATATGTTACATAACACCTCGTATATGTACCTGTATACTACTCATATAAAGAAGTATTTTTTTTATTGCATAGGAAGGCGGACGTGCGTATGGGCCACTTGATGGTCACCAATACCCATAGACATTGGCATTGTAAGAGATGTTAACCAACACTTACATCACCAATGCGCGACCAACCTTGGGAACCAAGATGTTATGTCTCTTGTGCCTGGAATTACACTGGCACTCACCCTTCAAACCGGAACACAACAGTAATAAGTACTGCTGTTTTGCGGTAGAATATCTGATGAGTAGCTACCCAGACGAGCTTGCACACAGCTCTACCACCAAGTGTCAATTTTGTTCTACAGTAAAACCTTTAATAAACAACACACGTCAGAATACATTACGAGGTGGATATGTTCAAAGTAGTTAGTCTTATGAAAATAATTATTCGAATACTTCATTAAAACGTTATGACTGCTGGTATTCGTTTCTTGAAAGAGAATTCATAAAATATTTTATATAATATTATGATAATTTATCATTCTTTTTAATTAACATTTCGCGGGTAATTAATTTGAATCATTATGAAAAATATTTTTATTCCTTCTTATATATAATTGACTGTAACAATAATACATTCTTCAAATACAATAAAGACGTTCACAATCATATAAATAATGGCAATTGAAAACTATTCCACAAACCTAATAACTGATTTATCACCACATAAGTATTTGTTTCAAGTACAAAATCTTCAATTCAAACTTAAGAAACATAACATAACAGTTCATTAATTATTATCCTATTTAACAATAAGACATTGTAAACGTAACAATAAAATATAGAAACTATTTATAGAAGTCAAGAAATAGAGCTTGTCTCCTTTCATGGTTATCGTGCCATTAGCCTTTTTATTCGGGTTGAAAGTTTCATAAGTAACTGTAAATATAAAAATGTACTTTCGTACGAAACTAAAATTCACATTCCATAATAATGTCATAATTTCTATGAACATCAAATTAATTGAGGGAAGTTTTTTATAATTGTAAGTATTTTGAATATAAATCTTAGTCAACTAAGATAATATCGTAACATTATTGCCAAATCACGTTTTTCTGCGTCGGAGCATGACTTGCGTTTATCGAAACGAATAATAAGAACATATTATGTAAACAACAATGTTGTACTATTTAATTGTGATAGAGTACGCGTTTGTGTGCTCACCCTGTTCGCCTTACTCATTGAAACCTCTCCAACATTTGGTACACCCAACACCTTAAACCAATTGTATTAGTTATATTTTTCGTTATATCTTAGAATAAGTAGATATAACCCATGATGGCCACAGCAGCTAATGCAAGCGGCGGTAACCAGACGTTCAGGAGACCTGCAAGCGTAAGTTCATCTCGTCCCTCTGTCGTGTCCGTTTCCTGGCAAATAATCTCCCGCTGCTCCTCCTTCACCACTTCGCCGATCTTGAACTCGGTGCGCCAGAGCTTGGCGTCCTCGCTGTGGCCGACGTCGCGGAAGCATCGCGAAGCATCTTTGCCGGCGTTGTCGAGCAGGACCTCCATCCCGCCCGGGTGGTCCTCGAGGAACTGCGTCACGTCGTAGACCACGTTATCGATGATGATGGCCGCATTATCTTTGCGGTTGCGCTCCTCGATCTCCTTGCGCGTAAATAGTCGCGTCATAGTAACATGCGCTCACCTCGATACGTTCACCGAGACTGGTTTGCCCGTTGCCGTATTGCACTCGCTGGAGTCGCTGGCCGCCTGTACTGCCGAGCGCCGCTCAGTGCTCCACGTGCCGAGACTACTGGTGCCGGCCTCTCTTCGACCGACTTTGTTTTACTTCCACGGCTACGTAAGTAATCTATGATACCGGAAGTGCTGACCTCAGTTACTTACGCAATTTATTTGTGGTTTCGATTTAATATAAAGTTAAAGTTTTTCAAAGCGAACAATTTTTATGTTTTTATACGTTAAGACAGAGTTTGTATTTTAATAATAATTATTAATTATTTTCTGCTGTTTCACGGTTCGGTAAAGTACATATTGTGTTGTCATCCGTAATATACATAAATTATAAATTTTATTAGTTATAAGTTAGTTAGGTACTTTAGTGAATTAGTCTAGCGCCATATTCAAATATTTGCTTCCAAATCAAAATATACTTGATTGAATAATCAACTTGTAAACATTTTATAGTTATTTTACAAAACTATGTTATAGTTTGTGTTAAATGTTAATCTACCAACGGTTCGAATATAGATTCATTAAATTTATTAATTCAATTTAAATTCTAAATTCTTAGCTTGTCTGTCCGAAGCTGATGATCTAAATCATCTTGGAAATCGCACATTACCGCAGGACGCAGTTTTGAAAATGTAAATAAAATCAGTCTCTAAATGTTAGAGCGCCTGATCAATGTCAGGAGCAACGAGCGCGCCTGGGTAACGACAAATTAGTTTTTAATTTTAAACATAATGTACATAATGTGATGTCTGAATGTGGGTCAATCATCTACATAAGTTGAAGAAAAACTTATTTTTTACACGCTTTTCGATCTACGATTCTGTTGCTTAAATACCCTGATCGGAGAGGCAGGGGAATCGTATTGTATATCAATACGATTCTGCGATTGCCTTATAGGCATCCGCGGACATCCTCCCGTGCTGTGCTCTTCTAGTGGCTCGGCAGAGGTCTCCTCAAAGTGCGAAGGTAATGTCGCCGCTTAAACTCTGTGTTAGTGTGTATAGCAGCGCGAAGCCATCCCGGCTGCCAGTCTCTTCAGACCCGTCTGAAATAGGAAACGCGAGGCCTATGGTTAAGCCCTATCTTTTAAGCCCCGTGAGTTATGGCTATGGGAGGGCCGAGACGACGTCGACGTCATCTCCACCAAGCCGGATCAGCTTTCTCCCGTTACCGCTCTGCAATCTTTTTCTCGACCATAACGGTCACAGAGAAGGACACGATTGCTGGTAGGGAGGTTCTGTCCGACCTCACGGATCAGGATCTCCCACTTCAGGTGGGGCAAGCCTCCAGTGTATGTTGGGCAGTGTCCAGGTCCACGCCACAGTGGTGGCACATCGCGGTCGTTTCGCGTTCGTTCTTACACAGGTATTCTGCAAAGGAACCATGATCGGCTACCTGCGTATGTCGGAAGTCGCTTTCCAGACTAAAGCCTTAGACTCGCTGAGGATGACGATTAGTCTATGACTGATTATTACGATGACATGCAAATAACAAGTTCATTTTATTAGCCAGAAATTTATTAGCCTTGTAGTGTAAAATCACAATGGTGTCCACTTTTTGTACGAATAGAGGATGCAGTAAGAATATTATATGAGTGTATAAGAACTCCGGACAAATCATTGAGTTGATTCAGGGATGAAATTATGCAAACAATCTGTTTATGCTGTTATTTTTGTTGGCGTCGGAGTTACGTAAGATAGCTGCCGTAAAACTTCGTCCATTAATTATAACTTATCGCTAGCATCAAACAAGAAGTAACACAGCGAGAAGAAAATAATAATAAACGATTTAAATTCATAATACGAAGATAGGTACATTTTATTGTTGTAAACCATTTAATCAAGTTCCTCATAATATTACTGGCTACCTCAGCTAAGGTAACTAAACACTTTGTTCTGAGGTGCTGCCGCAGTTCGCAGGTAATTTTTTTTTTTACGTAATAATTTTATCATAACATCACACAAAACAGCGCACACAAAAACATAACATACAGATATATGATTAATTAATGATGTCTTCCTGACTAAAAATCTCATGAATTTTGAGTATTGCGATAATAAAGGTAATTTTTACTAAAAACTGATTTATACATATTATAATATATACATTTTGTCTGAAAGTTTTTACTGTAGATGAATTACTATATATTTTAGTATAACTCAGCGGCATCAGAAATGTATCGTCTTGCTCAGCGCAGATTGATTAGTGTATGAGAGCCGAGAAAGGTGAACCGCTCTTTAAGGTAAATTGGAGTTTCAATATGGTAGAGTATGGTATAAAGTAAGGACAGGACATATTGTGTAATTAGACGCAACCGTATTGGCAGCCACTTTAATGCTTTACGATGCTGGGAGATATGATCATATTTGCGTTAAACAAATACGAAGCGGATGCACATGTTCTGCATTTCAGCGTTCAGCGTTCTACTTTATCTAGCAGCTCCTCAGAAAGATCTAGATAGACCGAGATCTATTGTTTGTGTTTTAGTGATTTATTCCTTTCAATTATTTTAGTGCGATTTGTAGATACGACTCGTCGAGCTCATCGGCCTTTTACTGGAGCGATCCTGTCTTCGTATATAAATTTAAAATAAAATACTTTATTTACATTAAAACCTTAACTAAATACAAATAACATTTAAAAATAATTATTATACAAGTCGTGACCGCGTGGAATGGTGGCAAGAATGCTAGCAGCAATTCCCCTTTGAATCGCAAAAATATATTTTTGGTTGTTTCGAAAGAGTCAATTCATGCACACAAGGAAAACAACAAAAGGGAAAGAAAAGGTGAGATTCAAGTTTTTATTCTCTACTTCAGTGAACGCGTGGATGCGTATGAAATGTATGAAAGGAGACAGCGTCAGTAATCAAAAGGCAATGCACTACGAAGCGCAATAATTACTTTTATATGAAAATGTTAACAGGCACTACATCTGTATCTGATTTTAATAAATAATCTTCATAATTACATCTACATAACTAGTTACAACTTCTGACCTCACCGACTAAAAATTTGCTTATAATAGATAATATGTTATTTTTTTAAAAAACAATTTATTAATACATTAAAGGCTAACATATATGCATACAGTAAAAAAAATAAGCGGTCGGGAGAACCCCGTGAAGAACGAATTTCTGTGCGATATTTTTCGACTCAAACCGTCTTTTAAAATGTAGGTTTTAATTGATTATATGACTGTATTTTTGTCATACCAAAAAGCACTTCAACCTTATTTATATTGACCTCCTAAATTCAAACGCCCAACGTATCGCATTTGGCGCAGTATGAACGCTATTTCGTTATATGACGTGACCTTGGGCTACTGCCATTTCACTCTATTGTAAGCCGCGTAAAAGAACTTCGTTCCAATAACTACTGTACAAATCATGATCTCGTGGAAACCAGCAGCCAACCTATTTCATTATTTCCGAAAAATCTCTTGTCATCTCTAGATGCAACAAGACGAGGAAATAATAGGATTCTCTGCCCGTATTGTTTTACAGAAAGCATGAGTATCATACGGTCTAGCCCCATCTTCATGCTCTCGCGGCTCTACCGGTCCGAATTGCATGGTGTAAACGATAACTTTCATTGACAGAACACGCTTAAAGTTATTTTCTTATATTATTATGATAAATATGTTCCGAGTAAGTAAGTAAGTAATAAGTATAAAACTACAATTATATATTATGTTAATAACAAGTTTTTACATAACATTATGTTCAGCCTTTTTTTTATTGGTTGAACCGAACTGGTCCAGCAATACGCGTAAGGACACGTGAACCTTAAGCGGAGACTTCGGGTTTGAACCGGGCTGGGAGCGTTGTATTTTTTAACGCTTACCTCGTGCTTATAGCTTATCTCGGACGCATATAAATGATTGAAAGCTTTTTAAAATAATAAAATTGATCCATAATTTGTATTTTAAACACAATATGTCACTTGTTAAGTAGTTCGCCAAGAAAGACTAAAATATATTTTTCAGTTTAGATATTTTATTTATTAATATGAATCACTCCGTCAAGTCTGATCGAGAGCCAAACAATTTATAATATTCTTATAATATTATGATATATTTCTTATAATATTCTTCCAGACCAAACAATATATACGATGAAATTCAAAAACGGCTTGAAGAGTAGCCTAAAATAAATTATATTTATATTTGATTTGTTTCGAATTGGACACGAGCTCGTAGAGCGTACTCCGGATTGCAGCCGAGACGCGCGCGGCGGGCTGTGAAGTGTGGCCGAGACGCGCGCTACCCTCGCTCCGTGTGCCTCGCGTATTGTGATAACTACCAAATAAACTGGAATAATGTCACGGCTTCCCCCGAGTAGTCTAATCGATACCCGTCTCGAAGCCGGGTTGTGCTTTCTTGCGAGCGAAGAGACTCGGAGAACAATGCGAACCCTTCTCGAGGTTGATTTATTGGAAAGCGATATGTATTTTTCTGACAAATATAGGAATGATGTTAAAATGTGTCTCGTATCAGTTCTGATTTGAATCAGATTTAACCGACGAGTTTGTATGACATGTATGTGTAATTGTGTATGTATAATAACAATGCGAAATCTATTTATTTCATTTGGTTCAAGAAAGATAAATTGTGTATTGCGTGAACGAAAAATGAATATTGTCAAGTATTTATTCTTGTGCTGATTTCAATGGCCTTCTGTGTACGTGGGCCATGTGTTCAAATCTGGGCAAGGACTACTAAATTTTCCTTTGCTTATGTTCGGCGGTAAGGGAAAGCCTCAGTGTTAACGTAGAGCGATACTTCATACCATATACAAGCACTGTGTGTACAATGGCGATTGATAGCTTTCTTCAAACTTATTGTTTTAGGGTTTTTTGAACTACCCATCGGATTTAGAAAGAACTTAGGGGTTCGGTAAGTACTACCTCAATACATTACTCAGCTGACAGCTGCAGCTACAGAATCATGTGAATACTTGCGAAATGTTTGTCATTGACGCTTTTGATGCGAGTTACTACGGCATGGAATACCCCTCCAGTACTTGCTGCCTCAAATCGAGTGCCACTAGAGTGACTGGCCAATTTCTGAGCAAACGAATTCTAAAGACCTAGACCTAGACATTCGACCTCAGACCTTTTCATTGGTTTCTGTCAGTGAATTTTATTTTTAATTTTATATTATTTAAAAATGTATTTATTTATATCATTAACAAATAGGAAGTATGTAATGGAATTTAAAATAATAACTAATGGTATTTGGATCATTTTTCGTGAATATTGCTTACGATTATTTTTGTAATTTGATGCATTAGCTTGGAATAGTGGCAGTTATTAATGTATCTGTGCGTGCGTACATAATATGTACATCTATTGTTACAAGCTTCCTCACTACACGGGCCGTGTAGCGCGGCGAGGCGGCGAGGCGGCGAGGCGGCGGCGTCGCCCGCAGTGCGCCTCGTTAACATGCTCGCTATCAACACTTACACGGCTTTTGCTTTTAAATTCAATCACATAGCATTATATTTGTACAGTGTGTTTCTTTGTTATGCATTATGGACATTGTTGGAATATTGCTTCGTCTCAGATTTATCAGTCAACATTATTCAGCAAATAAGGTTATCAAATAAAAATGGTATGAGATTAGTAAATTAAAATATTGAAACATTTTGAAGCGCTGCTGTAATGTGGGTAACGAAAAGTTTTAAAGATTTCTGATGCTAATAATAATTGATCACGCACATACGTATTACGTGTATATTGTAATTATTATTACTCGTGTTTACTTATTAGAATGTAATTCATTTATTATTTTCAGAATTGAATGATTAATTAATTAACAAATTCGATTTGACATATTTTTACTACTGTGTTTGTGTACTGTGGTAATGAATCACTCCTTTTTACCAAGAAGGCATTTCATTGCCAAGCAACAACAAGCTCGTTACAATATATTATGCGGCATATAAATTATGCTTACTATTCATTGTTTTCTACTGTTTATGTTTTATTTCACTTAGTTTTAAAATATATATAACTTTGAATAAATTTCAAATCCAATCAATTACAGTATATTATTGACCGTCTACTATCCTATCTCTATAGTCCTAGAGTATAGAGTTCATGCACATTTGTGAATTGTGACACTTTTGATAAATAATTGTAATAATGGATGTCTGTTGGGGGATAACACAGCCGTTATTAATGGAATCTTTTTGGTTTTACGTATTATACGCTTGTTCTTATTACATTTTGTCGACGTGTTCGTCGTCACAGATCACACATCACATATCTGAAAATATACAAATAAATGCGATATATTAAATTGGCGTATTAAATGACAGGAAAAGGAATGGAGTATAGTTATAGCGGATTAATAGTGGTCGTGCTGAACCACGTGGCTGGAGCCGACTGATCGCGGGTGGGCGCCGCCGGGCGCCTCGGGCTCGGCGCGGCGCGGAGTCGGATCATCGGCTTGCGGCGGCGGCTCGTGTTCGCGCGCCGGATTACTCTAAACGTCGCCCTTTAAGCCGCTTGCAGCCAAATCTGCCAGAAACGCTGACAAATGCATTTATTGGCTGCGGACTTTGTGTTACCGACTCACGTGCTGGGACATATTTCACATCATCGTCACACAATATTAAAAATACTGGTTTAGGGAGTTTGTTTATTTCGAACCATATAAAATTAATACAATTATTATAAAGTACAGTAAGTAAGTATACAGTAATTTAAAAAATATGAAGCAACATTTTCTTAATACAATTTTATTGTACAATTTATTATTATGATTGATATATTACAAGTTTTACAAAGAAACAATTTTTGGTATTCGTTTTGCAAAATAACAGATAAAACATAACTTAAACACAATGTAAATTAAAAAAAAAACGTAACCTACATCTATATCCTATCAGGACCACTTTCTATTATTGTTACAATTCTATAAGAATCTTTCAATCACCTATAACTAACTATGTATGTAGTTATAAACCCACCTTGGCTGACATCGACTCCAAAAATAACAATAATAGTAAATACATTATCAACCACACAACACATTCGTACCTACATATTGATGAGTAGAAAATAGTAAGTTAATTATCAAATTATAGAAGAATATGCAATTATTTTTTTACTTTTTAGTGCATATTAATTTGTTTTTCCTATGAAGTCGGTTTTTGTTTGTTGATTTTTTTATTTATTTTTCGATTTGTAGTGAATCTGAAGTAAGTACACTCACTAATTTGTAGAATATGGGTAAACCTACTAAACGTGCAGCTCATATGAGACAGAGCCGTTTATATTATTATTTAAATATATTAATCTAAAGAAAAATGCATTTTGCTACTTAATTAATAAATATTAGTTAATATGGTTAAATGTATGAATATAAATTAACATGTTTTGATTAAATAGATTTAGTTAGTGGGGTGTTGGGCAGCCATAACATAATCAAATAGTTATTTCTAGTAATAATTAAATAAACTGTATGTTTATAGATGTTGTGTTATACCATTCTTCTCCATAAAATATGACGGAATGTCTGTATATTAAAAAAAAAGGGGAAGTATCTATATTATCCTAACTAATATTATAAATGCGAAAGTAAATTTGTTTGTGACGCTTTCACGCCTAAACCACTAAGCCGATTTACAAAATTCTTTCACCAATGGAAAGCTACATTATCAGGGAGTAACAAAGGCTACATTTTGTTCCCATATTCCCACGGGAACGGGAACTACGCGGGTGAAACCGCGGGAAAAACACTAGTAATCAATATATAAATATACATAAATATAACATGTATATAAGAGTACTTATACGATTCTATATATATATATATATAATTTTCAAAATTGGTCTTAACTTTTAGGAGATGTTCAAATATGTTTCAATTACAAACATATACATATATACTAATGCTTACATGCATAACTCATATTATAAAGCGGAAAGATTTGATTTTTTGTTTGATTTTTTATTACGATTTAAATAAAAATAATAAAAACTACTCGACCGATTTTAAAAATTCTTTCACCCTTAGAAAGCTACGTCTTTACCGAGTAACATAGGCTATATTATATTTTCAAAAATAACCCAACGTACCAAACTGTTGCCTATAAAAGTTATTATTTCGCGCTGCGAAAACTATTGACGGTATATAAAGAAGTGTTTTATACAATAGTACTACAATTACTTATGAATGATGAATCTAGATAGCCTATAAAAGATTCGGCCGTGTATCGTTAATTTGCTACTAAGAATTGAAGATTTCCGTTACTTTGTCATGGATTCTATAATCAGAATCTAACCAAACTGTCATCAAACAACCCTTGAAGTACACTTTTTCCAATAAAAAAAAATCATCGAAATCGGTTGAATAGATATCGAGTTATTCGTCCATTTGTCGCGCACATATTTATGCAAATTTACGACTTATATGGTTTTGTCATGGATGCCAGTGTCAAAACTGGACTAAAAAAAATGGGACCCCATGGGAAGCAACCCCTTTCAAATAAAAAAAAATATCATCAAAATCGATTCATCCAGTCGAAAGTTATGAAGTAACAAACACAAAAAAAAACATACAGACGAATTGATAACCTCCTCCTTTATTTGAAGTCGGTTAAAAAATGGTTACATAAAAATGTTATAATTGGAAAGCTATAAAAACGGATATTATATTAATCCTTATTAAAATAAATACGTTATTTACTTTAAGCATTTCATGTATATTATTGTCCTTTACAACACCCAATTTAAATCAATATCTTAGGAGTTATCGTAATTTAAAAACTATCGCGCACAATAAATTCAAGCGGTCCAACACCGACTTGACAACTACTAACGCGTGATGCAACCGCTTGCGGCCCGCGTCCCGCTGCCGCTCGTACGCTAGCGGTTGCCCGCGGCTTCGCCCGCGCATAAATATAAGTAATGTTTGCTTGAAAATCAGTGATTTTGAAGTAATATGTATGAAATGCATTTCTGTTAAGAAAAACTTTAGCAACGGTTTTTTTTTCATTTTTGAGTTGATGATTATTCTTTAAATAATCATCAGTGAACTTATTATGAATTCCTGTAGTTTGACTTAATATATTTATAGTTACTTAAATGGTTTGAAGTAAAAATTAATTTATAAAAATATTAAATACCTATCTACGCCGTTAAAACTATAAAAGAGCAAGCGTACCCATTTTTTTATTCTATCAAACTACAGGCACATAGGGCATCACATCTTCGTTCCTACGGATGACGGCGCATAAGCGATGAAGGGAATGGACATTGTTTGAGCATGCACTGTAAAAACTGTATATGTGATAACAGTTCTCACTAAAATCAACCAAGCCGGCCATTGTCAACGACAGGTCTTCGGACTTTTGGTTGTCATAGGGAAGCAGTAAGACATTGTGTGTTTAGCATTTTGTTATTTGAACTCAGAATTATGGAAGCATAGCTACCACTTTACGCCGATTTTAAGTGAGAGAGTGGTACTTCCGGCCGGGCGTGCCGGCTCATTCCGCTGCAACCCGAGGGTATGCAGCCTAAAGAGAAAATCGTAAAACGGACAACCATCGATGAACTGTCGCGGAATTTTTTGGAGAACGATATAAGATATATATTTTCACCATACATTATTTTCGTGTACCTCTTACGGTTTTGCAGGGCATGCCAGAATGGCTTGCAAATAGAAGATTTTTTTCCGACTGTGTCACGTACACTTATTTTTATATTTTGGTCAATTTGCTCAATAGCTTTATATATTATAGCCTATTTGTTATTTTGATGTATGAGCTTATTATTGTAAAGTTTCATTAAAATCCATTCAGTACTTTTGTGTGAAAGAGTAACAAACGTCCATACATCCATACAAAATTTCCCTTAAGTACAGCCACTTCTAACGACGAACCCAGTCATTATTACAACGCAGTATGCAAAAGTAATAATTACTACATGTATTGCTCCATACGCGCGTGTATATTTCCAATCCATTTCAATCAAAAGTCAAGTTCAAAGTTCAAGTGTTTGGTCACTCATCTCGGTGCTGATGCTGCAAGTCGGTAGACTGTTAGAAGTTAGCAGAGGTCACGGCGGTAACGGCCAGCAGTTATTCAGCAAACACTTAAAGCATTAGATGATAGGTTGCCCCTTTCATGTGATAATCTTGTTGAGTTTAATGCCAAGATAACAGAGGTATGAGCTCTCCGATCCGGCCTTCTACGAGGCGCCCATTTGGTCCCACAGGCTGTCGGGCGTCCGCCGTAGCAGAACTAAGATCAAAAGTTCGCAGCGGAGAGTGGCCATCCGCATTGTGCGGGGATATCGCACGATATCCTATGAGGCGGCAACTGTCCTAGCGCGCTTTCCGCCCTTGGACATTCTTGCGTTTGGACTCTACAACCACTTACCATCAGACCGTATTTCCATATATTAAAAAATGTAAATAAGTTTGTGACGATAGACCTTACCAAATTGGGAATAATGCGGATACCTTTTCCTCTGGATACTTGTAAGTAAAAATAATTCAAATAAATTTGTTTCAAGTGCAGTGCGGCGCGGTGCAGCGTGATGCGGCGTGGTGTGGTGCGCCGCGGTGCGACGCGGAGTGGTGAAGTGTAAGGCGGCAGTTCTAGGCCTTAGCCATTTTGAACGAAGATACTTGATTAATGAAAACCTTTAATACTAATAGTGAATGAGCGTTTGATATCTCCACAGTAGACGCGACACGTTCCGTTAATTTCCCTCGACGCGCACCGTTCATGTGATCACTAGATTGCTAATGTTTTTACTAAAATTAGCGAAGCGATCTCATTACTCTTAGATAGTTAAAGACAAAGCAATGCTGTAACCGGACATGCATCACCTAACGCCATAAATCATTTTGTCATATATATTATACACTTAATAATTTATTTAAATAATATGCATTCGTGAGTTATCAGTACAGTAGAATGAATTAAAATAATATTTTAAATACACCACTCCTGGGCTAAGGCCTCCCCATCTCCCCTTGACGAAAATTTTTGGAGCTTAAGGGCTGCTAAAATGTATAATTATAGGTGGAAACAACATCTCATCCGACACGTTGCTTGCCTAGGTTTGAACTTGCATGTTCGGTCAAAATTTAATTGTTTTAACATATATTATATGAATCGACGCATCATTATGTGTCTAATATAAATCAAATACACTAAAAACAATAAATAATATAAAAAGAAAATCTTTGACCCCAAATAAAACAAATGAAGCTCTTGGCGTGTACAGATGTATCTTAAAGAGTGAACATGAAGTTAAGCTTCCAAACAAAACTCCGAACGGAATCGATCGCGGGCTATTGTCTAGATTGCCTTTGTGCCCAGCTGGATACTGCTATCATAAACGTTTCCCAGTTTGAATAAAACTTGTTAAGTGCACGTGTAGCGCGACACAGCGCAACTACGAAATGAAAAATGTTGATTTCTGTGTCACGACACATTGTTCGAATCCGCGTAAAATAACATTGTGCCACTGTGTTGAATACCAGATATTTGAATCGCTTGTCAAGCAAACAAGTCGCTATTGTACTTTGTATATGTACGATATTGTAAATGTTTTATTATTCTATGTTTAGTTGTCAAATCGAATCCTTTTATTGATTATATTTTATTCGCGAGCACACGTTTCTTTAGCGCGTATGTCATATCGTATGCAAGTACATATATTTTGGGGGTGTAAGTGTAACACACCACCATTAAAAAGGGAGGATCCTCCGACCAGACGGGCGTTGTGTCTGGTGGGCTACTGCCCGGCGGTTGTTGTAGGATACGTCAGTTTTAAGTTTCGTATGTGGCGAGATAAATGTCGCTACATATAGTAAACTATGTTTCATTCACGTTCATGGCCTTTAATATATACTTTCGCATATAATGTGAGAACTAATTCATGTATATAGACTATACTGAACAGTTAAACTAGGTTCTCGCTATGCGTGCGTTGATGGAAAAATAATATTATGAACAGCAAAAGGATTACAAACGCTTGTCCGATCTGATATTAAAAAATACGATACATTTCGTAACTCAACGTCAGTTGGACAAGTTTTAGTAAGTTTGGTCATTGTTCGAGCTTAAACATAAAGTATAGCAACAACGAAACGTAAAACTGACGTCAACGACTGCGATTGGTCCTTCAACGGAATATTAAATTATAACGACACGAACCATCACTCGAGTAGAGCGCATATATTTAAAATCGCTTTTTATTTTAACTCCGATCGTTAACAGTCATAATAGTGAAAATAGAAGCAAAGCTTTGTCGGTGTACTCGAGACTGACTTTCGTCAATCAAAGTCAAAGTACAATAACGTGCGGTCTGTCGTAGCGCCTTCTAATACGAAAATTAGTTAATGTAAATCATTCATTGACATTCGCACGCGAAGTGTAAACACTACACGCGTGTGATACTCAGCATTGAAAGTTTTGTAAAGTTATCAAAATATAGTGTTTTATAGTGTTATCCTAGAAATAAAAAAAGCACTTAGTGCGCTGGGCGGTCGCGAGTCCATTCGCGATCTCCGCGGCGGCGGCGCTCGCCGGTCGTGATTTATAGCACTGGCCGATAGATGGCGCTTAATAACGTAACTGACCTGAGAAGACAGGTCAGATGTATTATTTTTTATGTAAGATTGTGATCTGATGGAAAGTGACTTCCACCGCCCATGGACACCTGCAACATCAGAGGACTTGCAGGTGCGTTGCCGGAAGTGTGGGATCTCCACCTTGTCGTGGTAGGGGGGCTCAGTACCCGTGGTGGGCCACGGGGTAGCTAAGCGGGATCCCGGGTGTGGGGCGCTCCTCGTGGGCCTCAAGAGGAGGCTTGCGTTGGAGTGCCCAGGGGGCGGGGGACAGTTCTGTCTGTCCCTCGCAGTCGGGAGTGATCGCGGGAGGAGAGGCGTGTCGGTGTTGCGTTGCCGCGCGCCCTATCTCCCGCGACCAAATGGGGGCGCACCATTTGTGCGTTGCGGTGGGGCGCAGAGGAAGAGAAGATGCGAAGAGGAAGAGACATTTCCACAGCGAAAAAAAAAGGTGCGTTGCCGGCCTTTGAGTAAAGAGTACGCTCTCTGCTTGAAGGTTTTTACGTCATCTGGACCGATGATCAGTTTATTATGAAAAAAAGTCGACGGGGCAGACATACAGGTCTCTTATTCTATAAAGTAGTAACATGAATATTGTATTTTTCTTACCCAAGCCACTAGTGCTTTTACTAGAGTAAAATATTGTATATATTCAAAATATAAATCATCATCATCATCAATCATCATCAATTATCCATTAAATCTATTACCAAATCTATTCGATTGACTTTACTTTACTTAACCGACATTAAAATTAACACACAAAATAAATAACAATGTATTCATTTAACTATTCTTTCCAATAAAAAATACTAACGTACATACCATACACGTTAATACTATTCAATTTTAAGCATTTCTTTTGAACATTTAACATAAAATAATTTACACTGAAATAGCTGCTGCGTCAATATTTGTTGTTATTTGCCTGTTGTTTGTTTGTTATTTGAATCTGTCGAACTTCTCATTTCCGATGTAACGTCCTCTACATTTCATGAAGGCTATGGCATGACATAGTCTTCAGCGACGCGCGGTCGTCACACGACTCGTCGAACGATACGGGGCTGCAGTCGGGTAAATAAAACCACGTTTAAATATTAAATATTTTATTTGAAAACAAACTTATTCGATTCATGTATACATAAAGTGTTATGTTTTACATACGTAATCTCCATACTATACAATTTGAAGTGATCTTCTCTACCATGATCAGTTTATTGTAAAACTTTTCTATCAGTTATATTTACATTATTACGCTATACAAACGCCATCTTTCAATTAACTAGTGCTTTAATATTAAATAAACGCTTTGCTTATGTTTACATAGTCAAGATTTATTTTTGAATTTATAAAATGAAATAGTTCGAATAGTACGAGTAGGTGAAGGTAAGGTCTACTAGGAGTCCGCACCGAGAGAATCGATAGCAGGATATCATAAAAGACTAAAGGCTACGAGAATAGTATTCTTGTTTGCAGTCTAATAACGAAAGTAAATTAAGTTTAAAATAATTTGATACTGATTCACGTTTCGCAGACTCACTCGACGAATTGAATTCTGCTACGAGAAAACAACATTGAATATTAGTGCTTTGCGAGTTCTGTATTGCGAAAAAGTCTTTAAAAAATGAATTAGTGGCTTAACTTATCGATGAGAGTCTTATCATATAATACCAATTCGACTTTCGTCGTCGAATGTTTATACTAGGTTAAAATTTATCATTTATATATTATTAAGTTTATTAACAACATAAAATTCGCCTTGCATAGCATTGCATATAGCGGCCGCGCCGCTTTTAATAACAATTTTATTTTAATCTTTATTCTCTTTCAATTATTAAAAAAATTACCTAGAGAAAACAGTAGGTACGTTTGATCAAATCCACGTAGCTTCTTTTAATTAATTGCTTTAACTAAAGACTATATCCAAGCCGTACTTTTGGAAAGATTAATTTACAAAACATTATCTTAGTGTGCTAATATCTCCTCTACGCGACATGGCCTCTCTGTGGTTCTTTATTTAGATTATTATTTACTTAATATTACACTTATTACAAAATTCTTCTCCTTAAAACGTTAATAAATATTTTTGATACAAAACTAGCTAATATAAATTAATAATAAATTAAATTTACGATACGACACGATAACATAACTTTGTCACAAGAAATACTCTGAAAATGAAAAAAAAAAGTATTCGAGAACATTTTAACTAGGAACAACATTTTTGGTTTTAAGTATAAGTAAAATGTTGACTGTTATAGGTCGTTTTTAACATATATAAATGTTTGTTTTAAATTGGATATAAGAAAGGGTCGGAGTAGAAATTAATATCGAGTATATATTCCAGCAGTTATTGAACTCTACACCGATCGGACAGGCGCTAGGCGTAGTATTCACCGCACGATCGTACGGCTCGCGCTTATAATAGACTTGTATTAAACTCTCATTGCGCAGCTCGAGTATCGGGACCGCGGCCGCGCTCGAGCACGTCGGCGACGTCGAGGTCCGCACGATCGTCCCGTCAAGCTTCAGGCTTTCTCTTGCGAGTCACATTCGCCTATTGATGAACGATAACAAATATGTGGGAATTAAATGCGTCGATATCGCTCGACTGCCGGTTACGTTCGGATGATAACTCCTTCTACTTAAACATAAGATATTAGACTTACATTGACTCACATTTCCCCTCAGCTTTGCAAACGATCGAGTTCCACACTCTCTCATTGAGATTAATGTAGTTTTAACTATTGTCACTCTGTTTAGAAAGTGAAAACTAAGCAGTGCGAAACAATGTCGCGCAACACACAAACACACACACACTAAGCGACAACTATGGTCATTATAATACTTATATTTAAACATGAAATGCATCGTTGCTGATTACTTCCCACTTATTTCTCGTCGCTCAACAAAGACTCACTCATTAATATGTCTGTTTGCTACCCTTATACTATATTTTATTATATATAATATATAAAATCAATGAAGTAATGTCGTAATGGCAAATATTTTTTTTGACAAGTCTTAAATTAAATTCGACATATTATCAGAGTAGTACTCTTACTATTAATTTATATCTATAATATACAAAAGATGTTGGAATGGAACTAGTTCCGTGTGGGAACATTCTATGTGAGGATGAAGTGGACGTATCGCGCGCGCCGACGGCACAGCGATACTTGCTGACAGAGTTCATTATGTCTAAAGGCGCTTTCTTACAAATACGAATGAACATTTTAAGATTAAATGTTTTAGGAGAGAAGGACTTCAAAGGAAATGATATTTTAAATATTGAGTTGACGACTAGTGTGAAGGACTTATGGCCCCCGGACCTCGATGCACACTCTCGCGGTGTTCCGGTAGCTCGGTTACAGTACCCACACGAGTACATACATATACTCGCATTCGTGCTGCTTGCAAGGCACGTTTATCATCGTGTTCAGTGATCCGAGTGGTAATTACCATTTAAATCTCGTTTGACGATAAGCATTGTTTAAGGGATAAAAAAATATAAACAAAATATGCAATTTGACGAACATTTTCATGAGAACTAAATTGGTGTACGAATATTAACCCTAACTACTGCAACGTCGACTGCTGTACACAGCAGTCACTTGTACACTTATTGATACGAATACAACTCGCCCCTTATAGTACGTGATTATTTACAGTGAGGAGGAGCGAAGGCTTAACGCCACTCACAGGAATAGTTTAGTCCGAGCTGGCTCTCTGCCGGCCACTACTGACTTGTATTTATAAATTAATATAAACAATGAACGTTCAACAGTCCTCGTATGTTAATATGAAGTCTCGAAACCAACACAGACTGTAAAGCTAATGTGCAATCAAAATTGTATTTTATGAGAACGATTTTCTTAAGCCTTTATCGATTTTCTTGAATACGACGGCAAGCAGCGACCGACAGAGAGCGTCTCTTAGTGCTTCAATCACAGTGACCTGACGCAAACCTTACTCATAAAAATCTTACATTTATCGTAAAATCTCTAATCTTTTAAATAATTTTATTTCTTATGTAATCGAAAACTAAGTTTTCGCTGGATAAAATTATGTACGAGATAGAACAACATATATTATTCACTAGGCGGCGACACTGTGCACTGGCAGAGTCCGTGTAGCGCGTGGAGCGGCGCACGCGCATCAGCTGGCGAGCTGAGCGCGCAGCAGTCGCGCGTGCAGAGCACAGGCCACGAGCAGCGCAATTATACAGCGCCAGCTGTTGGACAGCCCCGCCGAGCCCGTCTGCATCGCCGCCGGTCGCTCGCCTAAATGAGCATTTTTTTAACAATTAGATAAATTAAGGACGACAAAGACAAATTGAGTGCGACTTGTATTTGTGTCTTTACATTGATATATTGATGACATAAAAGTAAGTTGACACAACGGTAAGAATACCGTAGCTATCTTCATATAGCTTGGTTAGCTCCAGCGCGCTAATGATCCAGATTTTTGGAAAATGGCAAGTAGACGGTGGGTATGTCAAGTTACCGTTGAGTACATGCACGCGCACGGAGGCGAGCTCGGCGTTGGAGGGCGCGCACGAGTATCGGCCTGAGTCTGCCGGCGTGGCGTCCTGCACCAGCAGGTAGGAGGTGGTGGCGGTGCCCTTCTCTGTGACCACCGACACGCCACCGCGCGACGAGTCGTACGATATCACCTGCTTCACAACATACAGGGCCAAGCGCCACAATGTCACACGATGACTATACCTTCATACATATACAAATAAAATAAAAGCTATTATATAGATAATTTTTGATAATATTGTGTAAAGTGAAGTAACTGCCAAATTTTACAAGCATTCAAGTAGCGTGGTGGCATAAGTTCAAACAATACTCCTCAAAGTGAGAGGAGACATTAGGCCAGCAGTGGGCCATTCAGTTGACTACGATTAAGTCATATTTCCCAAAAATTAAGTGACGTGACGTTGGGTTCAGAAAATGATATTCACGGTGTCGGGTGTCTCTCCCAAGTGAGCCTCGCCTCAACGGCCACACACGACTTTTCATAATACTCCTAAATAATGTGTTAACTGACCGGAATTCATAGCAGTTAAATTAAAGTGGTCAAAAGTTTCGAGCGTAAATTTAACAAGTTTTCAAATTGTGTAAATTTTAATGAAGCTCATAAACATCGCGGACACGGTTTTAATTACGGAGCGCGGCAGTTCCGTCCGTCTGTCCGCCGGCAACTATCGTTAGCTAAAGTTCTCTTCAAATAATACAATCTAATAAGCCTCAGACGGAGCGTTTGCTTCCCTTCCGCGTATCGCGAGACAACTAACTGACATTACTTAGTAGCACATGTAACAACACATTTATAAAAATTGCACTTACGTATTGTTTCACATAAATCATTATATTTCCATACAATTTATAAAGTAAGTACAATATCGATTTTAGATTGGTTTTATTAAATCATATGTAACAATTTTATTAATATAACTAGCACTTCATCCGCGACTTCTTCCGCGAAAATATTTAAAAACTATTACCGCAAATAATATGAAATTAGTATTTGTTAAATATACTAAACGTAGTAGTTACGGTTTCTTCAAACCGTGACATTATTCTTACTTAGAGAATACCCGTCATAACTGCTAAACGAGAAGTCCAATGCTAATCATTTGAAGCGGATTTACACGTTCATAATCAACTTTAATTATCAAAATAAAAATTATCAAATCATTAAAATGAATAAGGATTAATAACATGATACCAATATCACCATTATTAGATTCCACCCGTATTTGAACTTAATAATTTACACAAAAGCAGTTATTTTAGTCTAACTAAAATAGTTAGGCATATACCATCGTGGACTTTCTTATGAGCAATCATGAGTACTATTAACATACAGAATAGTTTTTTATGTATCGTCAATAGTTTTTGCAGCGCACGCATAATTACTTTTATAGGCAACATTTTCATACCTTTCAAGCCTAATGGTGAAAATTTAAAAAAGAGCCGGTAGCTTTTGAATTATGTCATAAGAAAGAAACAAACTAACAAACAAAAAGTCAAATCTTTCCTCTTTATAATATTATTATAGATTGAAGAGGTTGCTACGCGATGCTACGTACATACACCTATCATCACTATCACTACATATTATAAAACAAAGTCCCCCGCGTTTCATGTCTGGCTGTATGAACACGATAAACTAAAAACTACTGAACGGACTTTCATACGGTTTTCACCAATGGATAAAGTGATTTAAGAGGAAGGTTTACGTGTATAATTCATTAATGTTTTCTGTAAATTTGTTCAAATATGACGATATTTGTTGAAGAAGTCGGAAAAAAACGAGCCGATTGGGAGCTATCGAAAACGCTGTAAAATCCCTTTGAATTATATCAAAATAATGTATGGTGAAATTGTTCCCTTTTCACAGATCTACAGAAAAGTCCGCGATGGCATATTATGTCTATCTTTTAAGGATAGCTAACTATACCCACTTTAATGTTTAAAAAATGGTTACGTAATAATATTATAATTGGCAAGCTATAAAAACGGATATTATATTAATCCTTATCAAATTAAATACGTTATTTACTCTAAGCATTTCATGTATATTATAATTGTCCTTTACACCACTCAATTTAAATTAATATCTTAGGAGTTATCGTAATTTAAAAACTATCGCGCACTAAATAATAGCTACTCGGGCGAAGCCGGGGCGGGTCGCTAGTTATAGATATAAGCATAGACCCTATTCTTATAGTGACCGTAACCGCTGTATTGACGGCGTGGATTGATGTTTAATCTCGTCGATATTTTTACCTTCCATTGTATATCAAAACGCTTAAAGCATATAAGAGTATATTCATTGAATCCAATAGATCATTTTGTTTTTAATGTAAATTAAATTTTAGACGTTTTCCTTAATTGGATGTATTGGGAACGTGAATAAGTGAAATCCGACGGGGTTCAATTTCTACCGGGGTACCGATGTCAACTTTACGAGTGACACTAATTGATCCTCTTAGCTTTGATTACCTATTGAGTGTGCCCTCGGAACCGCGAGATTCGTCCCGCTTAGACTCGATCGCTATTTGCGTTTCTTTCTAACTTATGCTAAGAGAAAGAGAGGTCGGAGAGCAGAGATGTTTATCCACCGCCACTTCAAGTCGTATTATACTAATGAAGTGCGCTGTTTACGCGAAAATGACTTATTTCTATACGAGCCGCGAGCTCACGTATCCATGTCGTATTCTTTGAAAAGAATTTTATATAGAGTTACGTACCGGCTTGCGAAGAGTTTTTATCTTGATATATGTATATGTATAGGACTTACTTTTTTACTCGTAATAACCGCACTATACTAATTACCAATCAGGGCGTATGAACCCCTATTCGGCTTCGCTTAAATTAAAACATTCATCCGCGGAAGTTCAATATTTTAAACTTTCACAAAATATACATACCACTTAATTAGCAACTTTCAATGCAGTTCTCAATCTATGAACTCTTGATTCTCTCTCGTGATCTCTCGACTGCTCGATAAGTGTACATTTTCACTAAAGAAAGTTTCAACATATTTTGATTGAATACTTGTATAGGTTCCCAAATAGGCCACCTCGCACTTCATGTGAGCGAAACGTGTAAATGCGTATATCCAGCGGGAAAAAAGTTCCCTAGTAGCCCACACGGAGTCTTAACACGTATGTGTTAATGTATATTAAACAGTTCTTTGAGAATGTATGTAAATTTACTGCGCTTTTAATAAAAGGTTGTTCACACGGCGCGGGGGCGTCTCGAGACGACGACGCGACGGCCGCTCGCGGTCGGCAGTGACTCATGAATATGGACTGTCTACTTAGATAAACTATTCTCTACTTGTATACATAATTCATTTTAGATCCAGCGTATGATTTAAACATTTTAATTAATAATATAATATTATCACCTAACGTCATTAAGAAAATGTAGTTACTGAAATATTCAGTGTCTAACATTTTTCGTTTTATTGTATTAACTTGCCGTACACGTCGTTTGTAGTTACACACACACTGGTGGGTACACTGGCTCACTCGCTCTTCCAATCGGAACACAGATCGGAGCATCGGAGCACTACTATTAATGGATTAGACATGCTTGCAAAGAATGATATCTGCCACCGATTAATGTATTTACATAATATATTTTCAATAGTGCAGTTTCCGAGAGTTCTGTTTTTTGAAATAAAAGCTTCAGTAAAGTTTCAATATCGAATTAATCCCAATTATTACAAAGTTTTTTGTTTTGTATAATTTAATGAATGACTAAAAAGTAAATCTTGTTTCATATGTTGTGCTACAATATGAATATAAAAGAATTGTCTCAAACTACAATTGTAGATCATCTCTTCGTCGGTGAATTAAAATTATCTTTCGTTCCGCAACGCATTGAATCGAATAACAATGAAGTTTTGATTTTATTCAACATGGTTCAAGTGATATTGTGACATAGTGCATAAAGAATAAGATTCAATTTGATAATTAATTGTCTTTATGTATTTGTATGTTAAACTAAGCTCGGGTTCATTTCAAAACTATTCATAATAATAATTGTCGGCATGTAAGATTGTAAGATACAATAAAGATAAGTATGAAATATGAGAACTAAATCGAGAGTTGCTCATGTCATGTAATTGTCTGCAAACTCGCACGTGTGGGTGTACGTTACGCTCGTGGCATATTTTGAATCCTAATTACTTAATTAATAAAACTTTAATAATATTTATGTCTATAATTCAGGAGTTATATATCGTATAATATTATCACATACAATAGGATGCTGTATTTATTCACAAGTTATTTAAAGCGAGGTCGTTCAACTGTTATGACTAAACTAAATAACACGAGAACCTCCGAAAGCAATGATTATATTCGTACGTATAGTATTGGTGGGTAAATTAGATTATTTTAATGATATTGTTAACGCCCAATCGATTTTGCATACAAATAAGAGGGCTGGTCGTTATAAGGCACCGAGGCAATTACATTAAGCCGGGCTAAGAAGGCTCAGCATTATCTTTCTGGGGGTTCTCATGCGAGATCTTACAAACTAGTAGTAGTAGTTAGTAATGAAGTGAATAATTACTTTGCGTCCGCTCACCTCGTCCTCGTGGTACCAGAAGATGTAGGCGGGCGGCTCGGGGCTGAACTGGATGAGGCAAGTGAGGTTGATGGTGGAGCCGATGTCGACGTGCAGGTCTGGACCGCCGAGGATACGCGCTGACGGAACTGGAATAGATTCATTTAATTAATATTACTATATTATTAATTGAAAATACATTTTAATATTCGATGGTGCCAGAACATATATAATATAAAACGACACTTTAATATTTGTTTTTTATTTTCTCTGTAATTCAACTGGTATAATTGGTACGCGGCGTGGAAACAGGCCACCAGCCCCAGTCTCCAGGGCACACTACGTCACACTCGCTCACCCGACGACGTCTCCTACCAACTGATCATATTTTTTAAATTACGTTAATAAGGTCGGTGAGATAAAACATTTATTTCTCCTATAAAAATTCAAAATACTTTATTCAATATTGAAGTATTACACTTTCTTATTGATTGTCAAGCTGGAAACTACTACCGGTTAGGAAAAGAAACGCCCAGCCCTGAGAAGAATTTAAGTAAATACAAAACGCAACTGTTTTACTTAAAAAAAAAAAAACCATTTTTTTAGCAGATTATTACAAATATCTAGCGCTGCCAATTGCGTCTTTACCTGACGGAAGATAATATTTATTTAGGTTTAAACAAAATTAACCTATGAAAGTGTCGATTATTATATAATTATATAATATCAATATGTATGTGTTCATACATACTTATTACTTACATACTTGGAAGTGTATCCATTAAAAGTAAGTAAAGTCATTCCTATAGACAGATGCGATAGCTCAAACAGCTCCATCAAAAATGTTAAAGTAGAGCTAGCCGAGCTACAGCTACGATATAACTTTCCTCGTTCAATGGGGGCAAATTGAACAACCTTGCAACCAATAAGAAGATATTCATAAAACGATAAATAAATTTTCTATCTATGATCATTTTAGGTAACAAATTCAACGTTAAGCCGCTATGGACTTGTTAATAGCCACGAGTCACGACAAACCGCAGCTAATAATTTTAGTAGGAGCGTAAAATTAGCGTGTTCGAACACATGTGGCGGTGGACATGTTAATACTGGCACTACATACGTAGGTCGTTTTTTGCTTTATCTGGTAAGGTCGTTATATCAAAAATATTTTATCTAATGGTAGTACTGATTGAATTAATTGTCATTGAATTAATTTGTCATTTCTCCCTCTCTCTCTTTTGTACCTGTAATCTCTAATTGTTCGATAATTTTTCCGTTGTACAATGCATCTACGCCTGTTATGTGTTAGTTATTATTCATTGGAAATTATTTTGGTAATGATTTGTCAATATTTGATATTTATAAAATTTATTACGTACTGTTTGTTTCCATTAAATAAATAAATATTTTTTTAATCCAGATCGAACCAGTTAGTTAAATTACGAATATCAACAGAGATTGTCATGTAAGGCCACGTGGAATGTTGTATTGATAACAATACACTTTCAATTGATTTTTTGTCCACATTTGACGCATGACTGTTCATAACTGTGTAAGTGTTATTAAACTTTATTATTCAATGCGAACTAGTAATTGAATAAAATTTAATCTGGAATCGCAGGCATTGCATTTTTGTGTTCATCTATCCCGAATTATTTTCCTGTATTTTTAGTATCGGAGAAATAGAATGATTTAATTCCGTTTCATTAATTAGAGTTAACGACCATTACTATCAGAGACCGGCCGAGCGTCCGACGACGCCGCGCTTTTCGCATACTCTAACTTATAAATGCCGCGCGTGACTCATCCGAGGTTCAACTTTTTCGTAGTCATATGAAGATGAAAATATGCGATTATAGTAAAAGTTACGCAATAAACGTGAGACCAGCCTGAGATAGTGAGACGGATGAGCGCCGAGATCACATGACGATCGTGCTCGACATTTTACCGACTTTTAACCGACTTCATAGAACGATGAGATTTAAAACAATTGATTTATATTTTTTTAGTTATACAATGTCTTCGATATTATATATATATATATATATATATATATATTACATAGAATATATAATATATTTATATATATAGTCCACTCTAAGCTATGATAAATTTAATAAACCAGGAAATTTCTCATTTGAGAAGTTCTGTCTATATTTAATATGTATTCTATGTACATTGTACATAGATAAAAAAGCTATCACAAAAGCATAAAGCCAAACAACTGCAACGGCCCGACTTGGTATTTGAACCCAGGACCGCAATAATGTCGGATTGAAAACGATCAAACAATCCAACGGGGATATGAATACTGTATCTATTGTTTGTATATACTTTAATATTAATGAGGTGCGCCGCGCATAACAAGAGCTCGTTCGAGCCTCAATAGACGCAAATAAGCTTAATTACGCTAAACGTAAATAGCACTTACCACGCCCGTCTCGGTACGACTCGAATTTGTCTGAAATTGTAAACACTGAGACAACATCAAAATATATTCAACGAAATAATATCGTGCTAAGAATGTTTATGACTACGGTTCCGTTCAGCGTTGTTCGCGGTGCGTGCTCGGCGACTATACTTATTGTTTCATTGTTGTCTATCACATTTAAAACTGGATACAATAAATACTTGAAACAAAATTTTAAAAACAATTGCTCGAAATTAAAGAAATGATTAATATTTGACGAGCCGGTTGGCGTGGTTGGTAGGTACCCTGCCTTTCGCGCCGCAGGTCGTGGGTTCGATTCCCACCCAGGACAGACATTTGTGTGCATGATAATGTCTGTTTGTCCTGCGTCTGGGTGTAATTATCTATATAAGTATGTATTTACAAAAAGTAGTATATGTAGTATATCAGTTGTCTGGTAGTTCCATAGTACAAGCTCTGCTTAGTTTGGGATCAGATGACCGTGTGTGAAAAATGTCCCAAGATATTATATTATTATTATTAATAAATGAAACAGCAATATAGTAAATGAGCATCATACTAATGTTTGTTTCGGAAAGCTGTCGACCAGCTTGGTCGTTTAATGGTATGGTTACTTTTTATTTATTTTATATTCGTACGATTAAATTTTAAAACGATTATATAATAATAATTAAAGAAGAAGAATATATTATTATAATATTTGTAAGTTTATCGAGAAACGCCACTTAATCCCCTTGTCGAGTATGACCGGGCGCGGTACTGCGGTCGCTACGCTGACTCGTGTACGTGCGTAACATTAAATACCGAAGGGCTCGACCATGGGCCGATGTACAGTGCTCATAGGTTTTTATTACATTTTTATTTCCATTACTGATTACAGTTAAGTTACTATAATTTTTGAAAATTATTTGTCAAACAGTATTTGTTATTAAAATGTTTCTGTTATTAAAATTTGACATTTACACGTTGCGATTCTGGCGTTCTCATGTTCTATAAAACGTCGAAGAATCAATCCCAGCTTCAACTACATAACCAAGTACACCGTTACTAAAACATATTGGTAAAAAGTAATAATTTAAAAATAACAATAAATACACTAATGGACGAAAATTTCAGTTTTGATTACTTATTTGTTTTTTGTTTTAAAACAATCAACAATTGCATCCAAACTAATATATTAAAATGTTCTACTAGTTATTTAGTGATATATTCTGTATTGAGTTAATAACCTATACACTATAAATTTATATTGCTGTGAAGCGAGCGATGTATTTAATGATTAAAAGCCACAAGGGTAATGTACCTACTCGTTCCCAAATATCGCCAAACCATGTCATCTAAGAATATAATTGAATAGAGCACTACGTTCTAGCGGAAAGCGTTTCGGTTAATTCCATACTTTATGGCGTCATAACTCCACCGCGCGCCGCACTCTAAGTACGCTACGTCACTGCATGAAGAATAGTCATTATGATCGTTTTACCGTCTCTATATACAATTTTAACTAATTTTATGATACTTTAATTAAAGAAATTAATATAATAATTATCATTGGTTATCCATATCAATTCACGCGGACAGTATGTAATATATAGTCGCGCTAATAGAAGACCTCATTCGACCTGAACAATGCGACCTCTTTAAGCAGACGCAAGTTGGTTCATACTAATGGTCACAGTCGCTAATACAAATTAGCGACGTGCAAACAATAGCCGAGTTGGAGAGACGACGCCGAGGAACAATTGTGCTCGTTGGGTGCAGTTCACAGTATGCTAGGTTTTGCGCGGAGCGAGGGACCCGGAGCGGGAAGTGGGGAGCATAGCGAGGGAGCCACTGGCGCACTTAGCCTCGCCCGTGACAAATTGGTTTAATCGCTTGCTTCTTTGTTGCGTTAAACGCTCACTTTCTTACCAGTCGCGAACTTTGAAGCGGGACATGGCGGATGCAATATTGTTTAAATGAATAGCGAATGATTAAATAATATGCATAATAAATATTTGTAATACAAAGAGATATAGACGTAGATTGTATATTAATATTGGCATTGATCATACGGCTTGCCGCTTGGCTCTTATTTATTAACATGGCCATTATGTTCAACTAAGTAAACTAAAAAAAGGCAAAACAAGTCGACAGAGCGACTGGGTTAACGAAGGTGGGATCTTAGAATTCAATGTAAAACATAAATGTGGGCCCGTCACTGCCGGCTCGACTCGGCGCCTTGGCGGCGCGCCATCGCGCTGACAGTGCTCCAGAGCGGCACGCAGATGTGCACCGCACTTTACTGCTCCTGCTGACAGTCGACTGTATCGAATTATTTTTCTGTCACTATTAATGTTTCAAAAACGATATTACGAAAGTATATATAGATAAGTTCTTTAAGCTACATTAAACTTAACATAAAGTCGATGGAAGTTTTGTTTCGTTAGCCATATTGAGAACCACCATACAGGTACCATATCGGACAAACAATTATTATTCCCGTACGAGGCAGCTCAGTAAACGGACTGTAACTTTGCTCATTAACACCACCTCTCTCCGCGCTCGCTGCCAGTATTAGCATTGAAGTTCTTTGACCACAAGGGGTCATATAAACTAAAGATTACGTTTCACGACTTACGGTTCACTTTTGCGAACAACTCAACTCGAAACGGATGCGTCAGGTCGTGTTCCTTCCGCTCGCCCGCGAGCGTGGGATGCCGATGAAATGGTAAAAATAGAATCAAAGTTGCATGGAGATGAGACAAGAGAGCAGGAAAACATTTGCAGAGCGCGTCAATAAATCAAGCGAAATACAAGAGATGCCGGTGATCGTCCCGAAGTTCAAACACGAATTTGGAGCAAAAACGCGTGCGATGTATCATCCATCATATTTTAAAGTCGCAGTCGGGAGGAAATCGCTTCTCTGCTAGGGAGTTATTGAATTTTCAATTTTTCTGCAAAGCATTTTATTTTATTTGCAGCTTGGAACGGTGTCGGCGCCGCGGGGACGGCGCCGGCTGCGAGGCGCTGACGTCCACACGTTGAGTTTTCGCGGTTAGAGAGGAGTCGGCTGCATATTATAGTCGTTACTCCGTAGTTCAATTAGAAAGTGAGCCGTGTTTCGTTTCAAAGAAATATGTTTGTTGTTCATGAATTAGTAACGGTTTATTACGACAACAACGAAACAATAGTTTTATATCCGGAGAGCTCCAGAGCTATCGATCTAAATAGTAATAGGATGAAATAACATTTCGAGTTGGTTCTAGGAACTTTGGTGAATTGTATTGATACGTAAAGTAATAAAAATGCGAGAAACAAAACTAATAAATACACTAATACAAAAGATTTGAGCATCTCAGCCTGTGACGACAATGTATTTTATATTATCGGGAATAACTGAAATTAATCGATAAAACACCGCTCGCTCGCTATATACGCACAGTTCATCAGTAGGAGTGCGCAGCAGTCGGTGACGTGGAATGATTAGGGTCGATGGCGCGGCTGACACGTGACGGTGCAAACTTTATGAGAAGAACTAATTAAAAGTGTAGTGTATGTAAAAGTTTTCAATAATACATAATATTTGTATATAGACCCGCTTAGTGTTGAGTTGCATTATCGTGATTGATAATGATATTGAGCTCCGTCCGTGACGTCATGTGTGCAACGTGTACTTGACGGCAGTATTTAATAAGCATAATATCACGATGGCAACAATTTATTTATCTATCAATACTAATGGTACTTATTTTGTGTTCGTCACGGTTACACTGATTACAACGTGATAAACGTTAGACATTTATAATAAAAGAGTCGTGTCGCATAAACATAGCGTAGACTCTCCGCAAGCACATCCTTCAATAAATGTACAGGAATTGTGGGTCATGTTGAGGTAAAGCTTCAACGCTACCAAATAATTGGTCCTTTTCTGCATAATGTATATTTCTTATAATGTTTAATGGCTCCATAAGAAGTATGTTTTCAAACATTGATTATACTGACCCATAATCATGCTATCAAGCGGTCCAGGTACGGCCGTAAATAAGCCGGATGCTGCACTTTACCAACAATACTTCACTTTAGAAGCGAAGTTTTGTATAAAGAAAGGTATTTTTTGCACCTTCCTAGGAGATGTTGCATCTTGTGACTATGTATTTTGCATTTTATTATCTGCACCCAGAAGTATATATATGCATATATTTCCAAACAAACATTGACACCCTTCTTAACAAAAATAAAATTATTACCCCCGTTTGGGGTAGAATTTCCAAAAATTACGAAATCCCATATGGCTACTACGCGAACTTTCAACCCCTATCACCCTAATAGATGGTGAATTTTAGAAAACTCTGATTTGCGTATTTAGTCCTTTCTAACCAGAAGCGTTTGAAATATCATGCTTCTAACTTTGAAAATGACGGGTTTTCATACAACGGTTCCTTATTTAACCCCTTTAGGGGCGCGATTTCCACAAATCCTTTCTTAGTGTGCGTTTTCATTATAAAACTGTGAACTGTTAAAATTTCAAGTCTTTAACCCCAGTGGTTAAATATTTGAGACCTTGACAGTTAACCTTTGCGTTGATGAGTGGACAAGTATTTTTGTATACATACTAGCGACCCGCCCCGGCTTCGGTCGAGTAGCAGAGTAAATATCCCTAAAAAAGACAGAGGGACGCGGGGGCGCGCTGGCGGTTGCATCGCGTGTTAGTATGACCGCTTGAATTTATTTAGTGTGCGATAGTTTTAAAATTACAATAACTCCTAAGATATTCATTTAAATTAGGTGGTGTAAAGGACAACTATAATATAAATTAAATGCTTAAAGTATATAACGTATTATTTTAATAAGGATTAATATCATATCCGTTTTTATAGCATTCCAATTATCACATTATTATGTAACCATTTTTTAAAATTTAAAGTGGGTATAGTTATGTATCCTTTAGAGATATACGCCATCGCGGACTTTTCTGTAGATCTATGAAAGGGAAACAATTTCACCGTACGTTATTTTGTTATAATTCAAAGGGATTTTACAGCGTTTTCGATGAAAGCTCGCTTATTAGCTCGTTTTTTTCCGACTTCTTCAACAATTATCGTCATATTTCAACAAATTTACAGAAAACATTAATTAATTATTCACGTAAACCTTCCTCTTGAACCACTTTCTCTATTGGTGCAAGCCGTATGAAAATTCGTTCAGTAGATTTTTAGTTAATCCATTTAGTTCATACAGATAGACAGGAAACGTGGGGGACTTCGTTTTATAATATGTAAATGATATAGATTAAGTAAAATACTTAAAAATAACAAACTCATTCATTTTAATTAATTTTATTTAAAATATTTTCTTAATGTTCTTAAAAATACAAAAATATATATATAAAGGTAATACAAAACGATATAAGGACCAATAGCACTACGTCTTACGAGCCACACGCAAATCGCGGGTTCGAACCTTGGGCTATTATCACAATTCCCATCATAAGCTTTGTTTAATTGGAGCGATGAAATTTCAATATTCAAAATTCCTTTAAAATGGGGATTGCTATGATCATAAAAAATTTAAATTAAAAACAAAAACTTTAATGTTTGATTAAAGAGTGGCACAAAGGAGGTTGAGGAACTTTTTGTTTCGACAAAAATACAGTAATATAATAAAATAAAATCTACGTTTTAAAACACGCTTTGAGTCCAAAACATTTTGCAAAGAACTTCGTTCCTGACGGGGTCCCTCGACCGCACATTTTTTTATTTAATACAGAAATTGACATTGACATTGAAAACACAAAACAATAATATTAAACATTCTATTCACCACAACGGCGGCAGAGGAACTTCGAAACGAAACACAAGATCACCAACGTATGCTGTTTAGCGGAAGAATATGACGTGGTACCTACAAAGACGAGCTCACACAGAGTCAGGTAGGACCCAGTGAGTTAATTACACGAAACGAATACCTACCAGATTCCATATAAACTATTCACGTCGGAGCCGAGGTTCCATTACACTAGTGAATATAAATTCTAATACCAGTCATGATTCAATAAGAGTCCCGCATAGAGATTGTCCGCGCCGCGCTGCTGGAGATAAATAATGCATGCATATGAGAGATGGCGCGTAAGCCCCGATGAAGTCTGCCTTTTACATTATATATTTTAACCCACTTCCAGTAGCTGGAGCGGTCTTAAAGCGCTTCGTTACTAGGATTTCTGCTTCATAATAATCACATGACTAATGGCGCGCTGTCGCTTTGCCTTTCAAGCGATATATTATTGAATAAAATAAAGGTTCGTTACACTGAGACATGATTTTTTGACATTTGTGTACTAACTACGCCGAGATGGCTTCGTGGTTAGAACACGCAATTCTTAAGCGAAGATTGCGGGTTCAAGCCAAAGCAAGGAGTTCAGAATTTTAATGTGTTTTTAATTCATTTATTTTTCGGCGGTGAAGGAAAACTCCTGCACAGACTGTAGTGTACGGGCTACATGGGTATCCATGAAAATGCGTTGGAGCAGCGTGGTGGAATTGCGCCAAGCCGTCCAAACAAGAGGAGGCCCTAGTCCACCAGTGAGACACGTACGGGCAATCACTTTACTTTTTTGTGATACGAGTACGTTTAAAATATAACTTATGTGGGGATGAAAGTATTCGTCAATTGAACCGACGATAAACCACCAAAACGAACTTCCCTTTCAATAATACGAGTAAATTAAACGGAATAATCAAAGCCACAAGCCCTGTTCGGTACAAATATTAAGTTGCTTTCGTTGCCAGCAATAACGTTATTTAGCGCCGGATACGTGAAACAAGCACTCGTGAGACGTGTCGTGACGTGTCGTGACGTGTCGTGACGTGCCGACAGTTCGAGAGCTGTTAACGTGTTGCTGCTTCATGTCACGTGACACGTAAAGCAACTGAAGGATTATTATAGCGAGGGTTGAACGTTCTCAACACTATCTCTACGTGTGCGTCTGCACGCATCGGATCAGACGGCTTCCAGGAAATCGTAATGAAAGCCAGACGAGTTATAAGCCGTCGTTGTGCGCTTGAGGAGGACGCGACTTGCTTGAGTCTAATATTCATATATATTACCTTGCACGTGCACGTGACTTCGTCTGTTTGACGTTCCACGCTGAGCACACGTTTTCTTGGAAAGTATTGTATACGTGACGCGAAGACATCTGTATATTTCTAAGGCAAGGTAAGTGAGTGGTCATGGCTAACACATTAACTAACTTAGCTAATTAAGCCTCTGAGCCGACAGTAATGTGGCAGACATTCAATTAATCACATAACTGAAATTATTTTGTCTTTTTAATTTGTAGTTTGAATCAAAGGGAAGTACGTTTTAGCCCAAATTAAAGCCAAATTAGAATAATATTGTGCTATAAAATTGCGATTTAGCAAATACTAATAAAATAAATATAAATAAAATAAAAGTAACATTGTGATAATTGATTGATTTGATATGTTAATATTAATAATGTTGGTCCATGAAGTAGCATTGCCAACATATACTCAATATATTTTTGACAGCTAGAAGTGTACAAGGGCGATGTCTTGGAAGCCGCGGCTGCTCCCGAACAAGCCAGATGAATAGAGAACATTTCTCTGTCTTAGTCTCGACCGAATTCGGAGCACATTCAAGTTCCTTGCATTTTCTTGGACTTACACAATTTGTTTTACTACATACTAGTAAACAGTTTATCAGTTCCAAGTTACATAGTAAGTAATTAATGTTAACAGATAATATTTTTTACCGCAAAACATACGCAGTTTTACTCTGTTCTTGTTACGTTTTGCTGGCTAACTGTTAAATATTACTTTTAACCGGTCCTGTTTGTTGTTAACAATGTGTGTTATGTTGTCTAAAGATATGCTTGTCACTTTAATGCTCATTGAACATTTGAAGTTAAGCCGTCAAGCTCAGCTACTTATATAATCATATTATATAATTAGTAAAACCATCTCCGTACCGCGCTATATTTATGTTATTTTCTGTCGCAAGACCGACGAGTCATGTATTACTATAGAGCCTTGACTGCCTCGTTGGTCTAGTGGCTATATATAAGGCCGCCAACTCGGTGGTCATTTACTAAATGCTATTTACCGAATACATATTTTATCATCATACACACGTTACAGTTTAGTTACGAAGATATTCTGAGAATTGAACGACGACACAAGAACGTGTGCTGTTCAAGTGATGTCTACGGTCGTTGAATGAAGTTGAATGCCAAAATTCCAAGTGAATTCCGAACGTCTCGGTCTATGCTGAAATGCATTGAACGATGTTTACACCATTTCCTATAAAATTCAAGCAACTCTCTAAAACGGCTTTATACAACTGAAACAAATATAATTTGTAAATAATTATAAAAATTGAATGTTGTGTCGTGTCTGGCAGACAGCGCCTCAAAGTCACCTCACGTCAGGTAAGAGGCTGTCCATAAACTTCTACCAAACTGCAGTGTTATAATAAAGACAAGCGATATTCTCTGATGCCATTTGCATACACTACTTCCGTCATTAACGTACACGGCGTACACCGTTTTAACACTATACATAATGTGGTATGTAATAAAGCTGTAACAGGGCCGTGACTAGAAGTTTTCAACCTATCAAAGGTCTTTTATTATTATGGAATTATAGCACATATTAAAAAGCCATAAGAACCTAAATTCTCTGACAATTCTTTGAGTATTACAATATTCAGGACGCGAAGAGGAAAAGAATGGTATAATCGAGGGTCGCTATAAATAAGCAATTTTACCGTTCGCAGCCAGTCACAGGATTGGATGCACGACGGACGAAGGACGATATGTAGTTGGAAGACTATTAGTTGATTTTGATTCAGTGATATGGTGTAACATTACGTTCTCAACAGCTGGTTCATATTTATTGGTATAAGTAATCATATCCTGGGACGTTATTCACATAAGGCCATCTGATTCAAAATTAGGCAGAGCTCGTACTATGGAAACCAGACAACTGATATACTTACACATACATATACTACTTTTAATTTGTAAATACATACTTATATAGATATTTACACCCAGACTCAGGACAAATAGACATGTTCATGCAAACAAATATCTGTCCTGGGTGTGTAAGTATCTGGCAATCACGCAAACCGCCTCCTTAAGTGCACTATTACTGAATAAAAACTACAAAAGATTAATTGACACATAGCTCAGAATTGAATACATCATCCTGACTTCTCGTGTGCTTATATGGATCATCGCGTAAAAACCTACATGTATCGGAAGTTCTTCTTTTCAGCAACGGCGGTCATTTTAAAGCAACTGACTTTCTTGTAATACTATGGGATGGCTAATCTGACGCGACCGGAGAGAGTTCATAATCTTGAAATCTTGAAACTAGAGTGTACAGAAAGTAACCAAGTACCTTTGAGCCGTTAGCGCCCTTTGGACATAGGCCATACACGAGTCAGAGCCTCCTACCTTCCCCGGCACTGAGACACTTGCTGGATCCTGTTTAACTCATATTGTTTCCACTTCCACTAATGATGTCTTCGCATATATTAATTATCAGCAAACGTTATTGTGTTAAATAATAAAGCAATGAGTAAACTTAAGTGATTATCGTTCGTCGCGTTCACATCAAAGCTGTAATAAAGAGGAAGTTTTTAATTGGCAAATGAGATGTTTGGGAAGCGTCAAACGCTTGTAAAATTCACTTTGAGAGATAATTGGGAACTGAAAGGGCAGGACCAGGGGGTCTGTTGGACGTTCCTGCATACGTACGGCGAGCCCCAGGTTGGTCGCCACAATTCTTTAATTACAAACTCTACCGTTACTGAATTAAGAGCTACAGTGTTACATTAAAGAGATGCTCACGACCTACCGCCGTGCCCCGTGCCCCGTGCCCGGGCGAACCTTTGATAACCGACCCGTGAAATAGCCCCACTAATAATGTTATATTATTTCCCTCGCACAAAATAACTAAACAAGATATTTTGAACTAACAAGGGCTAATTTGGATTAATTAGTTTTAGTATAGTTTAATTGATAAAGTTAACAGAAACATTCGCAGATTAGTGGCGGAAAATGACGGGAATAAACATGTTACACGCTAACGATAAGTAGTAAAATTTAATATTAGATTCTCGATTTTCATACATTAAGACTTTAACACGTTTAAAGTAATAATATTTATTAAAACGTAATCTAACAAATTTTACATACTCAATGCTCATTTTAAATATTTCTATCTTATTGCATTTTCTTTTATAATGTGATCTTCTCAAGGTATATTAAAAACCCCCTGAAGGGGAAAAGTAGTCACGTAGACTTTAAAATCTTCCGCTATTTTAAATGGAGGAAAAACGTGTTAGTTGCAGTCGCCGGCGAACGTCGCTAAAAGCGGGCTATAAGAGCAGGGTGCAGGCGGCGGGCGGAGACGCGGCTTTATTGGATTTGTGTCACCGAGTCACCGTGTTGGACTTTAAATGAGTGTGTGCCTACACCTGCATGCTACTGTCTTATTGAGCATTTTAGTTATAGCTTTAAAATTATGTTTGTAGAATATACCAGGTTTGTATTGTTATAGACAGTAAGTACTACTTTTTTCTTATCTTAAAACATTATAAAACACATCAAAAATATTAAGAAATATAACGTATTTAATGTTTCACGCGTAAATTTATTATAGTTTGATATAAAGTACATTTGAAGATATTTTGTGGACAATCTCAACAATACTGATATCGGAAAAGTCAATCGCACAAGATAATTTTTATTATTGTTTTGCCAAACTAAACATTGAGTTTCACAATAGCTCCCGGATAGGAGGTGAAAGAGGCTCTTATTGACTTCGAAGGCGGCATCTTCAGCGAGTTGGAATCACGCCAGGTGAGGTCGCAGCGAACGAGCTACTTTCGACTTTATATACCTAACGAAATAATAACAGTAGAACATTTTCAAACTTCACTACTAACGTACTACTAACTGATGTGGAAGTAAAGATGGCATGCAGTTGACGTATTTATCAAACGTTTAAAAGATAAGTTTGAATTGTGTTTCTATTGCAGTTCAGTTCTTTAGTGTCTTCTTGTCGAAAGTTACGATACAGACCTGGATTGTTCTATATTGACTGACGTGAGCGTAGCGTGTCAGCATTAAATAACTTACTTCGCATTTACCAAATTTGATATCAGCGTTTCATTTACCATGAGTCAAACATTTTAAAATTATGAAACAAAGAAGCAATGAGAGAGAGAAAAGCAACAATAATGGCAAGAACAAATGAAAACATGTTGGTTTTTATTATTTTTACTACAAAACTAGGTGTCGGAAGTCGGTAGTCGGGTTTAGCCGTAATATGATGAAATCAAATGTAATAATAGTAAACCAATTTAATCGTAAGCTATATTATTAGTTCAATTTATTTTTGAAGCAAGAGCTTTTTGTTCAGTCAACATGTTAAGCAGCATTACAAGTAATTAGGAACTTCTTCAATTGTATAGAAAACATAATGTTGGATCCGCCCAGCTGTTTTGCTAATTTACCTTATTGAATTGTTCACCTTGTAATATCACTTGTTTTACTTGATTGTGATGTAAGAAATTCATGATTTTGAACATTCTATAAATAGGTATAATGCAGTTTAAAAGTGTGCGCCACCCAAGCTAAACCCTTAGAATTTCTAAGCTATTTATTTTGATAACTAATAGTTTGATAACTAAGGGCCGGTTTTTTGATCGGTAGTTAATTCAACAAATGGTTGAAAATAGTTACAAATGGTTAAATTTTGCCAAAATGTGTTTTTTCATCAATAGTATAACAAATGTTCAAATAATGAACTATTAGTTATAAAATTTAACCACCCAACGTTGGAGGGTTAGCATTCTGACTAATGGCTAACTCTCAACCATGACAGCTGTCGACAGTTTTCTTGTCAACGTCGTATTTTTCAAATATTATTTGTATTATTTATTATAAATTTAAATATAGTTCGATATTATAATATGTCGGAAAGTGTATCAGGCGATGATATTTTTGCGGATTACGTGTTTATGAGAAGGCCGAAATTTTCCGTATATAGATGGCCATATCGGTGGTCCAAGGAAAAACGGTTATGTGTTTAGTCGGTCACATTGGAACCTATCTAAAACCTCCCACCACAAGGTAGGTAATGTATCTATTTAAAGTTCCAATGATCGCATCTTCAATTGGCAAACTTATGTTCACAACAGTGCCTCTATCTAACCTCAAATTATTTCTTGCATTTTAGGATTTAAGTCATAATGCCTCTTAGCAAATATTGCTTATATTGCAACGCCCTGGAGATTTCTTCGGGACAAAATGATTAGCAATACAGAAGAAATCTTATAATAACATACGTTTTCTCTTTACTTAACTCTGAAGGAGCAATGTTATGTGTTGACCATTTGAACCACGCAAACCAAAATCCTACCACAGTGGCACCGTGGAAACCTCCATCTCAGCAAGCTTTGTTCCATTGTATGATCGAACCATACCGATACATTATTATTAATTCTGTGATGTTATAAATCAATTATGTAACAAACATTGTACAATTAAAATATTTCAAACAAATTTAAGGCGATCTCATTGCACCCTCGACGTACTTATTTGCTCAGTAAATATTATTATATTAACAATAATGCTACGCCTTGTATTCCTATAGATCAGCACATACTTAAATAAAATATAGTTAAGTTTTATTTTATGAACTAGTTGCATGAAATCTAGTTTTGCCTTTCATATTGCAGTTTCATATTTACATTTTTCTAATAATCATACATTTATTTAGAAAAGCTTGTTTGTTGAATCTCGTGTTATTTTATTTGACTTTTAATGGCAGTTCAAAATCTGTCAAAAAGACGTTTTATTCACTCATTATGCATGTGTTGTCACATAGAAAAATATTACCCCCAAAAAACCATAGATATTTTAAGGAAATCTTTTCCGATATCACTGGCAATATAATAGCCAAAGGTTAAGATTGACTTTCGTTAAAACAGACATTGAAAAACGAAATAGCCGTTTGACCATTAGTTAACAAGTTAACTATGGTTAATTTAACAAATTGTCATACGGCATTTGACTACGGATCAAAAAACCGGCCCTATAATAGTCGATGACTAATAGTTAATGGCTGTGACACTTTGTGTTGACTGCCTCGTTGGACTAGTGGCCATGTATGGCAGCAAACTCGGTGGTCCTGTATTCAATTCCCAGGTCGGGCCATTAAAAAGTTATTGGGTTTTTCTGTCAGAAAATTCTCAGTAGAGTAGTAGAGTTCTCTCTTGAGATTGGCCGCCGTGACCGAAAATATTGTGTATAAGAGATAGATATATAATATATATATATGTATATGTACGAGTATATGCGTCGCTGATTTTAAACAAAAAAGTTTTCGTGTATTCGTTACAGTTTTGGCAACGTTCGCTTGGAAAGCGTCCGACCAACAATTTCCTTTCCGGTTACGTTGACACAATCTAAACATACTTTATAGCCTTATCCGCTCTTAAACTATTTATTTAATACTATATGAAAGTTACATGTCAATCGGAACAGCAATGTTTATCCGTATATGAAATAAATACTATAATTTAAACTTTTGAATAGAATCTAAATAGCGATAGTTTAAGTTTTCATCTCTACACTTCAGTTGTATCAGGTCAGTGACACAGAATTAGTGCCTAACTAATACCATGTCACTAGGAAATACAGATATGATATGGCACTTGTACTGCATTCAAAATATTTTATAGGGATGCTTTATTAGTTGTGAGTATTTATGACATCAACTCTGTATACGATCCATTCGATAAATGAATGCTTCGAACCCCGACCCTCGATCGAGCCCCGGCAGTCGCTTAATTAAAACGCGAAGTAAATGAGTGTCACGCCACGTCACGGCATATCGGTGGCGCGCTGTCGCTAAACAGATTAAATTTGTGTGTTGACAAGCGCTCCTCATACAGACTTCATACATAAACTATGTTGACGAGATTATTAGTTGCTTTTTTATTTCAATTTCGAGTAGAAAATATAAAACGAAAATAGAATTGCCGATATGGTTATTTAAGTCAGGTTTAAATTGATGATTATGATAACAAACAAATGAATATCAAAGGATATAAGTCTAGATCAGAAGTTTCGGTAACAATGAAGGTAACTGAGAGTATTTCACAAAGGGGCAAAACATTACGCTGTAAAAGGATGGCCAGTTCTTTTGTCTTCGGACCGAATAAAGCTTTTAAAGGTAAAGAAACTAGCGGGATCCCTTTGTGCGGATAAAATTGGTCGAGTCATTTGCTTTCTCAATACTCGTTCCCGGAGTAATCACTCAGCGCGCCATATCGCCTTTGCGATCGCGATCTGCAAGCGAGGCCTTGAAGGTGTTCTATTTAAAAACGTTATTAAGCACATCCAAAGGATCGACAACGGATGTCATATGCAGAGGAAGGAGTTGCCACGCTTGAATCATTGTTGCTTGAAAGTGCAAAGGTTTCCCGAGGTCGGCGTGCCGGTATTGAGGAGGACGTGTGTGCTTTATGTCACCAATGTCGTACGACACAATAGTCAATTATTTTGAGACTTAAAATATTTGAAAGTAAAGTAGATATAGATAGAATTAGGTGTATTCGAAAAAAACACGGAGCAAGAATGCGGTTATACCTTTACGTGACAAATGGTCGCATAACAAAAACGCACGAGAAAGCGTGCAAAGCGCCTTTAGTGAGTTAGGTATCATAAATAACGATAGAAAATATCAACGATATTTATAATCCGTTGAAGCTGCAGCTAATGTTTAGAGCTATTAAAGCTAGAACAACGCGCATTAGCGACGATCCCGGCGCGTGTAGCGGGTGTTCTCCAAGTGGGTGCTGACTGCGGCCCCGACACGCCAGTTGAGTTTTTGTTAGTTGTTTGGAAACTTTATTTCATGTTTAATCATGGAACTGTAGAAAATATTAAAACTTTCCTCGTACTTATTAAGCATTATTGCTACAAATTAAGGTTATAATTGTAACATTAAAAATAATATTATAGCATCTATTTTGTTTTAATTGGTTGTTTTGTAGTTTGTGGGGATGCAGTTTATTCATGGAAGGAGTTGAAGACCTTTAGTGAACGGTACCTCATTAATCCGTCAGTTGCGCTGCGGGGAATACTAGTTTAGAGGAGATAGTGTTATAATATTCTATGATTTCTAAACAGGCAGGAAGTGCCCCGCGTTACGAGGGGGCGCGTTGCAGTCTGCGGGGATTGCTAGCGTTCGCTTTCGGGGGAGGGGGTCGTTGTTACTGCGCCGCGCAAGGTGGATGCTTGCTTGTGGGTAAAGTATAAGTCACTTGTCATATATTATTTACTTAGAATTATAATTTGTTTAACTGGGCGTTGTAATTTTATTTTCCTAATATGATAATATTTATTAAATATTTATCTGTATTCATTGTAATCAGTAAATCATTGAATCATTATTTTGGTCAACACTAATTGTCAGTTCGTTTTGCTAGATGGCGACAAAGTTAAGTTTTTAAATCTGGTTCTATAAAATCAAAATGTACTTAATTCAAGTAGTTTTGAAACGAGTTAAAAATAAGTAGCATAGAAACAAGCTACAAGACATAAATATAAAGCTATCGTCGGGAGAAGAAGAAACAGTATATACTTATTTTTTCAAATAAAATTGCAAAGTCATACAAATAATTTGGTATTGCGACTTCCACGTTTTTTTAATCTATATGTTCTTGTATAACCTTATACATATAAATATATAAGTATATTGTCATAAGATTAAACTTTATTCATAGGAAAAGTTAAAAATGTCGGTAAAATTTTATTGTATGAAGTAAATACGTTGCTCCAGGAAAGACCATACTGACTACGAACCGGATACCTGTTGTCGTGGTGTTACGTTTGCTTCTCGTGTTTATGCAACGCGTCGTGCCGGATCAATGTATACATTATATAGCACGTTAATTATCTTTATTAGGTATAATAATAATATATAAGTATAAAGTAAAGCTACACTAGGACAACTGTTTAGTTACGCAACGTTTGATATGACTGTGTGCGGTATTTATATACGTGGTATTATATATATTTTTGACAATCAATAAACAATTGTAATTCAGTGCTTATATTCATACATGTATGCTGCTGTGTTTATACCAACTTAATATGTCTACCTTGTGACACGAAACTATCGAGCTTCGTGGATCCTACATTCATTATATTTATATCAATTATAATTGTACATAATACATATTCGTTTTAAAATGTTTGTAAATATAATTATCGCATATAATTTATGATATTCGTACGCCATAGTGGACGAATCAGAGGCCCTAGCCAAGTTGACATTCTACAATCGTAAACGCTAATAGAAAACTAAACAAATGTATGAGAATGACCACGTGACTTATCGTTGAGAGATGTCGAAATGTACGAAAGGGCCTCAGGAACATCATGAAGGTGAAGATTATTTGGCAGTCCCGTTATACTTTATTCCATTTTTTTGTTAATGTAATACTTCCATTACCCGTAACAACGATTCAGTGGACCAAATATTTAGTTAAGCCATTGTATACGGAACCTGATTCAATTATTAAATTTAATTTCTAATATAAATGTATTGTAATACTTGTACACGTAGATAGTTAAAGCAGGTAGACATGTTTATGAACTTGTTCATATAATTAATTAAGTACTACACAACGCACCGCCGTGATGGGAATGTTACAGTCTACATCTACAGCGTCCGCGCCAACTATGCCTTGTTATGTTATTATGTTGTAACGTTCTGAAACTTGAGAGTTGAAAAGGCCCAGTGGTTAGAATCAATCAAACAGTCTTACTCGTAAGTAGTGGGTTCATATACAGCTGAGTTGTCATGTGCTTAATTTGTATATGCAGTTGTGCACGGCGATGAAGGAAAACATCGTAAGTGGATGAAAATCTGCCACATGTGTATGCATCATCCCGCGTTAGAGCATAAAGTAACAGGCTGTTAGTTTAATGTACTTCTAAAGTTCTAATAAGGGCTCAGATACATAGGTGAATATTACGCGATATTATTAAAATATTATCAAAGCTTTAGTTCGTTCTTACTAACCATAGTACGGATATTAATTGCAATACGATTACGCGATTCATTAAATGCTCCGGTTGCACTGACGGTACTGTTCGAGGAATATTCAACATGGTTCGAGGAGATTGAGGCTCCACCGCTACACAGCGCACGTGTCCAAACCACAGACGCCAGCGACGTTATCAACACTTAATAATAATTATGTTATATTTGCAATTCATTTAGTAGGAAAACATCTACGTCGTATGCAAATTAGAACATAAAATGTATCCCCTAATAGCAATTACAGATAAATTAGAAGTGTCTCAGCAGACAATAGGGAGTGCAGCCGGAGCGAAAGATATACATAATTAAAGCGGGTCCGGCGGGCGAGCCTTCTAAAAGATTACATTTACATATTTCTCATTTCGATGGCGAACTTTTGTTAACAAATGAATGATACGAGTTTCATTGTTTCGGAACAACTGCTCGCACTCGAAGCAGGACTTCCCTATTCTCCGAAGGTCGATCTTTAAAAAGTTACCGAGTTTTCATCAAGGACTTCAGCCAAGGCTTCGTAAACTCATTCTGTTTTTATTTTGAAACGTTTCTCTCCAGATCTTGTCCTTGGCGCTGTATACTATATATACACAAACAGTCAACTTCATCGAAATTTATCGTTAAAACATTTGCTTTGTCACTTCAAATATGTAAGCGATAATATTTAAAACTGTTATTGTAAAATGTTCTTATAAGAAATTTATAATCTCAGAGTTTAGTTGACAAAAATACGTGTAGTATTCATTGATATTCCTGTAGGGAAATACGGTACAACAACAACAATAAGGCACATAATTTTCTTATAACAGAAAAGTTATCGAAGTATGCTTACATCAATATTCCTGATGCACCACTCCGCCACGACAGCCGTGGAGACATGGACTTATACAGGACACGCAAGTGTCTGTATGCAAGTTGTATTATATAATATGGTGACCCACAGGCTGCTTATGTATCGTTTATACAATAAATAGCAATATTTTTTCGTATGTTTTAACCACAGCAGAACCTTGCGACAGCACGATGCCCCGCGAAGGTTACAATACGGTTACATAGCTTGCGACCGCGTTCACATTCGGGGTCAAATTCAAGCGAATATGTTAATTGATAACGTGCTCAAATAATCCTATTAGTACGTGCCAAATGTTGCCGAGTACGGATTTAATACGGTCCGCAATCCGTGTTCGGACTTACTCGGTGTGGGCCGACCGACCGACGCGCGGACCGCTAACATCACGTTCATATATTCATCCTCTAATTAATACGACAGCTACGAATATAATTATTAGTTCATAATTATAACCGTGTATATATATTTTTATAACCATTATTATTATTATTATTAATATAATTTTTCTGTATAAATAACATTAACAGCATAAATGCATATTACACAATATAAGAAAACATAAAGGAAAGCAGCCGTCGCGGGACGGCTGGCAGTGTGATGGCGTTCGCTTACACGGACACGAGTCGGCTGTAACTCCAAGGCGCGCCAGATGTTTCATGTGGTCTAGATGTAAATAGTTAGTTATTAATGTTTCTTTAAAATCCTGATTCACGGATACGAATTGAACGGATTGCTATCTAAAATCAAGAAATCTGATAAAAAGCATATCGGCTACGATATTAGATTTTGAAATATTCGTTACTGCATTAGAGACGCGTCAATGTGTGAAATAAGGTGACGATGACGTTCGAGATTGACGAGGGATACCTCGCTAGGATACGGCTGGTGCAGTGACGTTTCGATTGTCATGTTTACAGAGGCTGACTGGCCTACACAGTCGGACGGGTGACTTGCTTTATTTAAAATCTAAAACCCTATTCATTTGCTACAATATAGAGGCCTAAAAATATTACAGTTCGCGTGTCGGTTGGTGTCGGTCACGACTAGTTAGAAGCAGTATCACAAACTTCATCTCCTATAGTGTTTTGTTGTTAGAACTTTAAGCCTGTAATATGACGCCCGCTGAGCGAGGCTACATCGAGTTTTTGTTTTAAATTATCTTCTCATTTCGTGTTGGAATTAGCGCTTAAGCGATTTATAAGAATACAGCTCGATGTTGCTAACTTGCTAAGGATGGAACAAATTAAAGAATATTTAGTAACTGATGAAGATAAAGCAACTTTTTGTTACAAAAACAAATTAACTTATTTTCATTTAATAAAAAAGGGGTATGTTTTCCTGCGAAGAAAGGGGGGATTTTTTTTTGTGTCTTCTTATTACTTGGCTTAATATAAGAGAGTATGACTTTAAATAAAATAGATTTTTTTTTTGTAAAAGTATATAATTCTACGCTGATTTGAAAATACGAGTATGTTGGGTAGAGATGATGTGACCATGTGTGGTCATGATCGGCTTTGACTTGATCACGACGTACAGCCACGCAAGTCACTAGACTAATTGAATTTTAAATGACTATGTTGTCCTCCGGTCCGATTTCAGAGGCCAATTTTAAGGGAGACGAGTCAACTGCCCAAGTCTCTACTATCTCATTCTGGAATATAATTTTACGGAAATTTAAAATCAAAAATTAGGACAAAAACTTGTCCTTGGTACAAAACTTGTCTTTCCAAACCATTTCCAAACCATTCTTGTGTATGTTTTTTTCATATCTAAATACAAGATTGCACGGCTAATACCCCCCGGTATGTCATGTTTGCAGAGTATCCGCGTTCCAGTGCCGTGTGCGAGACCCATATGGAGTCCAAGTACCGCGATGTTACGTTTACAAATATTGCATTAAAAACCCTTATCCTTTCTTGTCTTATCTTAGTTAATTTCAAAATTTATGGCAATAGTATATTTTCTTAACGAAGCTCGATTCATTGGAGGCAGTAAAAATCAATATTGATCTCTTGTAGAGTGCTTAGTAACAGATTATTTTCTTAGCGTCGCAGGCCAGGGTCGTCCCTTCGGCGCACTACATCACGCCGGCATTAACCTGTCGACGTGACGAATGTAAGGATTTTATGGATCGCCCTAAATCCCAGTACATTACTTTCGGCTGTGTCTCGCGACCCAAACGAACACGACGAAACGAAGCGGTCGAGACGATGATCGAATCAATTTTCATAAATCCCGACGAATTTTGACGATACTCTTTGCTTCTGATGAAGACTGAAGTTTTGAATCGTTTTTGTTTTTATTTTATTCCAATATTCAAATATTACTTTATTCGTTTCTATAATTATATTCGTAAATTTAAATCCGTGCAGCCCCTACTACCTATAAGCACATGACAACTCATGTGCTTAATGTTACTTAATATGTGTATATATTCAAGTCCATAGGCAGAGGTAGAGCGTGTAAGCATCTCAATCGTTAGATTAGACCGGCGTAGTTCCTTTGCGAAGATCCATAACATACGGGAGATTACATTCTATAATCCATAAAAGAAATTATAGCAAAGTAATTTTATTTCCGGCTCTATAGAATACCTGCAAGAACTACGAGGATAATCCTCGTGTAGCAGCTCGCCGAGCGCCGTCGGTTGCTACTGATCCACTTACAACTCTACGGCTTTTGAATTAAAGATTTAGATGAACTAGGTTTCGCTTCCCAGTGGTGTAATGTTATAAAAATCTGTAAAATGTGAGCGGGCCTGGACGACAGTCAGGGGGGTCCGGTCGGGGGTATTTTTCATAAGATAAATCGTGTCGAATAATAAATAAATACGTAAATTAAAAAATAAAAGTACTTTTCAGTATATACTCGTTCATGCACATAGAATATAGTCGTAAAGTTATATACACATTATTCTATTAGAGTAGTGTCAAGATGGATTTAAATATAGTTCATGCGAGGGCATGACAAATTGGATCCGACATCGTGCTCGTTCTTTTGTTATAGTTTTCATGCGGCTGTGCGTTATAAATGTCATGAATGACTTTGTAAGATGTTTTGAAACAGCTCCGTGTTGTGTGCGGGTGTTTTATTTTCTTATGTAAGTTCTTACATGACGTACTCACACAATGACTTTCATTGGACACGTTATTATCGGCACCGCTGAAGCCATATTTACGATACACGATGTATAATATTTGCGGGAGACGAAATATGTGAAGCGAGTTAAGTGATAATACTCAATAGCACTCGAGATTCCTGCTGCGGGCTCCGGAGCGCGGGGAATGTGGGCGGGGGGCGCGGGGAGGGAGGGGCGCTCACACTTAGAAGGTAATTCGATTTCATCTGCCGTTGTCGCTGCCTTGATGAAATAACTAGTTCCAGATGGAACGATCGCTGCTTATGTAAAGAGCTCGCCGTCCGTGAATACGGAAGGAAGCATCTCGACAAGTAACACATACGAATGGCACTGTGTAAGCAAAGCTTATGACCTACAATAAAGCAGAGTAAATCTCATTGCGCACGGTTTGCTGAACGCCACCGCCCGCTGACCGAGTGCAGCGGCTAACGTTCGCTTCTCACGCCCGCGCCCGGTATAATTCACCAGAACAGCGCCATTACAGCGCTTTAAAACGACAGAATGAAAGTGCCACAATCAAATGTTCTACTTTAGTTGGCTCGTTTTAGTAAAATTTGATGTTTAATTAGGCTAATGCGATACGAACCACTGCTCGGTTTGAACGTTGATAATAATAATATTATTATAACGTTGTTACGCCACTTGGCGGCGCTATTATAATTGCATATTATTAGTTTGGCGCGAACTATGATTAATGTTTGGGATCCCCACATTATGAAACATATATTTATCTACATTCAACAGACTATTATACGTAAGTCGAATTCATATTCGAGAATTAAATAAACGGTTTAAAATATGTTGCGAACTGGCGAATTTGTATCGTCTGTTTTAAAATTGCAAGACCAAAGTGTCGCCAAGTATGGCCAAAATTATCAAAATATTGATGATTGTTCTTTCATATACAAAGAGTATCAATTATATATATCTTGTGTCCACCAGATCCAAACATATTAAATTTAAGAGATACGGTACGGTTACAATTTTATTATTTGTAGTCATAAATTTGAATGCTCTTTTAATATCGAAAACATATTACACAGAACAATGAATTCGTAAGGCTTTCACGCTTTAATAATTTTAATAAGGCAGCCGTCAATACGCGTAAACAATAATATAACGCTGCTTTCTTCACCGTTCGTTATTGCGTTTCAACATCTGGTCGCGTATTTAATATCGACACACCTACTCGTACTCGCTCGAATTACATTTATATTCGCGTCGCACCGATATTAACTGAAATTAGTTTGTAGCATTACAATAACGTATTTAAATTTAATGGAACGACGGAATTTGTAGCACGTCCTAATTGAATTATCCTAACTGTAGGCTCTTGATTATGTACATATGTGTAGCTTCGACGTAGTTTCGAGTGTGGTGTGTTGCGTACCGCGGTGATGTCGTTCATTTGTTTAACAAAATAAATACAAACACTTTTGTTGGCCTGATATATTGTACAATTAAAAAAAAATGCTTGTTTTTGGTTGTAATATCTGAGCGCATCGATCCATGTATCCATTACCACGTACTCTACTCGCGACAATATTCCTGGTTACTTCGTCAATAAGTAGCGCGCCTGTCCTGTATGCGATAACCACTTATACAAATAATTGAAAACGAATCTTCTAATTTGGCGTTAATTCAATAGCTTAAACTAAAATTTACCTTTTGATGATATTTGGCTCCATCGCATACAGCTGTAAGAACTGTCACAAATGTAAGCTGTCTTTTCATCGGCAACGCGTCACAAAAGTTTTAATAACATGCTTTTCTCTTTAAATATATCGACGAAAGTTAAAAATGTTAGATATAATTATTATTATACGTAATGAATACTAGGGTCGTTCACTGCGTAATGGCCTCGACGGAACTACCTCCAGGTGCTAATTTGCCCCCTCCCTGTGATCCCCTTGAAGAAATGAAGATCAGTTAAATTGTAGGTATAAATACCTCTCTTGCGGCCTATTTACGCCCTAAATTATTCCATTTTGACTTCCCTCGGCATACAGGGTTACTCACTGGAGGCCTTTTAAGTTTTTTCATCATATAAAATATAAGGCCTTAGCGGTATTTATCGAGTTTACCGCAATATTTCTACTTTGTATAAGATGTTACTCTCTACTACAGAAAGTTTTAATTAATTTTGTTATTTCAAATATTCTGTTTTTGATACAAATATAAATAATATTATTGAACCTGCATATAATACTCAAGTGTCATTTACTTCATCTTATGTATTATTTTGTATTTTAGTTAGTGTATTAGATTCGTTTTTACAAACACACACACTCACAAACACTTTATTAAAGACAAAAAACCGCAACGCTGATGATTTAAAAAAAAATCGATGTATTGTTTAGAATATGCATATGTATGAACATGTGTATGAACTTTAACATGCAGTCTAAGAAAAAATGAACTAAAAAATATTGATTTTTAATTAAAATATGTTTAGAGGAATGACGCGTTTTTACAAGGATCTAATGACGCCTTGCGAAGAAAAGCCCCCTTTTTACAGAATTTTTATTTGCATTTTTACCACGGACCTTAAGAGATTTATTTTAAGCAAAATATATTTAAAGGAATTAGAAGGCAATTTTTTCCAATTCTTTCAGACATCGTGATCTTTCGCTAGACAGATTCAGAGTTTGCGAGAGCGCGCAGTGAAATGTTACGCGTTATGCGCCCGTCACGCGCTCGTCTCCCGTCCGTCGAGTGCACGTCACGCAGCCGTTAGACGTTTTTGTTTGAGGTGAAGAAATTTACAATTTACATATGTATAATGTATATGTTAATAAATAAATACGGATACTTCATACTTAAAATACGGGTTGCTTTCTGTTTGGAATTTGCAAAAAAAAAACAAAAACTGTATTTCAATGTCCAAAATCATTACACATCTGAAATTTATAACTTAAAGGAAATGTTAGTAAGCTCTTTGTCTTCTGGCTGTATTGTTTTGATGCTCGCACGAATGGTCGCGTGTCTGCATCATCATCTCACTCTCGACCAAGTCGCTACTGACGCTTAGATCGTTTGACCGACGCGACGCGACGGCCGCTACGTTGCAAATTATAATAGGTCACGTCACGTCACGTAATAATAATTATAAATAACTTATTTTTATTGTGCAAGTGCCGTAGTATATGGATGTATGTATCCAACGACGCGTTTCTGAAAATCTACTTTTACTCGGTGGTAGAGCTTTGTGCAAGCTCGTCTGCGCAGGTACCACCCACTCATCAGATATTCTACCGCAAAACAGCATACTTCGTACTGTAGTGTTCCGGTTTGAAGGGTGAGTGAGCCAGTGTAATTACAGGCACAAGGGACATAACATCTTAGTTCTCAAGGTTGGTGGCGTATTGGCGATGTAAGCGATGGTTAACCGATGTGTGAACAGCGGTCCACATTGGTCATATCTTACAATGTCATTGTCTGTGGGCGTTGGTGACCACTTACCATCAGGTGGCTCATATGCTCGTCCACCTACCGATGTTTTAAAAAAAACATGAGTGTTTAAATAATAATAATGATATAAATTCAAATGAATGGCCATACATTTGGTGTTAGGTTTTGGATGTATTCTGAGTGTCCTAATCTATACATATAATAAATCTGTAACTGGTCGTTGTCTGTACATGAAAGATATTTGAGTAAAACTATTTTTGGGGGTCTTTATAAACACAATAGAACCCAAAACAATGATTTTTAGAATTTTTGTCTGTTTGTCTGTTTGTCTGTTTATCTGTTTGTCTGTTTGTCTGTGCGTTTGTGCACGCTAATCTTGAAAACGGCTTAACGGATTTGAGTGCGGTTTTCACTAAAGTATTGTGGCATACTTCACTTAGGATTTAGTGTTTGTTTTATTTCAATCGGTTCATAAATAAAAAAGTTATGTCAATTTAAAGATATACGTAGAACATTTATTAAAATGGGTAATGGTTATGGTCAAAACTGAGAAGAGATAAAAGATTACATGTACAATATACTCTTTTGCTTAAGATTTATCCTATAATTTGTCCTATTATTTGATATATTTATTTATTAAAAGTTTAGCTTTGTTACTAAAAATCTATAAATGATCTGTACAAAAAGTACGCGCGTTGTTAGTGACAGTTGTCAAAATCAAAAAGTTTCATTACAAATTTCGTGTTTTACTGGTTTAGTGTGTTGTTTCTGCATAAAAAGCCTAAAAAAAGTAATAGTAATTAACTTAATAAAATAGGTTTTATTTTATCATCAATTCGTGTTTCATGGGCTTCTGTCTGTCTGTCAAAACTTTTAAAATAGCGGATAAAAATTCAAACGTTTAACGTACCAAAGTTGTTTATAATCAACGAAATTTACAACAATTTAACATGAAAAAAGTGGCTACAGCATTTTGGACTATATTTATTATCTTCTGGCCCAGATAAGAGTGAGAAAAGAGAATAATTGCAATCTTATTACAATGATTGGTAAAAAAACATCGAAGATCACGGTAGCATGCGCAAGCGATCCCGTGGAGCCCCCCGACCAGACGGAGAGAATACATCTGGTTTTTTAGTGGGTATTTCGGCGCCTTCAGCGCCGGTGAGCCCCACATACCCCTCCACTTCATGTGGGGAAATGCTTAATGCGTTTTTCCAGCGAATAAAAAAGGGAACACGAAGATATAAACGAGTTTATCACGAGTCTAGAAAATCTCAGCTTAAAATGTGACTTCGATAAATTGACAGTCATTGATCAGTGATATATTTATGTGTAAAAAAGTGGTTGAGCTCAGCTTAAACATACGTCAAAGATTATTACAACAGTCATTTGAAACATCACACAGTACAGAAAAGAGAGGACGTGCATATTCCAGTAAATTCTGATGGGCAAACAATTAATATTGATTCTGGCTGGCAATAATTATGGCTTGAGATACGCTCGGATGGACATTATGACCCAAAGATTTATTCCATTCAAGAATGATATTGAGGTTGTTATTCATCCTTCAGATATGCCATAGCTGCCAAAATAAAAATAAAGTCTATTCAGATATTGATATTGCATATTAGAATAATCAATGCTTCTGAAAATTCAAAAATTATAGTTTAAAAAACTAAAAAACACACGGCACGACCTCGGCCCGGCTGTACGAAAATAGACTAGGGATGGGCCACTTCCTTTTTGTAGTGTCATCAGTCTTTAATTTGTAAGCAAATTTTCAAATTAATTGGACGTCTTGAAGTGGGTGAAAATTGCATTGAAAGATTCCATTACATAGATAGGTACATACAGGTCAAGCTAATAAAACTGTGTTAATAAATGAAATTAATTTATTAATTATATATATATATATGTGTAATTTCAAACTATCTTAATATTCCATCTTTGTTCTTTGTTTGCTATAAATTTGCAACTGTAGTCTTATTCTTATATTCTTGCTTGCCTTTTAATTTTATTTGGTTTAAAAGAATATATAGTTAATTTATTAACTTACACACTTTTATATTAATAATAATTCTTAATACCTTATTTAAAGTTATAATGTTTTAGCCATGTTATTTAATTTATATTTAGATTTTGTTAATATTTGGTTTTCATAGTAATTAATTTTATTGGGTAAAAAATAATATCTTATTACATCTTATTGATTTCACTTTATATTGTGATGTTTTAGCTATGTGATGTAGGTATATATTATTTTTGTTCATTTTAGTGATTGTGTAGATATTATTACTAAAAACTTAACTGATTTATGTATAATTAATATGCTATAAGTGTTATCACATCATTTTATATTCCTCTAAAAAATTATAATATATTAAAACTAATCTACTCTGTTAGTCGTCAAATGAGCACTTATGAAACTTTAAGTAAAACTGTTATCTAACTTTTCTATATTATTTAAGCTCTTACTTCTTTATGCTTTACATTTGTTTTTAGTCACCTTATTATTTGTTTCAATAAAACATAGTTATTTTTTGGATTTTTTTTTTATTATTATTAACCATCAACATCATTTGTTAGTTTGAAAAAGATAGGATAAGTAACTCAGTAGCTTTGGTAGTCTTTGGTTACATTTAGTTTTTGGCAAAAGAACCTCAATAACGTTCAAACTTAAAATTTGAATGATTTATGATTGAACTTCGATCACTGAGCTGTCACAATTAATTTAATTATGTAAAACATTTTTTTCGGTACTATGTATTAAACTAGCTATCGCCCGCGCTGTAGGTAATCTATACTCTATACTAATTATATTATAAATGCGAAAGTAATTGTAGCTGTGTGTTACGCCTAAGCTACTGATCCAATTTCAATGAAATTTGGTACAGAGATAGTCTAGAGCTTGAGAAAGGCACATAAGCTACTTTTTAAGGCGAAAGAAAGAAAGGGGTTGAAATAGGGGATGTAAGTTTGTATGGAAATTACTTCATTTTTAAAGCTCGAAGCTTGAAACTTATTTTACAACCTAAAGTAATTTTAATGTTTTTGTTTGCTTACATTCATAAGTTAAATTAAGTGTAAAACGTTATAGAGGTTTTGATTATTTGGGTTAATAAAAGTTTATATAGGTTCTTACAAATTTATGTAGGTTCTTAAATAATTAATGTGCTTATAAAATAGTGTAACTAAAAAAAAAGACGAAAGAAACTTTCGTAATAGGAAGCTTTTTAACCGACTTCAAAAAAAGGAGGAGGTTATCAATTCGTCGGTATGTTTTTTTTTTTTTTGTTTTCGTCTAAAATAAAACAAAGTGTAATTTGGTACTTATAGGTGTTATGTTAATTTAATTTTAATAACACTACTTTTTTAAATAAAGAGGTTAATGTTTTGATTCGTGTACGAATTAGTAGAAGATTTTTTTTTTGTTTAATTACGTTGTATTAATTGTAATACATATGCCTAAAAAATTCAAATCTAATTTAGCGAGTAGTTCTGCCAAAGCTCGCCTTGCGAAAATTGCTAGAAGCCAAGAGTCTGAAGACCAGACTCAAGCCCAAGCCCGTTTGGTTTTAAATGCCGAGAGCCTTTGCGTCTCAAAGAGCTGCTGAGACTCAAGGGCAAAAACAATGAATTCAGACGTACATTGAAGCACAATTCTTATAGGCGCTCTGAAGACAAACTTTCTGCGACTCAAAATGCCGCTTGGTAGCGTGGCAGTCGCGCTGCGGCAGCTGTCTCTCTCTTACGCATTGCAAAGGATGTTCCCCCAGCGTATCTTAACTACGAGAGCAAGAGACATGGACGTTCCCTCAGCGTATTTTAACTATGACAGCAAGAGAGACGGAAAATGACGCCAGCGCCGACAAACTAAGAACTAAGCTGGGGGCAGGCCCCACTTGGAATCGGCATACGAAATCCTTAAGGACTGCGCTTCTATGTACGTCTGAATTCATTGGCAAAACGAAGGGCGTCGGATTTTAGATGCCGAACGCCACTCAGCTCGGGGAGCTGTTGAGACCTTGGAGCAAAGTCAAGCACGGCAACGATTAGATACTAAACGTAACGCCTCTCAAAGGGCTGCTAAAAAATTAGAGCAAACTCGGCTTTTAGATGCGTCATATGAGCGTCATGCGTCATTGACTGCTGTAAAGATGGAGAATCGCAAAGAAGACATCTTTTAAATGCTGAACGGCTGTCATGCCATTTCGGTTTAAGAGTGCAGTTTCCCCTGAAAGCAGCATTTAAAATTACAAAAAATAAACTCAAGCCGCTTAAGGTTGCAGATGTTTATTTAGAAAAAAACTGTTTTCCCATGGATAATTGTTTGTGGCATTCTATGTATGCCTATGTATGCCATACCATCCGAAAAATCTATGATTTAGCAAAAGATGGAAAAACTAAAAAAGTCGTGCATAAAAATGTACTTAAATAAATTTGCAGTAAATTACTTTAAATAGCTCATTTTAATTAAGGCAAACGATCAGGAGGCTCACCTGATGGAAAGTGACTACCACCGTCCATGGACATCTGCAACATCCGAGGACTTGCAGGTGCGTTGCCGGCCTTTGAGGAAAGAGTACGCTCTATTCTAGAAGGTTTTCATGTCGTATCGGTTCGGAAAAGTCGCCGGCGAAAGCTGGTTCCACAGAGTGATTGTACGAGGCAGGAAATGCCTTAGAAAACGGGCTGTTGTGGTATCTGATTTTTGCAAAATAATTAGCCTAAAATAAAAAATGCTGCCGAAAGTCATTATACCACGCGGACGAAGTCGCGGGCACTGCTAGTAGAGAATATTTTTATTCTAAGTTCAATTTATATTTATGTTCAATATTATCTTAAGTTTAACAGTGGTCGTCAAGCCTGAGTAAATATGAAATTATACGGCTCTATGTCTCCCAAAAAGTTACACTCCGTGTTCATAACCTTTGAATACAAAGCATTTCCACCGCGCCTGGAACAGTTTGCGAGCACGCGTACTCTACTAACTTTATTATTTTAATTTGTGAAATCGTTTCAAAGTAAGTTAGTCGGCGCGGCGTCGCGGTAGGCGTACGCATAATGAACAAAACTCTATTTAACGGTCGACAATACGAAACGAGCGAAATATTCACTTTAATAAAATATTGCTCGTGTTTGCGACTCCGCCATACTAAGCTTATAGGTATGAACTTAAAGCTGAATACGTTAGTCGCTCTGCATGAAATAATGAGTAAAAAGTGCTCAGCGGAGCGAGCAGTGCGCCGCCGCCGGCCGCGCGCGATACTTCGGTGAGGATGCTTAATAACATACTGGTCTCATTTTAAACTTAGAAACTAAGAGGAAAAATGGGTGTGACATATAACATATAATTATATACATTCATGAATATATTTATAAACTTACGTTGGATGAGGCTGGCCAAACTAATACTATAAATGCGAACGCCGGTTTATTTATTTATTTTTTACTTTTTCACGTCTAACATTACGTCTTATGTTCTACATTCGTATTTATACACTCTTGACAGATCGAAGCAGATTTACAAAGCTGTTGCTCAACATTACCGCTATTCGACGAGTACATTCACGTTCGATTAGGCCCCTGAAGAGTCGCCTGGTACAAATGACCAGAAAGTTTCTGTTAGTATCTCCCGGTCCACTACGAAGTTAAAATGTAATCAGGTACGTACATTTAACTCACTAACGTATACGTGTACTCGTATATACATGGTTTCGACGACAATGCAATAGTTTTGTATCTTCGAGCTGATCTGATTATTATTATTGAGTATTGACAGTAGGTTGTGAAATCGAATTTGTACTCAGATGAGTTGTTTTGATGAGTTACATGCACTACACTGTTTAAGGCACAGTAGTATTGCACAGTAGTATATATTGATACAGTAGTATTCTCCGACACGCATTGGAGCAGCGTGGTGGAATAAGCTCCAAACCTTCTGCTTCAATAGAGAGGAGGCGCTATGTCTATAAGAATAACTGCTAGATAAGTATAACTACTTGAACGTTTGAATTGATTTCTTATCACTTATACAACATACACATGTATACAGCACCTAAATAATACCTAAACTCCCTTTCGTGCATGACATTTCATTCCGAAAAAAGGTGGACATATTGCCAAGTGACAAAACTCCCGTAAACTGTGGTTTACCGTATATCTGCCATAATCAATCAGGAATGACACAATTTTTACAACAATCATTTAACTGACGTTTGGATTCCCGACTCGTGATGATCGAATGGTGGAGTGGTGGGGGAAGATGAGCTGAGTGAGTGAAAACGAAGCACATAGTTATTTGTAAATTAATTACGCGGTGCCGGATGTTATCTAGAATTATTAAACCTTGATTTAGGATGGCACGTGCTCGATTTACACTACGTAGTACGTACGTACGGTTCCGTTGCCGGCCGGAGCTTAATATTGTAATGGACGGATTCAATTAACAACATCCACTTTACAGGGCGAAATGTTTCCGATCGCTACCTATTGTGTGACGTCGTGTCGCGTCGTGTCGCGTCGGGCCGCGTCGGGCCGCGTCGTGTCGTATATTCGCGTCGGGCCGCGTCGGGCCGCGTCGTGTCGTATATTCGCTCGGCGCCACGCGCGCGACCGCTGTGAGCCGAATTATGTAAATATTCATACACTTCACGAGCTCCCGAAACGAATTCTGGCGAGTAACAAATACTCGCGAATAAATCGCTGCTTCCCGTTCATTGTTTATTTGATTAACATTCGGTAACGTTCTGCTTTCATGATTTAAAGCCTTTAAATGTTTCGCGTTAATTCTGTTGAAATTAATAAAACGTTTTTCCGCGACGTTCGAGGTTTGAATGTATCGAATCTACATTACAAAGGGGTGTTTGTCAAATAGCGAAATAGCGACATCAATATCTTCATCATTTTGGACCAATTGATATATTAATTGAACTTTACCAGTTTATTCGAAGGCTTTGTGCAGACCAGTCTGGGTAAATGTACAATTATTCTGCCGCAAAACGGCAAGACCGCAATGCTGTTTCGTAACCGTATGATAAATATACAAACAAAGTTAGTAAATAACAATATTACTCATGACAGATACTTATTTTGTCACATGTTAGAAAAAAATATATTTTTAATATAATATGGGAGGGAACCTCCAAAATCAGAATCTGTTAATTTAAATTGTACTTCCGTGACTGGGTCACGTAAAAAAGTAAAATAGTAAAGTAAACAGCCTGTAAGCATTTCATCGCTGTGTCATGCGTGTAGATGCACACTTCTCTAAAAGATCAGGTTATCAAGAATGGTATTTCTTACAGCATATGAAGAAAATTTCTTATAGTTCCATTATCATAGATCGATGGGGCCTGTTACCAGCCATTGGCCCTTATGCTTTTCCATTTTAAATATATAAAAAGACAAAAATACCGTATAGGTACAATTAAGTAATTAATCTAATAACATTTATATATGATTTTTAGTCTCATTCATCTACATTAGTTGATTGCGAAAAGAGAAAAATATTTATCCAAATCTAACTGAGAGTAATCACGTAAGCCCAAGTGATTAATTCATCGCTGATATGACCTTTCCTTGACTTCGTTAAACAGAATATTTCGACGCAAACATTTCCTTTATTAGCATTTTATTAATTTTACAAATTAGAGTCATTTCCAAAGTTTTGTTAAGACTAATGCAAAGAAAACACAGGTATATAATCTCACACCGAAAAAGTCACCAATTTCCCCTCTTCCTTCCCTTTGTGAGATACAAAGCAGTCACCATGCTGATTGACGTTCGGTGCGAGCTCAATCCAAGGGATCACAACGATAATGTTATAAAAAAAGCCCCACGGAAATTCGGAGTTTTGAATAGGGTGCGGCGTTTTTTCACGCCACAACAACAGCTACTCCTGTTGTTGAAAACGCAGGCGTGGTCTTGCGTTGAATGTTGCTCGCACCTGTGGGGTGGCTCCGCTTAGTACTTACTGGAGGCCTTGGATAGGTGCAGTCACGTGCGGTTCGTACTATTGGCGACGTAAAAACTACAATGTCGAACCTTTACAATTGTGTCGAGAGATAGCGGCGCTGAGCGCTTTCTATCGAGTGTATCACGTAGGAAATAGAAAATGTATTATATTTCCTACGTCCCCATTCTTTCACAAATCTACACCGGCTGGCTCTCGATGTCACCACTTAAATGTGACATCAATTCATGCACGAAGAAATTTGGCAATAATTTTCTCTGTCGCATTTCTAATAAATGGAATGAGGCGTGAAGAGGCACCTTGTGGGACGGCAAGGCGGGGGCGGCTAGTGCAGATCATTCTTCCCGACTGTACTAGCTGTCGTCGCGTTTGGACTCTACTACCATTTCCGTTCACTATTAAATATATATTAATAATATTACCTACATTATTAAATATATAATATGAAGCGACAGTCATTCTTTTGATTTCGTTAAATTATGAAATGAAATTGCTTGAATATTAGTACTAGCTAGTCATCCCACCAGGACAGTATTCGCATGTAATATCGTCAGTAAAATGTTTTATAATACAAGTCAGCGAATTACAATGATGATCATTTCTGTTCTACATCATATAAATTGTATTCGTTTTCAGTTATTAGTTTAAATCGGATATTGTTAGGAAAACAAATAGAACTTTAAACTCGTTACAAAGTAATTTTAACTTCAGCGAAGTTTGATTTGTATTTGTTAAACACAAATTAAGTTCAATCAAAATAAGTTAATAAATCACGAAGTACAAACACATTACCCCAAGCCATTCGTACTTACCTCTGACCTCTGTAATATTTATCTATAAAAGACTGATAACAGTATCGTTCTTGGTATATCGGATTAAAATAGAGTCATCCATTGTGTTAATTAAAATTCCACTATATTATTGTATTATTATTAGCAATCATGTTTGCACACAACGAAACAGATGCATAAAACACACTCGAACACGCACACACGCACAGACCTCCGTCAGAAAACATCCGCTGGTAGATCTCGTCGCAATCTGTGGGAAGCAGAACAGATGTAAAGTTATGTAATATTTGCTTTGATTTCGCTGCTGGTTTAATTACGGGCAGGAGGTGAGTAAATGGGTGAATGTAGTTCCAAAGGCATTTGCGCCACGATCTCATCATTCGGTATTTACTAACGTTTCAGTATAAATTAGTATTTCAAGGAAATTTATAACAGATTTACCGCTACAGAAGCAATTAGCAATAAAAATGCATTGACCCGCTTCGATGAGGAAGAAAACGATTTGTTGGCACGGACTCAAGTCCTCGGCGCGCGACGCGGAGACGGTACGTCCTCGTTGTTACTACGCGCCACGCAGGAACTGTGAGTAATGGTTTTACCTCCGAGTGGCCGCGATGAGAGCTCGCAATCATCGAATAAGGCGAAAATAACTTTTGTTTCGAAATATATTTCCGCTCGGATATTTCGATATCGGGTAACAATAAAGCCAGCATGCCTTTCGCCTCGTTACGATACACGCTCGAACGTATACATTCGTTTATTTAGACGTACACAATGATGAATTCGATAGTTGTCGTGATTCCAGCGCTTTTATCGGAGGATTTACAACAAATTGCTGTTTGGGCGCGCGATCCGCCCGATTAATTCAAAGCACGCCCATTCGCTCCAATAAATATGTTAAAATGTTTTGTGAGTTGTGACAATGGCTCGCTGCCGAATTCGCGCTGCGTGCTCGATTCGCTCCCTTCCCGCGGTAATGAATAGAATTACTCAAATGAAATAGACGGCGATGGTGTCGCGAGCCCCGCTCGACGACGTAATATAGGTCTAATTAACATTCCAAATGTGTGTTTTTAGCTACTATTTTTATTTAAAATGTTTTTGTCAGGCGTGCAAGTTCGTAGTCCAAAATCTAATACTCAAATTTGATCAAAAATGGTGATATGTGGATATTTAGTGATCATTTTAGTATAATTTAACTAATTGATTAAATTTAATCAGCACTAGTTTTATAACAGGGTAGGTGCCTATGGCATTAGTGTTTTCGCGACGAAGGTTGTGGGTACGCTGTAATGTGGGAGGTGCGACGTGGTCGAGTGACGCGTCGCGTAGCTGGCACGCCGCCGTCGGCCTAGCCGGCGCGTTGACCCAATAGTTAACGTTCCTAGGTCTCACGTATCAACATAATAGAATATTCTATACAAAACTGAATTTTTCGAAAACATATAATATATCGTTCTTTGTATATTTTCATTGAATTTAGTCGCTTTTCTAAATTATTAAATTAGGTTAACATAAGTTTGAAGGAACCGGAACGACGTTAATGATAAAGTGTCTGATTATTTTCTAAAGTCTCAAAATGTACTGATACTATATTCTAGAAGAAAGCCCTCTTCGCCTTTAATAGTAAATAGTTTTTATAGAAACTAGACATTAATGTGTGTAGGTAAAGAGCATATTGCTTCTTAATACATAACGACAAAAGATACTAAATAGTCAATTAAGAATTGTGTCAACTAATAACTACAATTAAAGTACATATAACTCACCAACAACGTGCAGCGAAACGAAGAAGGACCGGACCGGCTGCGTGGAGACCTGGCACTCGTAGACGCCGGCATCCCGCTGCTGCGCCCACTTGATCTGCAGCGTCCAGTCGTCCGTCTGCGGCGAGTGCGTCGCCTGGAACCGCTGGTCCGAGGTGTAGGTGTAGCCGCCGACTGTCAGGATGTGCAGGTCGCGGTGACGGATCCATGACACCTGACACAATAAAGGGATATTAAATTTAAAATATTTATTAAATATATGTGGATTAAGTCACGAAGCTACCGTTTTGGTATATATTTGTTTGTTTTTTCAAATTATTGTTTTCTTGGCAGTTATCTTAAACACTATTATTCCCTGGAATTATTTTTAGCTATAAATTATTCAAGACGACGATATCGCGTCAATTCAATGTTGAAGTTGTTTATTTGTATTTAGTCCTCCAGTGGTCGCGGTAGGCTATATGTGTCTATTTGTATACGCTTTCGGACAGATACAGATTTTGAAACGTTAAGCCGCGTAGGCTTTAAATTTATTGATTGTGAGAATGGACTTACCAAATAAATGTAATATATATGCATTTTGAATAAAATCAAATATGACGATATGAAGTTAAACATGATATTGAAGTGAAGTATACTTCCGTCCTATTTAGAATTATCTTGTTTCAAATAAATTGGATATAATAGTCAGCTCGCAACAAATATCAGCAACTTTTACGCTCAATTCAGATCGTATTAAGCAAATTGTGGTTCAAAGCTACAAAGGCTCCATCTCCGTCTCTGAATGAAGAATATTCGGCAGTAACGCTTTGAATGTATTAGAGGGTTCTCTCCGGCCACCGATCAAGGGCTGTTCACTGACCGGATGTTGGCAGTCTGAAGCGAATTAAGTGATCTATGTCTAAAATATTTAATATACGGACATGATTTGTCTTTACATCAATTGATGTGTCTAGTTATCTATATGGAGCGAGTACCAATGTTGACATATTTTTATTAAATAATATTTACAGACGTTATGCGTCCTTTTGTTTTCATGCGTATCTCTCTATTATTTTTAATCCCAGCATGGTATTATTTCAGTATCAGGTTAACAATTATATTTGCCTTCTATGTTTTTGAAATAATGTACAATTTCAGTATTAAAACCCTACCGAAAAAAAGTATTTGCTTTTAGGTGAGTGTGCATTTACGAACCAACATGACCCGCTCATGTTCCGCGGATCGAAAGTATTTTCATAGCGAACTTTCAGCTAACCGCTGGAAAGAAAGGATCCACCCGCAATCCAACAGCCTTTGAGGAGCCAATGTGTTTTATTTGTTTTCAAATAGTCCTGACGGCCAAGTTTTATTTCAATAGCCTACCGCCTACATTGGCACAAAACAGATTAACGAGTTACGAATCACATATTACAAGCAACAACATTATTTAAGTTAATAATTCTGCTACGATCTTATACATACAACAATGTTATATGAATACATTTGGTAGTAAAGTAACATTACATGTAAATAATATATTTTAATCTAAGCGTAGTGAAGCAATGATTGCATAACTACTTCATTGTGTAACATACTCATAAGATTAAGCAATATAAGATGACAACATTCGTGTAATAATCTGAACAAACTCCTATAATAAAGCAAACGTAGCGCTCGCTTGCAATATGTTAAGTTTAAACGAAGTTTGCAGTCAGCGCTGAGCGATAGCAACCGCTGATAAACGAAAATCTGGACTAGGAAATATCATTAAAACTTCCGAACTTCGCCTCGATTTCAATCAAGCAAGTAAATGTGTTCAGATTACGAGTTGGAATCAACCCTCGAACATGAAACACACCGAACTCGTGTTTATTAAATTTCTGATTGGCGATTCGTATTATTACAGCGGAAAGCGTTACCATAAACACGGAAATTTGGCGTTAAACTATAGACCATATCACCAAGTTATATTAGTTGAACTACTCTTACTGCAACGTTCACAAGTCAAACTTACTCCTATGGATGAGTTGGAATAAAACTCGGCGTGAATGTAGCTTGTAGGTACCTACCGGAACTATTATAGGTATTAGACCAGGAGCCGGAACACAAAAACGTTTTCATAGAGCATGCGGGTTATAGGTAGTCGATGCAGGCATTAATAGATAATCTATTCGTTGATTTTCAAGAAGAATATAAAAAAAAGAAGTTTAAGAAATGAGAACGTATGTATGTATGTACACAATCAGTTTGCATTTCTTGCTGATTACGTTCTGTACACCGCATTTCGAACTGGTCGTAGATGTAACTTGATTTATTTGTAAAATGCTATATTGAATATATTCAATTTTGATTTTGATTTTAATGTTTATTATAAATTGCGAGAAGAATGTTTATTTTCCACAACAGTAATAATAAAATGTGAAATTTCAACGCTGACTCGACGCGCAGATTACTAAAATAGCACAGCGCTGGCGACACGAGGCTCTGAAATAACATTCCAGCGAGCGCCAGCCGCCTCCGCCATCTAGATACTGCAGCCAATATACAAGCTAATATCTTAACACTACTGCTTAAATTGATTAAAGCCATAAGGAATGTGAATCAAAATAATAAAAATACTTTATTCAAGTAGAAGTACAACTACAAGGATTTTAAATCTTCATACGACAGGAGTCGAATACAGGTCTACTTACACCAGAAGCTAAGCAGTTAGTCTTTGTCTCAATGAAATTATTTCATTTATAAATATATCATCTACACAATATTATATTGAGAACGTTATGAATGTTTTATATTTATAACACAAGGGAATCATAAATTATTTCAATTCAATAAATATATAATTGACAAAAGTGCTGACTGAGGCGATTATATTCTTAAAATATTATAATTTTCTATCGACTAAATGTTCCTTGATTTCCTGTAATTAAAGTAGAACAAACAATTTAGTTTTATGATTTCCAATTATGTAAAGCCCTCGATGTAAAATTTGTTGTAATAAAACGTCTCGGTTGATTCTCTGAAATTAAGCAAATAATTAAGCGAATATTATAAATATTTTCCGAATAAAATATAATCATCGATATTGACAAAAGCACATCGATACAATAGTCGTCGCCGTGTAATGTCGATTGAATGTTAGTGTCGGGTGTGCAGCTGATTGCTACTCCTACTAACAACACTAATTAGAGTTAAAATACAATATCAACGTACACTATTTGAATTATTAACTTTGGATGGAAATAGATTAATACGAAGTCCACGGTATACATGGCTGTGATACTCCATTGTATATACAACAACACGAAGCTAACATTTAGTTAGTGATAATTAATGGCTTTATGTTAATGAAACGAGGACTCAGAAGGAATATTAATATAGATTTAAATTATAAATATCCTGAAAGCGCTGTTTTGTTATCTCTTATCTCGGTGTGAGGCTGTGAGGTATGTCGGAATGTCGGCTAAACGTAAACAAATTATGCTCCTCTCTAAAACTTTACTTGGAATTTAATGTTTATTCAAAATCCCCGTTGGCTCTTTCAGTAGCGGAATCGTTTTACTGTATTCATTAATATTAAATAGCAAAATAATGAGTAGAAACGAGTTCACTGATCGGCAGGAATTCCGCTCATTCCGCGATTCACGCTCGCACGTCATCAATCAAACAGTTCTCTTCCTGGAGCCCGGCGGGAATACAAAAACTATAACCTCTCAATAACTGTCTGTCATAATAATCTACAGAAACGCGTTACGACTTGTGTTATAATAACGAGAGAAACAAATAGTGCTCGGTTCGTAGGGCTTCGTACGTTGGGTGGGTTCGAAGGAGCAAAACTATGTGTTAGTGTATGAGGTACCATGTACATCTAGTTCACAAGATTGGTGTCGTCATTACACGACGATATAAAGACTTATTAATATTGGTTACAGCGCCTATTTCTAGGGGCGACGGGACGTTTACCGTTAGTTGACCAATTTGTCCTCCCTCCCTCCGTCCTCCTTCCTATTTTACAAACAGAGTATTTGATATTAATAGTTGTGAGAAACTGAAATTAATAAAGCTAGGAATATTAAAAGTGTAATAAGGTAGAAGTCGGGCTTGAAACAGTTTCCGAACAGCGCCTCGCAAGGACACTGCTAATAAATACTTTACTTCGACTTTATTGCTGCTGAGATCTGCAAGCAGCAAATAATTTTAGTAGGACGTGAGGAACGGAAGAATTTAAAATAGGCGGATTTATATTGCTTTTCTTCCTACGCTTAATTTGTAATTTTAGGAAGATAGCCTTAGCCCAGCATTGGGACATTTACAGGTTGTTACTGTATATTATCTAAGACATCCGAGATAGCTCAGTCGTTAGCACACGGGGACCTTAATTGAAGATTGTGAGTTCAAGTCCAGACAATAACTTGAGTTTATAAGTGATTATTTTGAGCTTATTATTGATCTTGGGTTGAAATTACGGAGAATGAAAATGTCCAGATTACCAACAAACCAACCCGCACTGGAGTAGTTTTAGTGAAACACGGTCCAAAGCGCAAGCTTAACAAGCGCTTGCTATCATTGAAATGCTATTGCCTCGCACTTGGATATTAATGCTACTACTACTATTATAATGAAATTATTTTCCTTTTTAATTAACTTCAGAGGGGAAGACTTTCAGACATATTTAACGTCAGTTTAGCGAGAACGACCGATTTTTCGTGCCGCCGACCACGATCCACGATGACATGGCAGCATGTCTGCAGTTACATTCACTCGTCCTTCAAACCAGAATACAGAAATACTAAGTACTACCATTTAATGGTAGAATAATTAATTGTACGTGGATTGTCACGGACACAGACGAGCCTGCCTTGAAGCCCAACCGCCAGTCAACAATATTGCGACGATAAATTATTAACATTATAATATCGTATGTTTGATATCTTTTATACCTATTGTATTAACGATTATTATTATCAATTGCCAAATTTGAATTGAAGTAAGTATACTGACATGGAGTTCGGAAGTTAAATAAGTTAGGGAGTTGGCAGAGAGTGGCGAATCTTTTAAAATATATTAGAGAACTTCATACCGCAGTAAATAATGTCGGTTCTCTCCACGAACCAGAAACTCGCACAAATGAAAAATAAGTAGACGTCAGCAGGGGAAAAATGCGGTTAATTTAGTTAACAAATTTGAAAATAAGGCGAATGTACGTACGAGTAATATAAGGAGATCGCATGCTCGGAACGGGCGACTTGTACGCTCGGGTGAAGCGGACTTTAGCTATATATTATCTATATAAAAGCGTGTTGATGAAAACGAGTTTTAAGATTTTTAAATAATTTTATGATGTTGGCATATATACTGAAACTAAATTGATAAATAATTTGAAACAATGTTTGGAGTTGATTTTCAATCAAGATAGAACTTGTCCTAAGTTGTGAAACAAAAGCTAGCAATATGTAGTTATAAAGTAAATACTTATAAACTAAAGAATTAACCCTCAACATTATTTAAAAATACACTGCCTTAAAAGAAAAAGCGTTCAGTCAACAATAAATTCACATTATGCAAAGTTTAATTTAAGCTTGGCATTGAACAGTTTATAACCGTAATCTATTTAATAGCTACTAAATGTAGAAAACTTGCCAAGTAAAGAGTTGAACTGAAAAACTTGAATTTATTGTTAAAAGCCATTCGCGGGTAGTATTGAAATCGTTCCAAGCTCTGACTTCTGAAGGACGACGAAACTGTGCATACAACTACGAATATTTGAACAATATAGTGTATATATATAGCGCAGCTGGCTAAGCTCTCTGGAGTTTTTTTTTTATGTTAGAGGGGGCAAACGAGCAGGATGCTCACCTGATGGAATGTGACTACCACCGCCCATGGACATCTGCAACATCCGAGGACATGCAGATGCGTTGCCGGCCTTTTAGGAAAGAGTACGCTCTCTTCTTGAAGGTTTTTATTGTTAAATTTTGCCGCCGTGGCCGAAATCGGTCAGGAGGATCATTATTATTATTACATTATTTTAGGTATAATCAATAGTTTTCGCAGCGCATACCAAATAATAACTTTAAAGGAAAAATATGATAATTCTATTTTTTTAAATTGGTTGATGTTTTCGAGTTTCTCAATTACAAACAAACATACAAAATATCACATCTTAATAATAGTAGTATAGACTAGAGGATCAACCGTCGTCAACCGCTTCGTCCGCGTTTAATCGAACGTCTAGTTAAACGGAATAAAAACGCCAAAATATCTTAATTAAGTTATATGTTAGCTGCGTGAGGAAGTAAGAAATATTCACCGCACACACAACCTTTATGATATTAAATATATTACTAGGATAATATTAATGATTAACTTGCATAAATTATAAAAAAAATTAAGGACTAGCGATACGCCCGCGGCTTCGCTCGCGTCACCGAATTATTTGATATTACAATACTTGTAACATAAATAAAAATTTTAACAAAACAAAAACCGACTTCATAAAAAAACAAATTAATATGCACTAAAAAGTAAAAAAATAATTGCGTATTCTTCTATAATTTGATAATTAACTTACTATTTTCTACTCATCAATATGTAGGTACGAATGTGTTGTGTGGTTGATAATTTATTTACAATTATTGTTACTTTTGGAGTCGATGTCAGCCAAGGTGGGCTTATAACTACATACATAGCTGTAGGTGAGATGTGCTTGTGTCGCACGCGCAACTTAACGAAGCGAATAAAAGTCAATTTGTAATGTGTATGTTTTTAAAAGATTCCCGTATTATTATTGCTAGGTATATTATAGTGTTTCCTTAGCTGACATCGACTCCAAAAATAACAATAATTGTAAATAAATTATCAACCACACAACACATTCGTACCTACATATTGATGAGTAGAAAATAGTAAGTTAATTATCAAATTATAGAAGAATACGCAATTATTTTTTTACTTTTTAGTGCATATTAATTTGTTTTTTTATGAAGTCGGTTTTTGTTTTGTTAAAATTTTTATTTATTTTTCGATTTTTAGTGAATCTGAAGTACACTCACTAATTTGTAGAATATGGGTAGACCTACTAAACGTGCAGCTCATATGAGACAGCGCCATTTATATTATTATTTAAATATATTAATCTAAAACAGTGAAACATAAAGAAAAATGCATTTTGGTACTATGGTTAAATGTATGAATATAAATTAACATGTTTTGATTAAATAGATTTAGTTGGTGGGGTAATTTAGTTGGGCAGCCATAACATAACCAAATAGTTATTTCTAGTAATAATTAAATAAACTGTATGTTTATAGATGTTGTGTTATACCATTCTTTACCATAAAATATGACGGAATGTCTGTATATTAAAAAAAGGGGAAGTATCTATATTATCCTAACTAATATTATAAATGCGAAAGTAAGCTTGTTTGTGACGCTTTCACGCATAAACCACTAAGCCGATTTAAAAAATTCTTTCACCAATGGAAAGCTACATTATCAGGGAGTAATATAGGCTACATTTTGTCCCCATATTCCCACGGGAACAGGAACTACGCGGGTGAAACCGCGGGAAAAACACTAGTAATCAATATATAAATATACATAAATATAACATGTATATAAGAGTACTTATACGATTCTATATATATATATATATGTATAATTTTCAAAATTGGTCTCAACTTTTAGGAGATGTTCATATATGTTTCAATTACAAACATATACATATATACTAATGCTTACATGCATAACTCATATTATAAAGAGGAAAGATTTGATTTTTGTTTGATTTTTCATTACGATTTAAATCAAAAACTACTCGACCGATTTTAAAAATTCTTTCACCCATAGAGAGCTACGTCTTTACCGAGTAATATAGGTTTTATTATATTTTCAAAAACTTATAGATCCCTACTTAAAATGGAGCAATGTAACCCAACGTATCAAACTGTTGCCTATAAAAGTTATTATTTCGCGTGCGCTGCGAAAACTATTGACGGTATATAAAGAAGTGTTTTATACAATAGTACTACAATTACTTGATCATAACGACGCTATGGTAGGTGAATGAAAAATCTAGATAGCCTATAAAAGATTCGGCCGTGTATCGTTAATTTGCTACTAAGAATTGAAGATTTCCGTTACTTTGTCATGGATCCTATAATCAGAATCTAACCAAACTATCATCAAACAACCCTTGAAGTATACTCTTTCTAATAAAAAAAAAATCATCGAAATCGGTTGGCGTGATATTGAGTTATTCGTCCATTTGTCGCGCACATACCTCATGCAAATTTACGACTTATATGGTTTTCTCATGGATTCCATTGTCAAACCTGGACTAAAAAAAAATGGGACCCCAGGGGAAGCAACCCCTTTCAAATAAAAAAAAAATCATCAAAATCGATTCACCCAGTCGAAAGTTATGAGGTAACAAACACAAAAAAAAAAAAAAAAAAACATACAGACGAATTGATAACCTCCTCCTTTTTTTGAAGTCGGTTAAAAATAGTGATATATACATTCAGCATTTGATCATCATCGCCATCACGAGCTCCATTTAAGAAGCTCTTTCTTTTCAGCACCAAGAAGCTAGATTTAATGAAAGCAATCAATTGCTTGTAGGTGGCAGTTTTATGGGTCCAGTTGGTGAGGGTCTCTCCAATATGTGGGACGGTAATACAGCGTAAGTGACAAACGTGGCGGGCGCAGGCGGGTCACGCGCGACGTCTCGAGCGGCCGAATCGAACTAACGTAACGGGGTAAATGGTGTATAAATCTTGATTTATTTCGAAACCCACTCGCCGGTACGCGCTCCTCTGAGGGCTCCTTATATATTCCTTCGAAGAAGAATCATTCTTTCGTACATGAAGTTATACCGACCGGCATATAACGGCATATAACGGCAGAGATGTTCATTCAATCATTACGTTATCACTGAAACTAAAACTGTAAATATATTTTTGTAGCTACAGTTTGTAAGATGTGATAATAGATAAGCTGTTATTATATTTAGAATAACATACAAATAAAGTATAACAAACAAGTCCACCATATTTATATTCGTATATGGAACGTGTCGCTAGCGAGTCCGGTGCTGTTTGCGCTGCACCTGCGAGACCGGAGACCACTCCGGTTTTTATATTTATACAACACTTTATACCCTTCAAATGTGAGGAGGTGAGTACCACCTACCCGAGCGCAAGCGGACTATCGATTTTTTTAAATATTTAGACTACATTCCTGCTGTTCGGGTAGCTCGCCGCTGTTCGCGCGATCACTTTTGTCCTTCAAGGCCTATAGAATGAGTATTTAATATGCTTTATGGAGACCAAATAGTTATTTGTATAAAATGTCAATAATATTAACTGTTATCACTAAATTAATTACTAGAAAAGTGGTACATAGTGGTTTTGTTTCTTCAAATTATATATCAATGTTGGTTAACATATTTTTAGACCAAACATATATATTACTACCTTATATATTATTACTTCCTCGTTAAAAGGACCACCCAACACAAAAATAATGTTTAAATTCGAACCAGTAGATCCTGATATCAAAGAAAAAAACTCTTTAACTTTATATATTAGTATAGATATATCAATGCATTATCATTAAATTTTCTTCAAGTCGGTATGAGCACGCTGCGATGTCGGTATCACATGATGTTAAAAAAAGTGATTTCAATAAATGAGGCAGATAACACAACACAAAATCGTCTCTATACTAATTTTTAAACGGCAACGCTTAAGACAGACTTAAGCAATAACTTTGTGACTTGTGGTTTAAGCTACCGTGCATTTCTAACTTAATTTCCATTAATTAGCTTGACGCGCTGTTTCCATGGTAACTTGTCACTTTAGAAATGTTTTGAAGTTAAGCGCTGTAACTGATACACTCGTATGTATTAAAGTAAGAAACGTTCTATCGGCACCGACAGAATACAAGCGCCACTTCAAGAAACGTAAACAGAGGCGAATCACTTTATATGTAAAACGAGATCCGAGTAAATAGCATCGGCGCTGCGAGCGGCGCGCTCCGCTTACTACGTTCATAAGGAGTATGTTTCTATTTGGGTGGTGTTGTTTCAGTTTATACCAATGGTATTATACGCGCGATTACCACCACACACCGGAGATTACGGTTACCTTGGTCAGGTTATCTGTCTGTGAGCTCCGCCTATCGCCTCTATCTGTTCGATGTAGGCCTCTCTCAGGATGTAGGCCTCTCGATGTAGGATCCTCCGTGTCCGTCTATACATCTGAAGGCATTACTATACTGTGTTTGGTAAATTCTCGTCTCCACTCTATATCTTGGACTCGTATGCTTGAGCGGGTGTGTTCTTCCGACATAATGCAATAGGCCACTGCCACAGCATTAGGCTCCTGATTTCGTGAGCTACGCCAAAGATTATATTGTTAATTAAATTCTTTAATGGCCGATGTCTACGTTGGTGTTCGCATGAAACAGGAACTTATATTGAATGTATGTAAGCAGTGCTACTACAAGGAGTAAGAAATGCTATTATTACTAACAAATGCATCCGATCCGATTGCGATGCTAATTTGTGAAATAGTTTACAACTTTAACCGATTCCTACAATTAATTGTTAGTTCTGGAGCAACAGGAACGCTATAAACCTTCAACAACAGCCCCAAGTATGCCGATGTACTAAATTTTCATTAGATTTACATGCCTCTAATTCCTGCTTCATAACTGAGACCCTTCCAAACTATTTACTTGACATTCCCCGCCAGTGATTACAGCCCCCTCCGCCCCCTCACCCCGGACCCCCTACCTCTCGCGCCCTCGCACGCTGTAAAATGACATCAAATTGACGACAACTATGCAAGTTTGCTTAAAATTCATAGTTCCTCGTAACTCGGTATTTAGGTAAAGTGGTCGCTTCAAAAGCTGCGGCGGTGTAATGAAAGAGTGTATGAGTTTATATTAGTTTGAAACGAAGATAAATTAAATTATAACGTCCAATCGGTTACGAATTGTATGAATAAGAATTATTAGACGAAATTTGTTGTTGCTATTTCTAATAAAGTCAGTAACGCTATATAGTAGTTTAATTTGTTTGCTGTTGTTTCGGGGAGTAGCCGTTGATATTTGTAGCAAAAAAACATATTACTACAATGCTTTTTGTGTATGTAACTCGATAGTTTCGCGGATAATGAGCTGGTTAAACCTGGGCCTTTCTATCGATGGAAATGCGGAATCTCTACTTCATGTGGAAAAAAACGCGTTGATTCCGCATGATGCGAAAATTTAACTGGACGTACTTTTTTACTAATATCTCAACAGGTGTATTTTTTAAATATTGTTTATACTTGTAAAATATTTTTAAATAACATACAAATATTAGTAAATATATACATACATACAAATTATATATTCAGAAATAACCGCAATATAAATTATAGCTGTAAATATTATTGAAAGGTTTTGTTGAAGAAATTACAACTTCAGTCAGTAATCTGAGAGTTCAACAATTAGAAGTTACACTTAAGAAACTGTTGATTTGAAATCGATTGTGACGGTTTCAGACAGTTAGACGGCGGCGATGCACTCGGATTGCGCCGGACCGCGACCGTGTTTGACATGCTAATTGAGTTTTTAATTGGATTCCCCGGGGTCATTGACCCTCGTAATATTACAATGGATGAGTAAAGGTTAACTAAACAATCTAAAGTGTAGTCAATATCTATATAAAAACAGGATGACTATTTTAAATTGCTAAAATATAAAAGACTAGCGGTTCACCCACGGCTTTGCCCGCGACATAATAAAAAATAATAAAATATGTTAATTATGATCTATTTTAGCTGTGAAAACAATAAGTTTCATGCAGATGAGACCATTTTTTTACACCAATGTTTCCAAATCATTTCTCCCGTTTAGGGTTGAATTTTTAAAAATGACAAAAGATGTATGCATTTTTTTCGCTCAGACGCTTCAAAAATAAATTTCATCTTTCTTACATGAAAAATGACGACTACGCGATAAAAACATTCAAGCCTTTTTCACCCTCTTGAAGAGTAGATTTTCGAAAACCCTGAAATATGTATTAATTCCTTTCTAGAGGCTAGTATAAAAAATTGCATGCTTCTTACATCAAAAATGACGGACCCGCCATATAATCTTTCAACCCCTATTTCACTATCTAGGGTGGTAGATTTGCGAAAACCCTGAAATACTTATTTATTCATTTCTAATCAGAGGCTTTTATATAACATTTTTCGCTTCTTACATCAAAAATAACGGACCCGCCATACAACGGTTCATCCCTTGTCACCCTGTTTGGGGTGGAATTTCCAAAAATCGTTTCTTAGTACGCGTTTTCATTATAAAATGCATCAACTGTCAAAACTTCAAGTCTCTAACCCCAGTGACTTTAGACTCTGCGTTGAGTCACTCAGGAAAAGTCTTTTTATATATATAGATAAATCTAAATGGAATAGAATTGATCGTCATTAGTACAATTGTGGATGTAAATTATTCAAAGATAAAATGAAAGCAGGAATAAGAAAAAAATATATCTGTGGAAAGTTTTCATTAAGAAATAAGGAAGAAAAGCAGGCACATTTAAGATAATTAATATTTCAACTTCAAGTTAAGTTTTTATGTGACTTATATACTCCGACCGTGCAATACGTATCGAGCTTTCAATGTAAGTAAAGCTTAAAGCAATGTATCAAACTACATAGGCCTCGAATAACGCTTTTCACAGATATTGTAAAGCGTCAAAGATATTTCAAAGGTTGTTTTCATCTCATTATGTCCCACCGTGTATAGCAGTACCCAATTGGGTAAGGTAGCGTCATCCAAATCTCTTAAACCATAACGAGCATGCACCAAAATACACCAAGTATACTCGTGTCATCAAAACTTAAAATTGAGTCGTATTTATTTGTGTATTTGAGACAAAACTGCTATTTTCAAAGAGTGTAAAGTGTTTATAGCAAGTTTATTTCAGGGTATCGGATGTGAAGAAGGTGTTACATAAAGGAAAGAGGCTAAGCGTTGTATTTATATTCGCGCGCACGTCCGCCAGGCGGATAAAGCTTTGAGCACACTGGGCGGGAGTGAGTGGAGTGAAGCGTAATGTGAGCGCATTTTGTTTAACTTAGTTTTCAAAGCGCTGTTCAATAAGGAATGTATCATTACTATTCACCATCTCTGCGGCCGATGGGTTTACTTTCGTTATTCATATCATACATTATTCTAACCCAAAATTTTACCGATTTGCTTTTAAATGTGTGAAAGGAATAACACACCAAGAATGTTTTGTATATTACATAACGTATGTACAGAACGTGTAACAATCGTTTAAGTTAAGTCATAATTTAATGTTTGATAAGTGTATATTTAGCTTAGGCACGGGTTAGGCACCTTAGCTGAGTCTTTCAAAAGCCCATAAACACATTAAGCGATGCGTCTCCGTGCTCCGCCGCGCACTTCACACTAGAGGAAGCGCCTTCGCTTACGGTTAGAGCATCACGTCGCATCTTGCTATAATATCCGAGTCACTGTTGATTTGCAAGTTTAGTGGTATTATCATTTATAGTCCCCAAAATGAATACTGAGCTCCGCAGCACACGGAAATAAGAGAGTTAGGGAACAAATGATATTGATACTGCTAGAGTAATATGTCAGCCATTTACTATTTTTTTTTCATCGTACTATATTACTGTAATGTGATAACGCTACAGATATCGAAACTGTTCAATTAGCAGCCGATAAATATAGAATAGGAAGAAAATACAGAATCTCGTTAGGCAATGATTCAAAAATACTTATAATAGTCTAATCCATAATCCATAAGTATAATATTTATTTTAGCGCGATTGTGAATCTATAAAAGCTTGTTGACCGTGTCTGTGTATTTTATATTTTACTTTTAATTAGTTCGACGGATATTACTCAAATTAAACGCAATAAGCTGGTGATTGCTGAACTTCCTATCTGTCTATTGTGCACCTTGATAATAAAATTGCTAATAATGGCTCTGACATTGCAAACCTTTTTGCTAGGCATTTCTCTTCTGTATATTCTGATCAATGTACTCACAACCAAGGTCGTGCAGTGTATCTAGACAAACATACAGAACCTCTTCAATATACCTACAACGATGTTTACAAACTATTAAAAACCCTTGATCTATCTAAGGGAGCAGGTCCTGACAACATTCCCCCTTTATTTATTAAACACTGCGCAGCCCAATTATCTTACCCTCTAACGATAATCATAAACCGATCATTATATGACAGCAGATTTCCTCAACGATGGAAACAAGCTAGAATCTTACCAGTTTACAAGAAGGGAGCTCAAAACGATATCAAAAACTACAGACCAATTTCTATTTTGTCCTGTTTTTCTAAGATTTTTGAGTCTCTTGTCTATTCTAGCATATCTTCTGTCATAAATAATGTCTTGACTCCCCATCAACATGGCTTTAGGAGGGGCTACTCAGTACAGACCAATTTAGCCTCCTTTGTTAGCGACATTTCTCAATCGCTAGATACTGGTCATGATGTGGACGCTGTCTATACGGATTTCTGTAAAGCTTTCGACAAAGTAAATCATATAAAATTACTAGAAAAAATGAAAACAATTGGTTTAAATGCCTCTATCTTAAATTGGTTTACATCGTATTTAACAGACCGTCCACAAACAGTGTCTATAAAAGGACATGAGTCTTGTGTATATTATGCGAAATCAGGAGTTCCCCAAGGTTCACATTTGGGACCTTTGTTATTTTTAGTTTACATAAATGACATTACTAAATATATCCATCATAGTAGATGTTCGCTTTTTGCAGACGACCTCAAATTATATAGATAATTAAAATCCGACTCTGACATAAAATTAATAAAGATGATTTAAACGGAATTCAACAATGGTGGAAACATAATAACATGAAATTAAATCCAAAAAAATGTTTTTACATTCGTTTCACTAAAAAAAACAAAACTCATTCAACGAGCTACAAAATATATGGGGAACGTATTGAAGAAGTTAAGGTTATTCGGGATTTAGGAATCACAATCGATAAAAAGCTAAGTTTTACACCTCATTTTGAAATTATAGTGAAGAAGGCTTCACAAATGTTTGGTTTCATAAAAAGAAATACAAAAGCTTTCAATGCTAAAACCAAAATTACACTATATAACGGCCTCGTGCGTAGCCTTCTTGAATACGCTTCGCAAGTGTGGAATCCCATGTATTCAGTCCACTCACAGAGAATCTGTTCAACGCGCATTCACTAGACACCTTGCTTTTAATTCTAGGGGCATATCGCATAGAGCATCATATGATACAAGATTGGAATTCTTTAATATGACAACTTTGAATAAACGTCGGAAAATACATGACTTAATATTTCTATATAAAATTATCAATGGTATACTTAAGAGTGAGCAACTATTATTATGTATTAACATTGCAGTACCACCCAGACCTCCCAGAAAGCCCATAACGAAATTATTTCATATATCCTTGTCTCGTACAAATATTGGCAAACACAGCCCCTTGAATAGAATCTGTGCAGAGTATAACAACACGTGTTATAAAATTCCAAATCTCGACATATTTTTTGATACCTTACCATCGTTTAAAAAGAAAATTCAACAGCAACTATCACTTTAGGTCATATGTCATTTAAATGTAATTTTATTTATATTATCTATATTTTTGGCTTTATATACAATTATTTATTTTTATTTTATTTAAAATTTTTAACTTAGTTTAGATGATAATTCAGTATTTTCATAGTTCCTATTTATATCGAATAGTTAGACAATAAGTTTTTGCTTTTTGTTTTGAAATGTTGTGTACATCTATAATTGTCACTCATATCAGATGTAATAATAGCCTTAAGTTGTTAGTTTATAAGTGTTTAATATGTGTGATGTTGATGTACCTTTTAAATAAATAAATAAAATAAACTTTCGACTTGCAAATAATAATTATATGTATTGAACTTGTGCAACCGTAATTTATGAAATATTTTACATTGAATCAATTCTTTAAGGAGTTGGTTAACTACTAATTTATATCATAAATAAAGACTTTTGTTTGCATTCACAAAATAAGAAACTTTTACATTATTTTTGTTTCGAGTTTCCGGTCAGACATATGCTACATATTATATTAATAACCGAGGAAAAAGTTTATTCGTATATTATAAGTAAAAAGTTGCAGTAAAATTTCTTTGGTTGTACTGTTTGTTTATACACATATGGTTGTAACACATATGGCTCATAACTGTATTGTTTTTTTCTGAGTAATTTTCTGAGTAATTACGGATGTAAATTTAACGAAACAATAGCTTACGTTTGTAAAACATTATCCCGCTAGCGGTGTCCGTGTAGAGTGGTACCACGACGAAGTTCTTGTGGTAAGCGACCGTTTGTCTCTCCAATGACTCTGTTTGCGTTGCTTTACTTCTAATGATTGTAACGGTGATATACAAAACGGTAAGCAAAACTAATCAATACTAATTTGTAAAAATTTTTTTGGAGGTAAAGAATGTGTGCCCTAAACTAAATTGTTAATCGTACAGATAAAATATATGAATATATTGCATTACTGTGAGTGTTGTAAGTTTGTAATATTCACACGCACTTACAAAGCGACGAATCGACGTCGACTCACACGGGTCATCACCGGTCACGGTTTCTTTTGAGAGAAAATACAATATACTTATATTTTCACTCAACATTGCGCAACGATCCGGCTCAGATCCGTACCATTTATAATTTAACCATGTTATTAAGAACATTTTAATAATTGCAACAGTTCCACTCCACTACGCTGCACTACAATATTGCTACGAGAGTGCTACGGGTCGTAGTGGTTACTACGATGCAACGGTTATGTTTATACAGAGGGCTCGGTCTACCGCGTCAGAGGGTCAACTACCTCGATGTTTCAACTAGCCTGATGTCGTACTCAACGGTTGTCCCGGATGGTGCATTAGTTTCTATTACTTTAATTGACGCCAACACAATTGTACTATTTACATGTTTGTGAAATCTGCAATATAACACACGTAGATCCGTAATAAAATCAATGCATTTGCAGGAAAGGTAAAACGGACTAAATTCAATACATATAAAATCATAAATCATGCTAAAATAAGAATAATAGTTATTTAATTATAATATAAGTATAAAATTCATACTTTTATTATCTTTTTCATACAAAGGTGATATTCACTAAGCGAATGATGTTATAAGGCCACATTTCACCTCCAAACTGCGACCGGGAGTTCCTCTCGGTTATAAATGTTTATCTTACAATTGTCTCTTCTGACATTCGTTAACAATTATTTAATTTTAGTTTCAACGGTAAGTCGTTTATAAAACTAAACAGTAAATTCTAGATTTAAGGTGAAAGTAATTTACAGTGAGCGAGTCGAAACTGAATCAAATAGCATTGTTTGCGTTGAGTTAACACAATTAATGATCTCACTGAGTCAGTGTACAGGCGGAGCCGTCGTAACGCCTCAGGTGTCACAGACTATAATATTTGCACAAATTCTAAACAATAGCACTAAGTAAAACTGCTGCTAGATCAATTAATATAAACACATATAGTTTATTTAAAAAAACAAGTAATTGATGTCATAAATATATAATAAAATGCTGACTCTACTGACTGACTTACTGACAAAATGACTGATCAAGTGATCCCGTCTGCTTATCTATAAAAAAAACGGGCAGCTTCTTCTGTACATACTTAAATAAATATCAATAGCCGATTGTTATCCTGACAGTTTAAATAACTTTAAATGATTTTATCCTAATTTTGAACAACGTTCTTTTTTAAATGAAGTTGCATCAGTTAATCAAAATACTATCGCACCGATTGCTATTGAAGACATTTACTGAACAGTAAATTCTAGGGGCATCACGTAATGAAGCGGCTAATTTTCATATTGTTTTTTTTGAAGAGACAAGACAGTTCCATTTTTGTGCATATTTCTCGAATTACACGACGCACTATACATAAACAATATATGGCAAAGGTGGACGGTACACATACACCGGCAGGCAGTAAATTTGCTCAATTCTTAAATAAATAATTAAGTTCTCTCACGAGATAAATAAATTTATTTTTCTTATTATATAATTCTTGTGTTAACAATCTTAATAAAATTAACGAAAAAGTTTCACTGCTAGGCAGGCCTGCACTCCTGTTAACGAGAAGGTTGAAACTTATTTCGCCTTGCTGCTCCAATGTACCGACCCGCGGTACAGAAAACCATCGAGCACCAAAATTATTTTATAAACACACATAAAAACCACGAAAACATAGTGATTGGACTGAGTTCTGGGTTTGAACCCGTTATCTTTGCTTAAAATTAATATATTTCAAAAAGTTAGTAGGAGTAGGAGATTACGTATCTCTGAAGTGAATGAATATAATACCACGTGACACACGACTGATTAAGGTAACGTAGCTGCTGTTCTGTGTCGCTATTCTTTGAACAATTTCATGAGTAGCATTGTGATAACAAGATGTTGTAGAAAGGGAAAAATATCATGAGATTAAGAAAACTACGCCATTACGCGCCGTATTTTTACGGTAACGAGCGGGGTGAATGTCCGCATGAGATGACCTACGTCTTTATGTGTGGTTGTCACCTTGATATATCTCGACCCTTGACGCGCGGAGACGCGTATCGTGCTACCGAGTATATTGGGAAACACGACTCACGTCTTTAGCGGGCTATTAATAGAAGCCCTTTTGCTATGAAGATGAAGGTCGTATATCCTCGCCTTGTGCTGTACATTGCGGTTGTCGGTAAATCTAAGCGGTTTATGAGGCCGCGTCGACCGAATGTGGATATTTACCGGTTTATTGTGATATGGCTTATCTGTGAGAGAGTAACACTGCAGCTAAACTTTGTAATACTTTTACATATAGCTAATGGATTTCGGCTGTGCATCCATCCTCAGGGAAGTGTATAACTGAGTATAAAAGTACATTTTCTATTTCATTTTTGTCATTTTCGCATGGGTGCCTAATTAGAATTTCTTAGTGCTTTCAGCGCCTTGGAATAAACATTGAAACTGGTGACTAAACCGAAACGACAATTTGTATGATTTGCTTTTGTATGTTTATTAGTTATCAATTTGTATGCTTCGTCAGTGAAACAAAAGTGGATGACGTCAGAATTCGAACGATCCGGAGCGCGATCCACGAGCCGGAAACTGTTTGTACCGCGCTGATTAAAACCAAACAAAATGCCGCGATTAATTCTCTTAAATAGTTTTATTTCGAAAAACAATGTGCGGTTTGGTAACGAAATTATAACGAACCTGATTAAAATGTATTTAGGATTCATTATTATTATGTTTTGTTGTGTATATCGCTCCCGTTAATTAAACGGCCGTAGCATTTTGTAGCAAACGACGCGTTTTCGTTGTTAAAATGTAAAAATTCAGCCTGACGTAAATTCTACTTTAGTCTAAAATTTTAATGTTTCTTAGTAAGAAGGATTGTATGGGCAATTATTTAGTTTTTTTAAAATAATTTAAGTAACATTAAATGGGCCTTATAAAAGTGAGATTATTATATACAATTTCAGACCAGAAAGATAATTTTGACACTTGAATATTATTATTTGCGTAGGCACATTAAACGTGCTGACGCAGGATGATCTTGTCCTACAAAGATACTTTGAGCGTAGCTGATTAAGTAGACGTATTACATGTCAAATAGATTAAAAAAGCCACACATAGCCAATGATATTTACCAATTTCCGTACATAATATTTATAACATAGCAAACATATATAATATAATAATAACAGAGAAAATTGAATTGTTTATGAATAAATAGAATAAACAAATATAATAATAAAATCTTTTTTTTTTTGAATTTTGACTATCAGGACGAATAGTTTTTTGTTAGGTTAATTATTATTCGCGAATCTATTTTAATGTTTCACAGCCGGATATGAAATTTACCTTATAAAGTTTTTCCTTAACCCTCGTGCAATCAGATATCGTGTTATCGAACAATTCATATAAAATTTAAGATTTTATTGTTTACAAAGAAACCATCGATTTCAATTGACGTGCCAAGTAATAATGTTTCACATTTAAGTACTTTTTACTTGGTGGTAGAGCTTTGTGCAAGCTCGTCTGGGTAGGTACCACCCACTCATCAGATATTCTGCCGCAAAACAGCAGTACTTTGTATTGCTGTGTTCCGGTTTAAAGGGACATAACATCTTAGTTCCCAAGGTTGGTGGCGCATTGACGATGTAAGCGATGGTTAACATTTCTTACAATGCCAATGTCTATTGGCGTTGGTGGCCACTTACCATCAGGTGGCCCATATGCTCGTCCGCCTTCCTATACAATAAAAAAGAAAAAAATAATTAAGTGTTAATAACTATAAATAATTAATAACAGTTAAGATTTAAAATTCATCGGAAAACCGATCGTTCATTTATATATAAATTCTCATTAGTTTTCTGTATCTACATTTTTATTTCGTAATACAACATGAGCGTTGAGCATTATTTATTAAACGTTTCAATAAGACAGGTAGGTACGTATGATTATTTTATTAACAAAGCTTTATACAGAGCCCGTGTCGCGTATAAATATGAAATCAGTAATTCGTCCCGTGCGCCGACTTTACGACCCGGACAGTAATAAAGCCTTATCTAGAATATTCCATTTACAAGCTAACGCGCAAGGCTCTAGCGAATACTTTAAAAGTAGTAAATTTATTTTTCTATACAAGAATATTTAAGAACATAAACTAAAAACACTTAAACATAGACGATTGATCGTTGAACACGCACTGCATGTGTGTGCAGTCTGTTTCATGATATTACAATAAAGAGGTTCGCGTTCGTGCGCTACTCGTGTACCCCAACTCACAAACAAGGTGAACTTTTTTGCCACAAAAACGTACCAGTCGAAAAATTGCAATTATAATAAAAGAAGAAAGGGACCGACGCGACATTCCATCCCCAGGGCAGTTTTTTGAGCAACTTTGAAAAAAAGGTCACCATACATCTGCCTGACAAATACGGCTCACGTTGGAATTTCAAATTATAATTAAAAAAAATGTTTCGCCGCGAAGTCTCCGACGCTAATGAGGTTCGTCTTGTATCTTTGCTCTCTTTGCTGGCGTATTTTTTAAGCTTTCGCCTGTAGCTTGTGTTGGTTTTAATTTACGGTTAGTGAAACAACATTAATTCACGGACCAAAAAAAGCCCTTATTACTTTTTATACAATTCTCTATTTCTCCAATGTTCCTCTCTTGTTGCTTATTTATTAAGAAATCAATATTGGACAAGTAATAATTTATTTGTCGACTATTACGGCGAGCGACCCACGTTCGATGATAAATAATCATTTCGTATTAGAACCATATGAACCCGTTACACGCCCAGCATTGTTGATGGCTAGTCGTACATGATCGTGTTGCATATCAACGATGCCAATTCATTAATTTTCTTATATTACTGTAAAACATGTAATGCCAACTATTGCAATTCAATGTTTGTTTTACAAAGTGCCGTGAAAGCAAAGCTGTTGAAAAAGAACTAAATTACTGACATACATGACAAGGTATTGAAAGTAGGTCAGTCCTACCTGGGCTGTAATTGCTCTGTCGCAAAAACTGCGCCGAGATTGACATCAGTGCAAGAAACGATTGGGATTAATGACTTCTCTGAGGAGAGACGTGGCTGGCATGTCGACGGAATATGTACAAGAATGTATTATATGCGTGTGTGAAATAGGCGCAATCACTGATTGGGTTTCCTTATTGTCATTGATTGTTATTCTTCATCTATATGTTATGAGGAAATAGTTTACATTTTATACATAATATCTCGCTAAGATTGAATGGTGTACGGTGACACTAAATACGAGATGGCAGCGGTAATGTCTAACAGGAAGCAGGTAGAGGCGCGCGCTACTCAATGTACATGACTTGGTTAAAAGTCACACGTCGTTAGTGACTACTATTAACTTGCTGAGATAAATTTCACTCTTTAACTTATATAATTAAGTGAGCGGAACTGGCTCTTACTTGGGCACTCAAACACACAAGTGTCCTACAGTCAGGTTTATTAATAATATTGCAGTATCTCTCAATATGAAGCGAACTAAATCTTGCCGAAATAACTTCACTATTGACTAAATTACTGAATAACGCTTTTCATATATTATGTATAGTGATGATTAGAAGTTAGTCGATTCGTAGGAAAATGTGTACCTACATTAAGTTTAAGAGAAGATGTTAGTTGTAAGTAACAAAAACGGCCTCTCAGGGTTGAATATTTAATTTAAAACCTGTAGTACATTCTGTGACAATTATTAAATTAAGGTACATGCTTTCATTTATATTTAGTACTTTCACTTGTACAAGGTAGCCTGAAAGAGGACAGGAAGAAAACTCACAACACCTTTAAGGTTTCTAAAAACATGCCAGGCAGATAGACAACTGCGAGAACTCACTACAGTACGGTAGGAATATTAGTAATATTTAGTATTTTTGTCGTTGAAGAGGTAAATAGGTTCACAGAGCACTATTTATCAGCACCGTCGGAACACCGTGTCCGGCTAATAACTCTCTGTCTCCACCTCATTATGTCGGGACAAAAACAACTGGCGTCATAAAGTATAGCGGGACCGGCCGAGGCGGAAGTGCGGGGCGGGACGGGCGCGGGACCGGTGCGGGACGGAGGCGGGACGTACGATTAACATTGTAATTATTTACCCGCGCCCGCGCCATTTGTCAGCCGCAAAAAGTAGCGCAGATTTATGACGTCACAGGACGAAACATCAGTCAGTATGTGGTTTTTTTGTAAAAGTAACTTGTAATCAATGTAGGCGTAATGACTTTTAGATATTCTTTTGGTACTGGAACCGGAACAGCCGGCTTCAAATAGTTGCTCGCAGTTTCTATGTTAATACAATATACATGTTTTATTTTTTCTTATATTTGTCAAAAGTATTCCAGTGGTTTTGAGTTAGTGAGTGGTAACATACAATTTGTGTCGCTAGATTAGCTGGAGTGACTTTTTTCCTTACAGAATGTTGAGTAGTTTCTTCAAGTATTTTTAATGGCAGAGCACAGTTACAAGACGCCTCTTCCAGGAGAACAATTTAAAAGCAGACTATACTCTAAGGATCGGCGAGTGCACTCCGGCGTTCGAGTGAAAGTACTCATTCATCTTCATAAAATTTTCTACCTTTATTTTATCAGTTTCTCCTTGGAGGAATTAATTTCACAATACGAAATTAATTATGGAATATATTCGGCCCTTTAACGGTTTATATTCCAATAGTGCGAGAGAGCAGACTCGATCAAAGTATATTTAACAAACTCGTATGTGTACTAACTATCCGTGTATGTCCGTCCTTTAACTGTAAGTTAATGTGATACGTGCGAGTAAGTCTGACTCCACAACAAGACATCTCTTTATTATATAGTAGTCAAAGACGTAATCTGCATAAAATATTATTTTTATTATTACGTACTAGACATGAACGTCTGTGCGTTCATGACTATAGTAAAACAGATAATTGTCTCTGCTGAGACGGCTTCATAATATTTGATATCCAAACATGATGTGCACATAGATATGGTTATATTATAATTAATTAACTTAATTAGTTTACGTGGATATTTCTACTGCGGGCGATATCCTTTTAGTACACGTCGTAAAAATTATCTGCGTGTCCCGCGCGTCCCGTCGAGGTCAGATACTCTGTAGTCAGCAAGTAAACGTGATTAATTCGGCTATCGCGGGACAGATCGGCGCATCGGCACGTTTTCAACTCGCCTTTTAATAATGGGGCTCTGTAATCCTTTATTTGCCGCTCTGCCTTAAGATTAAGGCTCGCCGTTAAATCTTAAAGTCTTTGTTCCTATTCGCATTTATTGGTGTTACTTTTTTGCAGATTGTTGAATATTTTTTAATAATTATATTAAGCCGACAAGTCTAAGTATTACGACTTGCCTTACATTATGTAATTCGTCTTTCAGTATCAAAACATGAAAAGGGTTAACATCTCTTTATATAACGTTAGGACGTAAGAATTAGACTGTCGTGCTTGTAATTACAACTTTTCATTCATTGTTAAATCATCAACCGTGATGCCGTGGTTATGCCCAAGTATTTCTTAATATTACATAGCAAATTTGCAGAAGTTGCTATCGAAACAACTAGATCGGTTTTTTTTTTAATTCTTGTATTTTTAAGAGGCCTTTATAGGCAGCCTATATGTCGGCCCCATCGTTACACGCTACATTAAATCAAAAATGGTCTAAAAAGTTATGACTAAATTAATTTGAGAGAATCACTAACAAATTCATATATTTTAATTGCCGAAGTACTCGAAGGTTTACTAAGGAGATAATTAAAAGCACCAATATTCATAAAATTTAAATTTAGTTCATATTTTAGTGTTTCTCTCAAACTGTGATTACGAACACATGCCAATAACAAGTGTGAAACATCTTCTAGTACACCACATACTTCACAATTGGGAGTGTCACTTTTCCTCATTAGATGTTCAAACTTGCCTTGCGGTATGTGTCCAGATCTAAGTCTAAATGCTATAACTAACTTATTTCTATTAATGTTACTTTTTACAAACCAAGGTATCCGTGGAGGTTCGGATTGAATCGTCCTATACAATATCCCCTTATCAAGCGATCTCTTATTAAAGTATTCATTCCAAATTTTAACACAAGTGGTTTTGAATTTTGCAAAAACTTCTGTATAGTGTGGTTTTATATGACAAACATCTCCATTAGTAAGAGCTAAGTTTGCAAATCGATCTTCCTCGTTACCAGTCAGGCCAACGTGGGATGGAATCCACTGAAACTTTAAAAGAATGCCCTTATCCCGCAATTCTTGTATCAATCTAATGATTTCGTAGGCTATCGATACTCCAATAAATCCTTTAATACACCCAACAATATGTTGCAGTGCACTTCTCCTATCCGTGAGTATAACCACCTTTCGCACGTCAGTCGCGGAAACATACCTAAGCGCTTCATACATAGCTAACAATTCAGCTGTTAATATGGAAACAGACTTATTAACCTTAAATATTTTGTAATATTTATTTTTCGGATCATATAAAGCCGAACCTACACAAGGTTCACTTTTCGATCAGTTCGGATAAGGACACAAAGTATCTGTGCGCTAGCTAAACTGTCAGAAAGACTGATACGCAAATATGTGTCGTACGCGAGATAAAATATTTAAGATCCTTACATTTAACATAACACAAGTTTCAGTAACAAGTGTATGTGACTTTGTTCCCTTGTGTTTTAATCTTTTGTCGACGTTTGATAGAATAACAGTCGACAATTTACTTTATCTTTGAAGCTTTGATCTTCTTACAAACAAAAAAACAAAACTACAATTTTTATATAATATCATATGTAATGAACTCGTAACTCACCGCTATATAACATTAGTATGATTCAAACAACTTTGTGTCCCATCAAGGCGGCCATGTCAGTTAAACTTTAAGCCATTACCTGTCTTGAATATTTATTCAACCGAGAAGAACGAGCAAAAGAAATTTAGCGGTTACTTTTTCTTCGCCTGCACGTACAGCGCACTCTTCAAATATTCAGAGAGAAAATCAATTATGTGCAAACTTCGATCAATGTAATGTTTTTAGTACTTCTGTTGTACAGAACAATATGGTATGCTCTACTGCTACTTATATTGTGACACTCGTAAGATTCGTCTTACATACCGCGCTCTGGGAAAGAAATTATGGAGCTTCAATTTTCTTATTTAATTTAAAATGAAAGTAAATACCTTCCTCAAGTCTGTGGCGATATCCCTAAATCGTTAACCACAAAACATGCCACAAAACATGATACTGATCGTCAACACGCCATGTTGAGCAACTAATAGTAATCATAAATAAGGAGGGTTGATTACTTTTATATTGACGAGAACAGAAGATACAAATACTCTGAAAACTTCAGATATTAATATATGACTTAAATGGTAATATTATTATTTAATTGGTTATTTATTTATGTGTTAAAATAAAAGCAATTAATACACAAAAATAACTATGATAATATCTGTAATGCGTAGTTTCAAATAAAGAACATTTAGCTATATTTGCTGGCTGTATTACATACGGGCTTAGTTAAAATAAACAAGCAAAGGCCGTGTTTACAAATACAGAGCAAATGCAGCGATCGAGATTATGATAATGTTGCATTGCTAGTTCGCCGTAGAGTGCCGTAGCGTAGTACGGCGTAGCGTAGCGCTACACAATTATATTGTATCGCAGCGAGTTGATCCACTTGGATTCAATTTCGTGTATTACATTTATAGCCAGGCGCCAACGCACTCGTATTGACCGGTGTCGCTGAATGTTGCGGCTGTGAGTTTAGCAATCGGTCGGTTGAATATTAGATTCATTCATCATGTTTTAGTTTCAGACGTTAAGATATTTTTTGTATGAAACAACGTTAATCGTGTTTTTTGAATAGTTAAGAAAGATATTGGAATTTTATTTTGTATCACACAACGATAATATATAATAATTTTTTTCTCTTTAATATCTATGTTACGTAATCTCGATGTTATATCTATACTATCACGGTCGTGGCCTTATTTATATTATTAATGAAAACAAGCCGAACCGCTAATCTCATAGTTCATGACGGTTTTCGCTTACGGATATTGGAGTGGATTTCCGCGAGAAAATATTTCATTATATATTATTGTGTACTATTAGTCACTGCCTCGTTGATCTTGTAGCGAGCTTATTAAACTGAAGATCGCGAAGATCTCGGTTCTAATCCTATAGATTAAGTCAGGTTGTGTAGGCTGACTGGCTAGTGGGCCACCTGATAGTATGTGGTTACCAAGACCCATTCACATAGGCATTGCATATCATATTGACCATCACAATGCCAATGCACCGCCAACATTGGGAACAAAGACGTTCAAACTTGAACACAACAATATTAAGTTTTGCTTTTAGGCGATAGAATGTACGACGCACAGACGTTACATACCTAGACGGGCTCGCATAAAGCCCTAACACCAAATTTGTACCCAAGCAAGTTAGTAGATTTTATGACAAGAATTCTCAGTAGTCTGTAGTCTAGAAGAAGTTACGAAGTTCACTGCGATACTCCCCCGAGTAGCGGAAAGCGAGTGAAGCGGTCGGTCCTGTGTCTTATCTATCTCCGGTCCGGTTACGAGAACTCTTAATATATTTTTTTGTTATCTATATTACAGTCTTGTACTGGGTAATTGTAATTAAAACGTTTTATTTTGTATAAGGTACAGTAATATGACAGACTGTGTCAAATCTCAAACACGGATAGAGTAAGATTAACCGTCGATAAACCTCCCGCACATAAATGTAAGTCACCGAACGAGTAAGTCTCAATGATTTATAATGTAAAGCTCTTTAGCATAATAACATTAAACAGTTTTCGAAATTTAGCGCCGGATTTATCAACTCCGTAAACATCAGCCGCGACACGCGTCCAACTTTTACTTTCAAAATACCTCTGAATGAAGCGAATTTTCAGTTTCGGCGATAAAACGTGGCGTATATGTAAAGTTTCACGCGCGTCCGACCTAATCCCGACCCGCCGCCCCCCGCGGGCCCCCTCCCCTGCTCGCACAAAAAGATAGGCTATCGCGGCATCGTCCCGAAAATTACGTCTTTTCATCACGCTCAGCAGTAAAGCAACCGCGGCTCGATTCACATCTCCAACTCTTACGCACAAATTGAAATGCTCACGATCTCGTTATAGGATGTAGCGATAATCTCGTTTGGTTGCGAGATTTAGCATTTGAAGCGCTTTATGCTTGTTCGTGCCATTAAACTTATGTTTAATATTTTGACTCGTTGTACAAGTTGCCAGTAATATCATTTCAAAATATTCATACTGTTTCATAATAATTGTAATGAACTAATGATATGAATTATTAACAAAATATTTATGTTCATAAGAAAAACCTTTACCTGTTTATATATTAAAATAGGTGTTTATATAGCGGGCACTTCCGTTGTAGCTCCAACAATAACTTATTAACAATAACTAGTTGGCGCCCATTTATCGAGTTTCGATTGCAACACATTGCCAATAAAAACTAGGCTCAAAATGACAGTTAACATAGTAAAGGCATAAGATACATTTTCAATTCCAATGGACTGCGTTTCAACTGTTGGTGAGGTATGAAATTAAAAAAAAAAACGAAAATTTTAAACATTACATTTATACGTTTTTCTTCATTTTATTTTATTTAATAATTTTACTGTTGAGTTTTTAGAGGAAAGCTAAAATGTTATAGTTTATTTATCAAACATACTTTGTTACAATAATGCAAATGAGAATGTGTTGCTTAGAGTAACAATTAATGAGGTCCGTAATTTTCCATTCATTTTTTTCTCTTGGGGCTTTTTGTATAACTCGAGTTGAAGTTACACCAATAAAAATGAGACACTGGAATCGATTTATAATCGCCGAAACTGTCTAGTGACGTACACAAAAACAGCCAAATTACAGCGGAAGGTCTCTTTTAATTTAAAGTCAGCTAAAAAACCTACAATCAAACCGGCATTGAACGGGGTTTTTTTATAATAAAAAGCTTACTGAAAGTCCAAATAATTACAATGAGTTTCAGGAAGAGAGAATGATCTGCATTAACAAGGCTAAGCTAGAGTACATATTATATACATAGCGGTGCCTGTGTCTGATTTAGGAACAAAGGCGGGTACACGTTATAATAGCCTCCTCCACAAAGTATTTAATCCTGCCGAAATGAAAAAACGTGGCTGTCACGGGACGAAATGAGAAATGGAGTATTCCGTCTCTGCTAGTGCGGATACGCCGCTTTGGCGCATTTCGTTATTTGATTAGCTTACGAGTTTTTACGGTCGGTTTTACGGAAATAATAACAACAAATTACATAAACTAAATACTTGTAACAAGAATGTAGTTTATTTTCTAAGCGATTATGATTTATATGAAAACTTCATTTGATGATTTTATGTAAAGTTTTGCTTTGTCATTGTAAAATTATTGCATTCATGTTGTTCGTATAAAATCAAATCATCAGATGTTATTGTCAATTTCGACGACACGTTGTGTGGCAAGCGAATTGCCTCGAGCGTCATGTCTTGCGCCTGATCGGCTCGCTGACGTGGCGAGCCGGCTTGACCGAGCGACCTCTTACCCTTACACTCCTTAACCCATACACGCTTAGAACTTTTTCGGCGCTGATTTGAACTCCCAAGGCCAGATAAAACCATACTATATAACAGGTTAAATACGTTCCAATACTATGCAAATATTTTTATCGTGATGTTAATGTTTTAATAGTTATATGTCGATCGACCGGTTTGTACTTAAATATTTTTCATTGTTTGCATTTGTTTTTTAAACAGGATTAATGTTAGTATTCGGTGAAGTAAGAACTGAGTTATAGGACAATGAATTGCTGCAGATACCTTTATGTAAATAAGAGGCCGTTCCGGAACCATCGTTCTTTTTTTTTTTTTTTTTTTTTTTTATAGCCCGGGGGGCAAATGACTGTACTCCACCTGATGGTAAGTGGTAGTAGAGTCCAAACGCGACGACGGCTAGTGCAGTCGGGAAAAAATGATCTGCACTAGCCGCCCCCGCCTTGCCGGCCCGCAAGATGCCTCTTCACGCCTCGTTTGAAGGAACCCAGGTCATAAGAGGAGGGGAAGACGTGTGCTGGTAAAGAATTCCATGTTTTGGAGGTGCGACAAAGAAAAGAATTGCCAAATTTCTTCGTTCGCGATGGAATTGATGTCACAGTTAGGCGGTGACATCGAGAGCCAGCACGCGTAGACTTGTGAAGGAAAGGGGAAGCAGGAATTAGGGAGAATAGTTCCTCTGAGCACTCGCCGTGGTACATTCGATAGAAAGCGCTGAGTGCCGCTATCTCTCGACGCAATTGTAAAGGCTCGAGGGTGTTGGTGGCCTTTACGTCGCCAATAATGCGAACCGCACGTCGCTGCAACCGATCCAAGGCCTCCAGTAAGTACTTGGCGGAGCCATCCCAAAGGTGCGAGCAATATTCAACGCAGGACCGCACCTGTGTTTTATACAACAGGAGCAGTTGTTGTGGCGTGAAAAAACGCCGCACCTTGTTCAGGACTCCGAGTTTACGTGAGGCTGTTTTTATAACAGCCTCGATGTGATCCTTTGGATTGAGGTCGCACCGAATGTCGATCCCCAGTATGGCGACTTTGCTTTGTATCTCCAGCGTAGTGCCACAGAGGGAAGGAGGAGGGGAAAATGGTGACTTTTTCGCTGTGAGAGCGCATACCTGAGTTTTCTTGGCGTTAAACTCAACAAGATTGTCAGAGCCCCATTTGGCGATGAGTCCTAACGTCCTATCGAGTTCAACAACAAGATCCCTCCGCCTCTCCTCAGTTTCCGCCCGCCCGGCTACTGCGCGTCCGTGGTATCCCCCATGCACTGTACTATCATCTGCATAGCAATGTATGTTCCCGAGAGAGAGCATATCATTGATATGCAAAAGAAACAGTGTGGGAGATAGCACAGACCCCTGGGGGACCCCAGCATTCACTACATGAAATTGTGAAGCGCAACCATCGACTAAAACGCGAAGGCTACGCTTGTGTAGGAAGCTAGCAATCCAGGTGCAGAACTGAGCTGGCAGACCGTATGCCGGCAGCTTGGAGAGAAGACTTCTGTGCCAGACCTTGTCGAAAGCCTTGGAGATATCGAGGCTGACAGCCAACGACTCCCCATGCTTGTCGATAGCTTCACCCCAGAGGTGTGTTACGTACGCTAGAAGATCACCTGTGGACCGTTTTGGTCGAAACCCATACTGGCGATCATTGATTAGACAGTGATCTTCTAGGTAATGGATCAGTTGGTTGTTTAAGATCCGTTCCATCACCTTACAGAGAACTGAGGTGATAGCTATTGGCCGATAATTTGCCGGGTCTGATCGATCCCCTTTTTTGGGAACCGCTTGCACATTAGCTTCTCTCCAAGAATCCGGCACACATCCTGTAGAGAGAGACAGTTGGAACAGGCGCGTCAACACAGGAGACAGCTCCGCTGCACACTTCATCAGCACTATGGCTGGTATTCCATCGGGACCGCTAGCTTTCCGCACATCAAGTGATTGCAGCTCTGCACGCACATCACGCTGCCTGATTTTAATGTCAGGCATCGTGTGGCCACAAGAAGGGATAGTTGGTGGCAGCGCACTACAGTCATTGATCACGGAGCTATCCGCAAAGAGTTTTGCCAGAAGATCGGCTTTCTCCTGCGGACTGTGAGCTAGCGATCCGTCCGGATACCGGAGCGGTGGCAGCGAAGGTTGGCAGAAATTGCTTTGCACAGATTTGGTCAGACGCCAGAAGCTACGGGAGCCCCTAGGATGTGAAGCAAGGTCATGGCCAATCTGTACAATGCGCTGTGCATCCGCTCTTGTGTATGCCTTCCTACAGGACTTGGAGGTTTTATTGTAGGTTGCTTTCAGTGAGTCAATGTTAGATGCCCCGCTAACGCGGCCATTGATCCACGCGCGATATGCCGCCTGCTTAGATGACACAGCATCGGCACATTCGCGAGTGAACCAACGGTTACGCGTACCCTTACTGGTGAGGTCTGAGTTAGGAATGTAGTATTCCATCCCCAACAGGATCTCACCAGCAATAGCAGCGGCGCTAGCTGTCGGGTCATTCTCACTGAAGCAACGTTCCTTCCAAGGGACTGACGCATAGTAATCGCGCAAACCGTCCCAATCTGCCGACTTATAGTGCCAAACGCGACGTTTGCATACCGTTGGAGACGGCAGCTTGGCCTGTGGCACTTTGGTAGAAATCAGGCAGTGATCCGAAGAACCGAGAGGAGCCCGAACCTCAATCTGATATTCCACCGGGTGGCTAGTCAGCAGAAGGTCCAGTAGAGAAGCCGCTTGCCCGTCAATGTCTGGGATCCTGGTGGGCTGATCAACCAGCTGGGTCAAGTCATGCGTGAGAGCGAAAGCATAAGCAGTCCTACCAGCATGGTCAGTTTTGAGGGACTTCAACCATGATTCATGGTGAGCGTTAAAGTCCCCCAAAAACACCAGTTCCGCGTTAGGAAACTGCTCTTGCGCAGCATCTGCCACCCGACTAAGATGTTCAAATAGTCGGCTTGTCTCCAAGTCACCATTATGGGATCTGTAGAGGCACACGTAGACTCGACTCTGACGAACCAAGTCCACACGCACCACTAACATGGAGAAGGAAGGGTCCTCCAAGCAGCGCAGACGGTGACAACAAACATCCGTCCTGACGAACAAGCATACTCCGGCTTTCGCTTTCAAGGATTCTTCAAGCGTATAGCCGGGATAATTAAGGTAGCTGGTATCGACAGGACGGAGTATTTGAGTCTCCGTAAGAAACAACATTGCTGGCCGTGCTGTCTCGAGATGGTGGTGGACAGCATTGAGGTTAGCGTGGAGTCCACGGATGTTAGCGAACTCAACCTCAAACAGCGAAGGTATGGTGGGGGTGTGCACCGCTGTACGACCGTTATTTCTTATTTGCACTGTCATGAAATAAGGGAAAAAAAGAGGAAGAGACGTGAAGCGAGCGTCGCATTGCCACGATAAGGATGGTCAAAGTGTGGAGCTGTGTTTCCCCAAGAAGCTGCCAGAAGGGAAAATAAACTGATCCGCCGGACGGAAGGGCCCCCGAACCCTCCCGGTAGTGGCCGCCGGGACCCCACCGTCCGGTCACCAACCGGCACGACGGTCCACTCCGAGATTATGCGTAGCCTGGTGGGGCAGCCTCGCGAGCTGGTTAAGAACGCTTGGGCCCCTGTACTCTGCCACGGGCGGCCAGCGGAACAACCGTTTCTTCGGGTCTCCCTGACCGGCGGGTCAATACAATTTCCCCCGGCATTGGTTCAACAGCAACTTCCACCGGACCACCACATATCGCGGCAATGCGCGCTCGGGCACTGGCTGTACGCTGGCTGATCTCGAAACGCGGCTGCGAGCAGCCACTTCACGAGTTTTTCACCATGCGTACGGTGGTAACAAGCCAGGCGGATGATTGACATCCTACCACCAGATGAGCAGATGGTCGCTCAACTATCCCTTAGTCGCCTCTTACGACACCCATGGGAGAGAGAGGGGCAGTGAATTGTATTCTTACTCCGTCACTGCACGTCGAATGAACCCCACCCAGCGTATAAGTTCGTCTAAGAACTTCCATCACGGTGTATAATATGGTATTCGTAACTTGACGCTCTATTTTAAAAATTCCAAATAATATTAAGACGGTAGCAAAACATAAGCAACAGTTTCGTGTAAATTAAAACTCCAAGTGCAAGATCCTTAGACACTTCAACTATCTGTTGCTTGCGTCAGTTGAACTCGCGGCGGTGGGTGACAATGAGTTTTATTTCTTTAAAAGCAAGCTAGACTTCAGTCAGCCTAAAAATTAACTTGTGTATATATACATAATGTATTAATGGATTTTTTGAATAAAACCGTTATATGAACCGCTATATGAATGCTATTTATGTATTTACTCAAGTTGCATTTCGCCCAACGATTTAAATTTTTTGGTTGTGATGATATGGATACTTTGGATCTACCGAATTATTTTTTAGCTTTTGATTTTTGATCATTATCATCGTAGTAAATGGTTAAATAAAACATTGGATATGTAGGCACTGCTCGGTTTAAATAATAAGCATGATTTTTCACAGTATTTTCTCAACGTAGTGGACTACCATTTAGCAAGTTGATGTATGCTCAAAAAAGGACAGGGAAACGTAAACAAAGAGTGGGTAATTAAGAGGGAATGCGGTCGTGAGTAATGGAGGCCGCCCTGCCTGGTTAGATATCACTAGATGGTGTCTTTGATATTTACAAACATAACTTAAACGTGAAATAATAAAGCTTTTTTTTTTGTACTTTTTTATTCTTGTCTAGTAAATTAGTTTACTAAAGGCTTTAGAGTAATATTTATTTCTGAATAAAGTCTATCTTAATATTTTATTTTAAAACAGCCCCGCAATTTCTATAGCGGATAAAAATTTAAAAAATGGAATAAAGTAAATATAGGAAGTGTTTTTAACGATACAACTAGGAATGGTATTGAATTGCGTTACAAACACTGAGTGACTAATGAGGGAATAGGGAAACTAACACTAATGAATTTCAAGAAAGGAATTAAGTAAGTAAAGTAAAGTCACATGAATGTACGACATGTAGACAAGCCGAGATGACCTAGTGATAAGACCGCGTGAATCTTAACCGATGATCGTGGGTTCAAACCCGGGCAAGCACCGCTGAATTTCATGTGCTTAATTTGTGATTATAATTCATCTCGTGCATAACGGTGAAGGAAAACATGTGTCAAGTTTCGCTGAAATTCCGTCACATGTGTATTCCACCAACCCGCATTGGAGCAGCGTGGTGGAATAAGCTCCAAAACCTTCTCATCAAAAAGAGAAGAAGAGGCCTAAGCCCAGCTGTGGGACTTTCATAGGCTGTTCTTATTATTACATAAATGTACACGTACTATCAGGCTTTATTCTGAGGTAGATCTGAAGTAAAATCGTTCATCGATTGTAGTTTTTAAAAAAGTATGACATTTTTCTTAGCGACAAGAATTTCAATTATTTATAAGCATTAATGTATACAAATACATCAATGATCAAAGCATAGGATATTACAATAGCTTGCACTTGAAGTAAATAGTATTCAGATACTGTTTACTCATCAGTTATCATATCCAATTTGTATTCAGATACGTGTAGGATATGATAACATCAATTTTAGTTAGATTGTATCAATAAAAATACCTTGTATAGTATTAAACCAAGATAGATGGGCATTTAATGTATTTACGCTTCTGTCAGGCTTAATTTGTTTAATAAACGCCACAAAACTTTAAATTACGGAAATAACGGTCGCAATGTAAAACGATCAGCAAAAAATCTATTAAGTAAACATTTGAAATTGAATTCTTCCGCATATTTGAGTGAATGAAAAATAGAGTTGACCTTCCAAACTTTATCCATTTAACTTGGAAACGATTTGTGTGTGTTACCTGACGTTCGTCCGCCACTCGACGTAAGTCTGGAACTTACCTGAAACAACACAAACATTGATATTAGCAGCAATACAAGGTTATATAATTTGTGTAATTGTGTATATACATATACTATTATATAAAGTTACATTTCACATAGAAAAGCATATTTTTTTATTTTATAATAGAATGATACAATTTTTTATGAAAAGTTTGGGGTTGATTTTAATTTGGCTTCGAAGCTGTAATTCTTTAATCTCCGAGTGCCGGCACGAACTTGGCAGCGTTTTATTCGAATACCGAACACGTTCGAAACTGTTACGGCGAGTCGTTAGTCTTCAAAACACAAACACATTATCCAAAGATTTGTACGTAACGAAATCCATATCAAAAGCATTAAAAATTCGATGCGCTGGCAGCGCGCCAGTCCGGCCGCGCGCTCCCGCGATCGGGCGATGCGTTCAGATACAAACAATTGTCGACTTATCCGCTCCGACGTGATTTACGGCGCCACCCCGCGTTGAGTTAAGTGAATTATGCATCTTAACGGGAACCAGAATAACAACGAGTTTCCGTCTCTGCAAAGTCAATTCATCCTTCCTAGGGCAAGGTGTTAGTTTTCATAATGAAGTGCCTCGAATGCTTTGACGACTAATCAATTTAAATTCTTTTGATAAAGCATATTTTTCCATAAATTACTGATTTAATGGCCAGATGAGAAAACTATTAATTTTTTTCCAACTTCACAGTAGACCCTGCATTACGTAAAGTTGGCCAACTTCAAATGTTATGAATTCTTGTAAAATGATCATTCAAAACTGTTATAAGTATATGTTGATTTTCATATAGTTATATTAGTCATAGTAGTAGTTAAATAATATGTGAACAATTAAATATCAGATGTAATAATAATATTGTTTCACAAAAAATAATTAAATTGGTAGTACGGCTGCGTGCAAGCCTGTTTGGGAAGAAACCACCAACTCATCAGATATTTCCGGTTGAAGAGGTTCCAGTTTCAAGGGTGAGTGAGCTAGTGTAACTAGGCATAAGGGACGCAACATCTTAGTTCTCAAGGTTAGTGGCACATTTCTTCTATTTTCTAAGGGCGGTGGTTCACACTCAGTATCAGGTGGTCCATTCATCACTTATAAAAAATAAAAAGAACTTACTACAGAACTAAAATAGTTAAGCCAGGTTGCTCTAGTACACAGAAATCAGATAACGCGAGTACTAATGCGAGAAAGCAGCACTGTTCTTAAGAGTATATGCTTGTTATTCAAAATTTGCACTTGTCTATGATACATTGATACGTATGTATTAGCTTTATCTATATATATATATAAACATATATATAGGCGTTGGAATAACGTGGTGTTATAAACTCCAAATAAGAGACAGACAGAATTTTGGTAGCAACGTATTTAAAACCTATACAAGTAGAACCTTTTACTGGAAGAATGTAAGCAGACATAGAACAGCATATTCCTTGTATTTGTATCTTTTCGTTTTGCACTTAAAGTGTGTGTTTTGATTCCATCCTTTTTATTATTAATTTTATTTATTTATCTTGAATTTGGTATTGTGTTGCTTGTATATGTATATAATATATATATATATATATATATACTATGATTATTTACTACTATACCCTAGTTTAGAAAAATAAATGTTTTTAAAATATCTTATATAATGATCAACGAGCTCGAGTAAAGTAGCGAAGGGTGTTGGCGAGGCGCCAGCGCGTGTGTGGCGCGCGCTTAATCTTGTTCAAAAAGAATCGCTGATTCAAGCGCGTTCTAGAGTGTGTTTCCAGTTAGCCAATCAGCGTTCCTAAAGGTGCGTTCCTATACTACTCATGGTGACTATTTAACTTATCAAGTTATGTCCCATTTTTTATCTGACACCGTTTAAAGGTCATCCAACCACAGAGCCACACTTCAACACGAAACAGCAATACAAAGCAGTAGATTATATTATGAGTGTGTCGTCACTGTCGACTGAGTCGATAGCAATTTTGTTCCGAAAATAAAACTCAGACACAGCAGGAGTTGGCGCAAGTCAGTACTATAGTATGTAAAAAACAGGCAAATATATATTTCAATAGAAAAATAAATCACGATAAGATATAAGTTATCCCCTCAGTGATAGCCGATGCGCGTGGATCGTGAGGCTCCCAAGTTTCCATTCCCCTCTATAAAGCGATAGCGACGGGCGACAGAGCTATTTACTACGAGCACGAGAAATGGTTTTTGTTACAACGTTGATTGCGTTATCATTCATACCGTTTCAATTTCGGACGCGATGTGTATTTTACGGCTGCGGTTATACGTGGCCTGAGATATTACACCTCAGATATTTCAAAGTATTATTTTTTATTGAAAGCATTTTATTGAACGATAATCGATGAGTGATTTAGTTAAAGAGTATTTGTTTATTGTCTCATAAAAAATATGACATTTAGCGATGATAGAACTTAACGTGATAACATCAAGCGATATGCCGAGATGGTCCAGGTAGCTGATCTTTCATGTGCTTAATTTGTGTATAATATAATTCTCGTCAACTTGTTTCGGCGGTGAAAGAAAACATCACGAGAAAACTTGCACTTGCGGTTAAAACATCTACCGTATGTATTGGATAAGGTTGGATAGCATTGAAGACATTGTAAGGAGTAATACACATAAATTGTTTTTTGTAATCTTAATTTTTTGTACGACTAAGTGGGCCATTTCATTCGAAATATGTTAATTATTTGCTGATGATAACCTCGTGCGCAGCAAAGCTTCTATACGATACAATTTAAAAGGCGACGCTCGAATGTAATATATTGAAAACCGAGTTTCAGTGTTACGTTAAAACGCCGAGTTCGGGTTTCGTTCTGTGGATATAGCTCCGTACGGAAGATACAACTCTGTCGAAATGCGAGCCGTTGTAAAAGATACGATCGCCTTTAAGCCCTGAATAATGTAAAAGTATGGTAAATGCATATAATGGAGCTTTCAAGTGCGCTACAGACACAGATGCACTTCAACAGTATTTTTTTAAATAATAGAATGATCTTATTAATTAGAGCAGAAACGACAAACGAATTAGAGCAGAAAGAGTTCGAGATACTACAACTAATAGTGTTAAAAGAAATTGTCTTTGGTAGATATACCAAAAGTAAATATACAAAAATAATTGTATTGAAACCTTTAAAATTAGACCATTAATTTGGTCAGTTGACTCAAACAAATACATTTTAATAATATAATGAAACTGGGAGAACTGAGTAGTTCGTACAATACGTCGAGCTATCGTTGTCGAGTAATCGTTGTTTATTATTTTAGCTACACGTTGCACACGATCACAAAGCCATGGACAGATATCTCTGAGCTATTAAGCCTTTATCGTTCGAGCCCGCATGTCGCGTCACACTGGCCGACGCTGGACGGCTTTGTCGGTGAATGTCGGCCAAGCTGACTCGTACCACTGCAATACGTCGAAATGCGATATATATCGTAGATAAACGAAATTAATGTTAAATTTAAAAAGTAAAAATTTAGTAATGTAAATGGGTAGATTACATAAATATCTTAACAAAAATGTAGAAAAATGTAAAAAAATGTAGTATGAGTTAGAAAGAATAGAAGCACAGCCGATATACGTCATGTACACAGGTTGTGTAAGAAAGACGCGACGTCACAACAAAAAAAATCACGTGTTTCAATAAATATAACAATGCATCACAGTTTTTGACTCAGAATATATGAGTTCCGCCATATTGAGGTTTTCCGAGTTCGTCTGCATGAAACCTGTGATGCATGTTAAAAGAGCTAACGACGGAAGTATTCATTAAAACTTATTTATATATAAGAGTTATATATATTCAGGTCTTATGTATATACAAATCTCAATTAACGATACTGTGTAAATCATGAACGCATGGAAAGTTGTCAAAAATATTAGCAGTTTTTCCCCGGTGAATTCCAATTCCGTTCTTCTGAGCAAAAATGGACCAGCCTCCCGTCAATTGCTTCTACTTCTTCGAAAATCCAATAACAGTAGTCAACGGTTACAGGGAACCACCGTCCGTCCATGCTTGACTGCCTTTTTGAATCTAATCATCAATATGAATTCACCAAATTGGTGGTAGAGCTTTGTGCAAGCTCGTCTGTGTAGGTATCACCCACTTATCAGATATTCTACCGCAAAACAGCGATACTTGCTATTGTTGTGTTCCGGTTTGAAGGGTGAGTAAGCCAGTGTAATTACAGGCACAAGGGGCATAAGATCTTAGCTTCCAAGGTTGGTGGCGCATTAGCGATGTAAGCGATGGTTAACATCTCTTACATGCCACGTACATGCCAATGTCTATGGGCGTTGGTGACCACTTACCATCAGGTGGCCCATATGCTCGTCCGCCTTCATATGCAATAATAAAAATAAAAAAAAACCAAATCTTATCTGGATTCTGTAATAATATTAAAACAATTATTTTATTATTTATCTTTTGACGTGACAACGTCTTATAAATTGGTTTGCCGGGTGACACTTCAAGAAACTGCGTTACGCTCCGCTCACGTTATGCGCTCACAATGAGAGCGAGTGAGAGGCACGCGTCCCTTCCACTCGGGCATGGTTAGCCCGCCTAAGAGCGAGAGAGACAGACATAAAAAGTGAATCATCGCCCTATCCTCAACAAAATCACTCAGATAGGAACAAGTTAAGTTGTAGTAAACGCTGTTTCATTGTACGCAAATGTATTGCAAGTTATTGTATGTATATTTGTATATAAATACGTATGTATGTGTAAAGGTAAAAATAAAATTTTGTTAATATGAAATTCAGTGCGAGATTCTTTGTATAAATTAATGTTTTAAATATAATTCTTTGTATAAATAAATGTTTTAAATTGTTACTATTATTTCATCCTTCTTCCTACTATACGAATGAATATTCACATTAAAATTATTTTACCACTCAAAGTCGTTGTCACGTAAAACTTTCGCCCGTATACCGACTTTACAGGCAACCAATTTTTTTTATATTAGATTTCATTTATGGAGATCACTTGCGTTATAATATATTTCAAAAGGAAGAAGAATAATACAGATAAAACGTTAAACGTCACTCAAAACAGATTGATGTTTCAAATCACGTTCTTTTCAAGATGATCTTTCCATTTCTCAGAAAAAATATTACATTTTTTAAATAAAAGATAAGATACCTCGTTGTTATTCGGAAGCGTCAGACAAGGAAAAGCGTGGAGCTAATGATCACATCTACATTGTCTTCTGAATAAGTTAACTTCTTTGTGGAAGGGTTCAGTTCAGCTCTACAGGATAAATATTATTCAATCAAGAGTAATGTCAGCCAAATAATGTAGGTATCACTGCTAGGCAAACGGTTCTTCTACTCGAGAAGTCCTACAACGATGCCTACAACGTTGAGAGTGAGATAAATAATAACAAATGCAGATGGCCGCAGGGTACACGGGGCCCTTGTAAATAAAATAATTACCAAAACGTAAAATAACTTAAATTTTAAAACTTTGTAACAATTCAGCCTAGAGACGAGATTGTAGCTTAGGAGGATGACGTCACGTGCTCTGACGTCACATGTTTGTTACAACAAGACAAACGGTTGCCGCCGGCGCGTCGCTTTATTGTTTGCGTAACTGAAAAATTTACCTCTTGCACGTTAGCCATCTTTTACAAGTATCGTCGCAACAAGCCGGGAGGTTATTTCTTAAAGGATAATAGCTGGGTGAAATGCAGATCTGTATATACTTAATAAATATTGGGAGTTTGTATAATTTATTACCGTTAAGCCTCAATAGCTCAACGATATTGTTCGGGCTGCCAGTTGATGGTAAGGTCGCATATTCAACCCTCTTGAGCTTCAGTCGTTTTTACTCTCAGCAAAAGCTTTCTAATTAATTGTAGAGAAACACAAGAAATCGGGTAATAAAACAATCGATACGTCATACATGCTATGAATTACTTATTCACACGCGCATAATCGAAAATCTAGGTAACTAAGATAAAAAACCGGACAAGTGTAGGGTAATGTTTAATTACAAAATATTAAATTAAATAAGCAGGTATGCATAACACTGTTAGGTACTACATACACCAAAATTATTAGGTATCTACCTACCTATACTTATAAAAAAGGAAAAAGTGTTAAAATCAAATGCAGTTTTCAGTAATTATACATTTATCTTTATTACAGAATCGTTCTAACTTCATAATTATTCATAGATGCCAATCCAATATTTTTTATATATCTCACAAGCCACGTATATTCTTCTTGCTTTTTCCGTTATGCCAGTCTCATGTCAATCGATGTACCAAACCTCCTTGCTTAGATCTTCGCAGCTATCGCTTACGGCGCGCCTCGACGCGACGTCGCGCGTAACATCGGCCATCCTACGAAGTGAATACCACCAGGTATTCACATATAAATATTAGTGAGAAATTTAACAAAATAAAATGAATTGATACAACCGAATCAGAAGTACTTTCTAAGAGATCTATTAGATCTTACGTATCTACATTATATCCGTCAGTGCCAGTATCAGTACCATAGTTAACAAAACTTTTCTACAGCCGCACTCATCAGCAAAAACCAGTGCCATTAACTTTTTGTAGCCCTTTTAAACAGATACCACAGACATCTGACACAGAGACATTTTTGCTATAAATACGGTCATTCCGGATACAGTAATTATTTTTCACCTTGAAGCTGTTTGTATATAGACTGAAGTTTATCGTCTACGGTAACGGAAGTTAAGGAACGTCTAAGTAACGGAACTGTCTGAAACCAATCAACGTTCATACAGACATGCTGGATGTTTGCAACTTTGCGAGTCGAACTCGCACGCAACGTCTCTTCAGATACAAGGTCAGAAATACTATCAACGCGTATTTCTCTACGATGGCGAAAGTGTGGTTTTGAGGTGTTCAGCAGTCCGTTCTGATAACATCAATTCAAAAACTTATATAACTTTACATATTATGTATGTATTAGAGCACATTAATAATAGATACATAGATAGAGCAGAATAATAAGAGTACATAGATTAAATAAGACTTGAATGGTTATTTTTTTGTGAAACAGAATCAGATTATCATACATAATTATTTTAAAAATAAATAAAATCTGCCTCAGAATCGGTATCTGAATCATGATCGGAATTAAGTAAAATCGGTTCTGAAACGGAATGTAAAACAGGAACAGAATTCATCATCCTCCCTTCGAAGCACATATAACCATTAATCGCTTACTTTCACAAATGAAAAAGACACCTCTAATAAAGTATAACTTTCGTAAAGCCAATTTCAAATTATTATAGGGATTACTAGGCCATCTCCCCTCTGAAGCCGCTTTGGATTTCTTTTAAAATACTATATATGACATTATAAAATCGCATACGCCTTTAGCTGGCACTAAATCGCTTGGATTTCCAGTCTGGTTCACATTCTCCTTAATACGTGCATTTAAAGCAAAACGGAAGGCGTGGATTAAGTGAAAAATATATAAAAACCAACAGGATTACGTTATATATTTTTTTGCGTACGTAAACAGCCAATAAAAGTAGACCCAGTATTCCATCCACTATGCAATATCAGCACTTTAAATCAAGTGCTCCAAAGGAGATCTGTAATATGTTTTCAGACTTCTTCTTATCAGATTTTGAGCCAACATCCCAAGCTCTCAACTCATGGGAAACTCCCCCCTTGGCATCCAATAGTGAAGTTCTTATATCCACTCAGTGACTACATCTCAGTGAATATAAAATACAGAAAGAGCTATCATTTATCAACCCTAATAAAGGTATTGGTCCTAATGAAATCCCACCATACTTTCTCAAGCTCACAGCTACAGCAACAGTGTTTGTAAGCCACTTTGGTTAATATACAATGAATGTTTAGCTGAAGTAATATTTCCAGAGGTTTGATTTGAAACGTGCAAACATTACCCCTATACACAAAGGTGGACCTAAACATGATGTTCAGCAATACCAACCTATATCTATTCTGTCCGCGCTATCTAAGATTTTTGGAATACTAGTGAAATCATGAAATCTACCCGTTACTTCACAATGTTATTATTCAAGAACAACATGGATTTGTTAAACAAAGATCGACAGCTTCCAATATCTTAACTTTCACAAGTTAGGTCTACGAAAATCTTGACACTCGTACGCAGAGAGACGCGGTATATACGGATTTCACAAAAGCATTTGACAAAGTAGACCACAATATCTCATTATATAAGATCGCATTTAATGGTACCCGTGGCAACTTACTGCACTGGTTTGCTTCATATGTTCAAAACAGATCCAAAAGGTTGTTGTTAACAGATATCAGTCTAATAGCATCTATACCACCTCCGGGGTTCCCCAAGGCTCAATTCTGGTGCCCCCGTTATTTATCATTTTTATAAGTGACATCCAAAAGTGTTTTCAGCATTCAAAATTCTCAATGTATGCAGACGATCTAAAGGTCCACAAACCTATTGAAACAACTGAAGACTGTCTAATGCTACTAGAAGATTTAGATAGACTTACACAGTATGGCTATAGCAATAGACTTCAGGTAAATATTTCCAAATGTAGCCATATCCGATTTACCAAAAATAAGAGTATCGTTTCATACGCATACAACCTTTGCAATGCGCCCCTGAAAAACGTTACTTCACTAAGAGACCTAGGATTACAACTGGACCCTAAAACGCATCTTAATTGTCATATTGAAAACATAGTTAATAAAGCTTTCAAATTATATGGATTCATAATGAGAATTTCAACGCATTTTAAACGCGCATCGACATATCTATATTTGTACAAAACTTTAGTCAGATCCCAATTAGAGTATGCCGTACCAGTTTGGAATCCTTTCTACAGCAAGTATGTTGACACAATTGAAAGTGTTCAATACAATTTTTTTGCGCAGCATGCACTACAGATAACATGGTCGCTACTTATCATATAATCAATTACTCCACAATATAATATTTTAAACCTTCAATCTAGACGAAAATACTTAGAAGCTATGACACTATATAAGCTCGTTAACAATTCATTCAAACATCAATTGCATTGATCTAATACATAGATTATGTTATGTAGTACCCCAGAACTATTCATAAAAGAAAAACGCGTGCCGGGCACCTCTTCGCAATAAGTACCTTTCAGACGAACGCAGGTCATCGGTCACCTATGCGCTGTATGGTGGAGTCGTGCAACACACAATTTGCAGATATAGATATTTTTGCATGTTCTATTAGTAAATTTAAGAAATCAATAGCACAAATACTTTCACAATCTTTGTAAATGTTAGTTTTAGCGTACTTACTACGATAATTTTGCTACACATTGTAATGTTTATTAATTAATACCTGTAGCGGTAATTTATAGTTATTTTTTTACTAATATGTGGATAGTGTTGTGGGTTGCATTATTGTTAATTTTCTTCTAAAACCAAGTCATTGTCAATAAAAGGTATAATGTAACTTTTTGCTGTCCCCTTAAATAAATAAATAAATAACACAATAAACAGATCAGATAAACAAAACGAAACAGAATAGATTAAGCAGATCAGACAGACAGAACGGAACAGAACAGAACAGAATAAGTAGATCAGATAGACAGAACAGGACAAAACAGAACAAATTAAATAGATCAGACAGACAGAGCGGAACAGAATAGAACAGTATAAGTAGATCAGACAGACAGAACGGAACAGAACAAATGAAATAGATCAGACAGACAGAACGGAACAGAACAGAGCATAATAAGCAGATCAGACAGACAGAACCGAACAGAACAGAGCAGAGCAGAATAAGCAGATAAGACAGACAGAACGGAACAGAACACAACATAATAAGCAGATCAAACAGACAGAACGGAACAGAACAGAGCAGAATAAGCAGATCAGATAGACAGAACGCAACCGAACAGAACAGAATAAGTAGATCAGTGATATTTTTTGTGTGTATTTTAAGCGGTTTGTCTTCCTTAAATTAAATAAATAAGTACAGACAGAACGGAACAGAACAGAATAATACAGAATACAGAAGCACAAGGCCAACAGACAGATTAAATAATAATAATAATTACGCACCTCAGTGATATCGGCCAGAAGCGTAATCGATACCTCACCTTCGATTCTTTCAGCTCTCTTGTCATTCATCATTTCACATGGTATAGCATGCGTAATAAGTTCGCCTTTATTTCGTCACATTACATCTTACTTAAAGCGATAATTCTCGAAAGCAGATAAGTATCCCGAGTAAAACTATACAGGCGTTTCACATTTGAATGCTTTGGCATTATTCTGCAGATCTAGTGGTAAGCCCCTAATCTGACATGAAAGAGATGTAGGATCATCTAATTGACATAATATGCGACACACATCGAGTTTGTCGTGATAATAATGAGTGATCGTTTCTGTGCTTTACTTTTTTCTACCAACTAACTCTTCGAGCATATCAGCATAGTCAAAACGTCTAGGGAACACCTTCAACAGCAAAGATTTTCATTGCTCCCAAGTAAAGTAGTACTCATCTAAACGGTTAAACCATAAATGAGCTTGCCCTGCTAAACGAGTTTGCATAATCACTATTTTCGAGTTTTGGGGGTCACCACCATTGAAAATGGGAGGATCCTCCGACCAGACAGGTGTTGGTCTGGTGGGCTACTGCCCCACGATTGATGTCGGGTTCTTGTATTTATGTTCAATCGCTCTGATAACTTTAATATCGCGATGTAGGATACGTCTGTTCATAGTTCGTATGTGGCGAGATAGATGTCTCTACAGAGTAATAATTCCATTTATGAACTAGCCCCAATTGATCAATCTTCGGCAGCCAATTCTTGACATTGCATTCGTAACTATCAGGGTCAAAAGTTGGTACGATTTTCTCACCAATCTCACATCTCATCTCACGATCTGTTTCACAAAGGACGCGATTCAACACAAAACTACCACCATCTTTTCAACTTTCTCTGATAAAGCCGTTCGAGCATAACATTGGGGTGAATATTCTCTTCAGAAACATTTTCAGTTGATGACGTATCGTTATTCACTGGTTCAACATGAAAATCTTCAGTGCTCGTCATGGAAGCCGAGAGAAAACGGATTTTTTTTGTAGTCCGCGTCAACGCAATTTTATTGTCAGAGACTGCTCTTTTCATTTTCGAGTCTTATTAGTTCTATCCCGCTTCTAAATGTTAAAATCAAATGCAGTTTTCAGTAATTATACATTTATCTTTATTACAGAATCGTTCTAACTTCATAATTATTCATAGATGCCAATCCAATATTTTTTATATATCTCACAAGCCACGTATATTCTTCTTGCTTTTTCCGTTATGCCAGTCTCATGTCAATCGATGTACAAAACCTCCTTGCTTAGATCTTCGCAGCTATCGCTTACGGCGCGCCTCGACGCGACGTCGCGCGTAACAAAAGATTTTTTTTAATTCTTAGTTCATCATCATCATCCTTTTCTCGTCCTCTACATAGGAATCTCCAATGGCACACCACTGAGCTTACCTGCCAGCCACTTTGCGTATATCGTCACTTAGCGGTGCTAAGAATCCCCGGGTTACGGTAGGCCGCCAACACCAACTGACTGGCTACATATTCTTAGTTATAAATCGCAAATTATACATCATAAAAATAATTAATAATCTGTTTAAGCTTGTGCCAATGAAGCACTTTCATACGACACGGTTAACTCAATTCCAAAATTGGACCGCCGTTTCTTGCATAAAGACCATGTTTTTTATGATTTAATTACAAATGTATAGTTTTCAGATTTTGCCCTTTACTTGTAGTATAAGTAGTATTACTTGCCAAATTTCGTAGTTCTAGGTCAAGGGGTAATACCCTATCAATTGTGTTTCCTTGAGTGTCGAAATATACGTTTTTTTGCGGCATAAACGGCCGTATCTTTTTTTTACGTCAACTTAGATGTTTGATTTTTTCACAGAGTCAAGATACTGCAGACTTAAGTACATAGTTTTAATTTCAACTCGATACCTCCATGCGTTCCCGAGATAAAGGGTTTTGACAGACAGACAGACGGACGGACAACAAAATGATCCTATAAGGGTTCCGTTTTTACCTTTTGAGGTACGGAACCTTTAAAAGCACATATTTTGATGTTAATTGTGTCATATTTTAGCTTTTATAAAGCGCGAAGAAGTAACAAATACAAACTTTTGTATTTATAATATTAGTGCGTTTATTATTATTCTAGTAACCAAAAAAATCGATATCCTTAATTGAAATACTTCACTAATTATTTATTTTTTAATCTTTTTTTTTAGCCGTTTTGAAGAATACCCCGCGGACGACAGACAAGAAGACAAGAAAAAAAAAATTTTTGGTTATAATAACTCGCAAATAGCCATATTAACTTTAAAACTTTTCACAAACTGACTACTATTTAAAAAGACTGTTATTTAAAAATAACAGACTGGTAATTTTTTTTTTATGACCACGTTAAAACATTACGAAAATACATCTGGTCCGTAAAATGGTCTGTCTGGTCTGGTAAATAATATTTAGTCATTACCTAAGGTAACCTTAACTTTAGTCTAACTAAATGTTAGTAATAAATTGAAGTAACAAGTTAGTTTGTAGTTAGTCAGTGCATATAATATAAAGATGAGTGCACGTCAATACAGCGTGTTATCGGCGTTTAAACCACAACTGCGATGGAAAAGTATAATGATTTAAAATCAATGAAATTGTGAGCGATCGTATTCATCTATCTCAATCATTTTCCATCCTCGTCTGATAGCAGTCGTCCCGCGGCCGTGACACGAGGCTAGCGGCGTGACGCAGCGCCGTCACCATTAGGGGAGGTATTAGGGTGTCACGCCGGTGTCACGGCACTAATGGCGCGCACGACGGGCTCACGTCACGCCAGTTTATGAGCGGGTAAATGACTCGCAGGCTTTACGTGATACAGATGATTTATAAACGCACGCTTTATGGGGAATATCCGTAGTTCAGGTGGTTTGAGGCGAATTCTTTCTTTGATAGTGACGAATATATTCGTGCAGTAAATACGGCACGTAAGCCGCAGGTCGACACTTATATAACCTATTTGCTCGTAGTACGTATCTATATTTTATACGATTATTTAAATGATGGAATAACTCGTGCTAATTTGTAAAATACTGCTTTGTAGTTTATTACGGTAAAATATAATATATCATTTTGAATAATTACACATTTTGAAGCATGCTAACATATTTAAGCGAAATGACAGAGAAAGCAGAATGCAGCAGTTCCTAGCCATGAAGAAATTATTCGTATTTGCAAATTTGCATTGCAATTGTGTTTTCTTCTGGGAATGGTGAAAAAATGATATGGTATAAACTGAAAAAAAGCAGATATCGCTATTGATACTCTCTTGGATCATCCTAACGACCCTGTGCCACATTCTGCATTCGGTGACTTGACGGCGATGGCCTGATCATAGTTAGAAATACGTCCAAAGAGCGGGATTAGATTGACCGAGCCCTTGCTTTGCAATCGACTAGTCTCAATAGACTAGAAGATGTCCCTAAAGATGGAGGAGGACGTCAGACATGACGGCTCCAAACAAGGTGGCTTTTTATTTATTTTTTTGTTTTGTCTACAAAGCAAAATGACAATCAATAAATACACATGATTACTCTTGATTTAGACGCGACATGCGCTTATTATCAAGTATAAATTAGCGTCTAGTCTATCACAGTAACAGAAACTTGTACTTGTAAGCTTGACAATTTTTTTTTTAACTAAAGTAATTCAAGCTAATGAAACAGTTTTTTTAATAAAAATTTTAATGAGGCTATAGATACGGTCAGTAAAATATCATAATTAGAACAAATACTATATATGGTATGGATATTAGTAATATCAATTACCTGTCAATTTCCGTAACATCAACTTTTGTAAAAAAAAAACAATTGAGTTTATTATTAGCAGGTTAGACCTTTGACCTTAGTAGATTTATCTAAAAGAAGGGGTCAAACCAGGTCAAACAATGCCTCCTACCATGATTTATTCTCGCTTGTCCACTTCGCTTCACTGCACTCTATCCTCTTGGATAACAGGCGTTCGGTGAGAGATCCCGATATCTAAGGTTATTTCCATATATCTATTACAATATTCACGAAGATTTGAACATTTCTGATACAATATTTGTTTACTTCAATTTAACGGAAAATTAAGCGAGTGAGTTTTGAGTGTATTTCTGTATTAATCAGAAAAAATAAATAAACGTACAAAATGTACCACTTTTATAATTGAGTTTTAGAACGTTACAATTAGACACTTTTTAAGCAACACACGGTTATAATCCATTGTTGGCGTTTCAGATAGTGCCAACCCAAAAAGTTACAAAACTCGACCTGACGCCCCCGCAGTGTACAAACGCAACCCCCCCCCGCGCCCCCCGGCAAACCAAATATACTTCACAAAGCGAATCCTTGATTTCGTACCTCGAATTTACTCGCGAAATTCCATCCGTTGAATTCTAACTGACTCACACAATACTCTATTGTTCGATTGAAAACAAGAAAGATATCGCTGATGTTTTCCAATACTTTATATTCTAGTATTACGTTATTAGTTTAGGTATTACTTTGGTAAACATAGAAGAAGCAAAGCTAATGTTGTTTATTCGATTACAAGCAAAATACAAATACACTCACACATTTAAACATTACAAGTACACAAAACATTCAACGAATCTAGTCGTATTTTATATAAAGCTGGTTATAACGTGACTTATGCTCCTTATTGATATAATCAACTTTATTTATAAATAACGGATATAATTGAAAAGATCGCTGCTTGAGTGATAAGGCTTCCTGTTGTCTTTAACTTTTGTAAATTCTATAATTAATCAATCCTTGTTATTTATGGAATTCAACAATTAATTTTTAATTATTTAGTTATAGTTTTAGTATATTATAATGTAATTAATTAACTTATATGAAATTAATAATATAAGAAAAAAATATACAATTGAATAATATGATGTTTATTCGTGACTAACGCGCTAGCCTGGTAATGTAAGAAAACGCTTTAAGTGATATTTATTTAAATTTTTACATGTTAATTGCTTTTTCTGCAATTTGAAGTCGGTTTTAATATTATTTTATGTTCAAATTGTAATACAAAAGCATTCTTGTTTTCTGGTTTTTAACTTTTTTAACTAGTTTCAGTGTTACAATCAGCAATATGCTTATCGCTATGTATCAGCGATAAAAAAGGTTCGATATTTGCAGAACATAATTTGTCAAATAAGCCAATTAGTATAGCAGTAATCACGTAGCGCTGATCTAATAGTAAGGTGTAGTGGCCGGCGGTCGGTGGGCGGCGCGGCGTACCCTAAGCTAATTACAATGCGTACGGTACATTATGGAAATAATTTGATTACGACCGAGCTCTGCAGATGAAAGTAATAAGACAAAAAGTTGGTTACACTTAGTGATTACATTACGCGGGCGAGAGCCGCACATTATTTATTCATTGTGATATTAAAATCAAAGTCAAGAAAAAAGAAATATGTAATCTACCCTCACTTCGCTTAAGACTTTCTAAACCAAATATTTTATCATAAAATAAAGTTTTAAGCGAGATCTAAAAAAATACTCTGTTGCTATATATGTATCGCGCAAGTATTTATTTTGCACATATCTATGCAATATCTTATAATTTTACATATGTATTATAACTTTAACTGTTTATTTAAGTTTATTAAATTTATATATTCAATACTGTCTTAGTGTGTTCACTTCCAAGACGTCGCTACAACGCTACTACGTCGATATGCATATCGGATGAAAATCAGCCACGTGTGTTTTACGAAATAAATTAAACTTTCATTCTAAAAAGAAGAGACTATTCCATTTAATAATAAATAGCGGCGCGTGAAAGATCATCGTTAGAAGCTATTGGTAAACTTTTGTACAAAGTTATTTCACTGTTGTAAATGAAAGCAAGTGTTGGCGGCCCTTTGCATGAGTGCACCAGGATCACCAATTATAGGGACACATGGCGATCGCTCGTTAGGCAAACAACATCCCTGCCGAATATTTCTTAACACTACATGGCGACCACGACCACTCTGACAAGAGTGCCACGAAGAAGAAGAAGAAGAAGAATTTCACAGTTTAAAGCAAAGCGCCAAGAATCATTTACCAGAGTGACAACAAGATTTGAGTCATAACAACAAAACAAGCAAATATCAAGTTCTTTATTATATTACTATAATCAAATAAATAATTTAACAAGTACTAATATTTCGTAATAAAGTTCGCAACAATAGGTAAAAGAATTATTCCAATTCCTGATTTTGAAATTGAATATCTTTTCAGTGTGAAATCGCGAGGCCCTTTAGCGAAAGATAAGGGCCTATCTCCGCGTTATTGCTCACACAGCCGCACTTATTTGTAATGCCGATGAATAACCAAACCCTCGTAGAATTACTGCAAAACTACTGAACCGAGGTCGTTATCGCCTACCCGTGAAATTACATCTGATACACGATCACTTTCAATTACATTTTCACTTTGAATGTGAGAAATGTCGCCGACTACTTTAAGCTGTATGAATATAATTTTAACCAGCTGTCACGTACATGCTTCGCTGAGCGAACGTTATACCTCGGTTATTATCGAATACAGTTTCTACGAATTAACACTTACGACTGCTTACAAGACAAACATTTGAAAACATAATTCTTACAGGCTTGAAACATTAATTTATAACTATAGAAACACTTCACTCGAGTGCCGTTACTAACGTAAAAATCATCGGCCGCGGATATTTCCGTGTCGAAGGATGCGTCTTCAGTAAATTAAAAATTTCCATATTGGTCTTGGTGTTGGCCTTAAATCATAATAGGTTATGTGTGCCATAAATAACATGATATTATGCACAGAAGAAATAACAACAGGTTATTCTTTTGTTTTATGTTGATTTGAAACGATGACGTACGCCACGGTATACTAAATATCAGGTGTTTCGCTGTTCATACACAAATTCAGTATTCATTTAGAGCTTTAGGAGAACATTTTGAATAAAGCGTTCAAGTGTCTTATGACATTTTGCTACCAGCTTATCCTCACAAAACTTACAGTCTAGCAGTGCAATAAAATATTGATGTGCTGCTCTGCAAGTGTTATTCAAAACAATATATAAATTCGTTGAAATATAAACGTATTTCAAGTTAAGATGTCATTTGTTAATTAATCCCAGTTTTAACAAGCATTATGTTGATACATAATAGAAGCAAAACAAACCACTGCTCCCGAGCTGAATTGAGATAAACGAATACACGATCGGGTAATCGTATGTTCGTTGATCTCTATTGGAAAATTTAGTCGTATGTTTCTATTTATCTGAAAGCAGCTGAGCTTATTACTTAAACAAGGGCGTTCTTGTTACAGCTGACTATATATATATATATCAGAATTTCAGGACAGTTACTGTTAGTTCAAACCGTGAAATTTTTCTTACCAGGAGATTTTTTTAGAAATATACTATATTACTCGGTAGCGATGTAGCTTTCTAATGGTGAAAGAATTTAAATATACTTATAAATAGGGCGAGTCGTTGTTTAACTTAATCGTAACAAACAAACAAACAAAAAATCAAATCTTTGCTCCTTATAATATTAGTATAAATTACGATTAACTTTTTTTTTTTTTTTTAATCTTTATTTAAAGAGCTTGGTCATACAAATGACTATGACGCTCTATACATCTTCCTTAACCAGAAAACTGGGTTTGAGACATGATGATTTGGTGATCCAAATCATCTTACGTATCAACTTGCGTATTGAAGTCGCATAACTCCATTTATCTTCATAGTATTAAATGAGTCTACCAGCACTTGGCTCGGAAAATTATTTCGTTGCGGAAATAACCAATTTCAACTGAATATTTAATACTAAAATGTATAATTATAAAATATACGAGAATTATTTTAATACTTTTGTTATTATTGAATGAATATGAGATGTTGCTTATTATTTGAGTTATTATATAACTTGTTTTTATATTTAGGCGTAAGTATATTATAGTCTATAACAATCTTTGAAAGTCGATCGAACTAAATAAAGTGAGTAATTAAAACGATGGTAACCGGAGATCATTTTCATCGTATTTCGTTAATGTCGTTTACTTCAGTATGAAAGATACATCATTTTCTCTTACTAATAATAATATCTGAGTGATCAATACTTTCACGCAAATCTTTATAGACCATTTTCTAAAGTATAGGTAATGGTAGTTAATATAGGTATATGTATACATATTAAATAGAAAATAATCTACAAAATGACTATTTTATTTTATATTGTTTCTTTTATATAATCAAAAATAAACAACTGTTGTTGGAAACACAAAGAAGTTTTTTTTTTTTTTTTTTTTTTTTTATTGCATAGGAAGGCGGACGAGCATATGGGCCACCTGATGGTAAGTGGTCACCAACGCCCATAGACAATGGCATTGTAAGAAATGTTAACGATCGCTTACATCACCAATGCGCCACCAACCTTGGGAACTAAGATGTTATGTCCCTTGTGCCTGTAATTACACTGGCTCACTCACCCTTCAAACCGGAACACAGCAATACAAAGTACTGCTGTTTTGCGGCAGAATATCTGATGAGTGTGTGGTACCTACCCAGACGAGCTTGCACAAAGCTCTACCACCAAGTAAGTTGTAAAGTTGTACACACCTTTAGTTAAGATCACATTTTTATTAATCCTAATTAAAAAAACAGTGCATATGTAAATAAGTTTGATAAGGTTATATTCATAAGAAATAGTTTATGATAATCAAATGTATAAGATGTAATACGATTATACACAATATCTACAAACTTTAAACATCATATAAATGTATATTTACGGGTGACAAATGCGATTTCGAGTGTGACTCGTTCGGCAATGTTTGTATGCGATCAGAAATTTATAAACTTTGTTCATTTTTACAAAACGCGTTGTATCGAATAAACTTTGTAACTGCGAATTGAAGATTCGATTTAAGTTCGAGCAGAAGTGCGCGTCAATAAATCTGTACGTTGAGAGTTCCTGCAGCGAGCCGTACGGTTTCAACACTGACTTGATTCCCAAAATAATACAACAATTCTTTGGAGAAATTACATCAAACGGTACATACGTTCATGTAATATAGTTTTTGGTTTTAACTAATAAAAACATATTTAGGATAATTAGGGTACGTTCTGTGAATAAGATTAACTCAAAGTAGCATATTACGGATAATATTCTGCCGCATGTAAGTCCAAATAAGATGAGAAGTTCGTTTTACCAGGAAAACGGACGGAAACGGACTCAAACAAACTATTTTAATCTTATAAAATAAGTTGTTTAAAAAAAAGCAGTAGATATTCTTTATATCTTTTAATTTTAATACTGGTTAAAATTATAATCAAAGAACATTACTATATAACTTTCATTTATTCAGTCTATGAAGGATCATCTCATGGTTAGTGGTCATCGTCGGCTACTAAGCCTTTTCAAGGGTTGGTGCGGCCACAAATTTACAATTAATACACTCGTCAATATATTTTTATGAGACGGGGCGATTATTTGGGGGCAACCGTTTTATTCTCAAGCGATGGTCTTATTCCTATCTTAAAATAAGCTTGATTACTTTTGGTAATAAGGTATATACAAATTTTTTGTTTTTGTTACTTCATGATTGAGCTAGTTCTACGTTTCGTGTTAATATTCCACAATTTCGCTTTACAAATATCATTTCGTATCGTGTCCATTGGTGCACGTCAGCAGAGAGCAGGTACAATCGCAAACAGGTGGCTCAGCTTCGAATCAACTCAGCCGATGAAGATATCCAATACTAAATCCTGTGATTCATGTCCATTCAAGTTTACGTCTACTGGAGGTATTAAACATTCACATACTATAATAGGTATGTGATTGTGATACTTGGTGGTAGAGCTTTGTGCAAGTTCGTCTGTATAGGTATCCACTTATTAGATATTCTGCCGCAAAACAATAGTGGTATTGTTGTGTTCCGGTTTGAAGGGTTAGTGAGCCAGTGTAATTACAAGCACATGGAACAAAACATCTTAGTTCCAAAGGTAGGTGGCGCATTGGCGATGTAAGCGATGGTTAACATTTCTTACAATGCCATTGTCTATGGGCATTGGTGACCACTTACCATCAGGTGGCCCATATGCTCGTCCGTCTTCCTATACAATAAAAAAAATTGTACAAACATAAATCATACATACGGGTGCATGGATTTGCAATTAGTTACTTTTATATTTCCTTACCTATACCCTTTCTATAAATATAATAAAACGGATTCATATTTTCACAAAATATAAAACATTGCCCGTATAGCAGCTATTATTTTTAGTCGACATGGAACTCAATTTTTAGCAATCATCTAGAAGACGATTATACACATTCCTATATTCCTATAGGTATATAGTTACAGCATAGCGATCAGCTATAGTACTTGTAAGCATTATTTAGCGTGAATAATTAAACGATGCTGTGTCTTCTTCCTTGGAATGTCGAATCATTAATGAAACATCCGCTGCAGCAACGTTTACAAGTGAGGCCGTCAGTTCCCATAGTCGATGTGCATGGTATATGGAATTGTTCATATTCCAGCACCATGTCTCTGTCCATGTACCATGTCTATGATTAAAACGGACCTACTGTCATTCTAAACCGACCCGGTAAAAAAAAATGTCGAATAAAACTGTAATATTTATCTCTATTACGCAAACGCAACGTCAAGGTTTTCGAATGCACGAGGGTCCTACGACATTAACCATGTTAGGTAATTGTACGTTGGGGAGTTGTAAGTAGCTCATTTTGAACGAGCGTATTCGGCAACGAGCGACACCTGGGTACGCTCAGAGAACCGATCGTGCGTACGGAGTTTATTATAGAAGACAGTATAGTTAGTGATATACATTTGAAGCATCTAGCTTTTCTGTTCTGACACAACTTAAGTCCATTTGTTATATTTTACGAGAGGCGATGAACCGCATCTAACACACTGCGAACACTGGACACACCGGGGTCTGTGACAGACTATTGTATTGTATTTAGTTTTTGTTGTTTAGTTAATGTTGTGTTTAATATATTTTAAAGGATACAATGTAAATAACAAATGTTTTTAAACATCAAAATAACAACTAGGTCACGCACAATAATATAATTAAGATATCGTCTGGCGTCGATTTGAAGTTTCTATTCTCTTAGCGAATAACTATGTAGCTGTTCCGAGTATAGCGAACGAAAGAGAAAGTTAAGCCTAAGACCTTAAAATACATGTTCTATCACAGTCTTGAGGCGTTTTGTCCGCAAACAGCATTATATTTTTTAAAATATACGCGATATAAATATATACGATCAGTTGAGACACACACAGTGTGACACGAGAGTCTTTACACAAACAAGCACCAAACATCGCCATTCGCCACCATCGCAACCAAATTTTATATACCTACGTAATTTGTATGTATACACCATTTTGTGCTCGGCGGGGAAGGAAACATCGGCAGGAAACCTGTGTTTGTCGAATGAATTTCTGACGCATTGGAGCAGCCGGTCTCACGGGGAGATATTCACACGCTGCTACTTACTCACTGTGTACGACACGGCTATGTTAATGTACCCCCGCAGTCTTCGTCTCCGACACAATTTATGCCTCATTACTAATTAGTCATTTATCTAATTTCATTTTTTTCCTTTAATTTGTCGGTCTTAAACATTAAATTACATCACAGGCAAGAGTCCCAATTAAGTCCCGCGCAAAAACCAAAAATACCTTTCTAAATTTATTTAGTGAAAATTTATTTCGCAAGGCGAGGGCATTTCACGCTGAAATTGCTAAAATGTAATGCGATAATGCACTCGAAGTAACTAGCTGTGTTTACTGTGTGCCTTGCATTAACTATTATACGGGCATGTGGAAACTGTGTGTGCAGTTTATATTTGCGATGTCGCACTACATATCTCTGCGACGAAGCATTCGAGGGTCAAAATGAAAAGCAGAACGAGGTTGAGCTCGCGTAACCTGAGTAATGCTGGTCGCCTTGCGGTTGGCTGACTGCATTCTACATTCATTACGTTGATATATATTTGCATTTTGGCGAGAATTTCATTATTATTAATCTAAACTATACATATTTTGGAGTAATTATTTAATTTTAATATGCCTTGTGTTAATACAAGTACATAATATATAGTCTTGTGAAATAAATAATTGCCAATGATTCAGGAACCCATCTTAAGTGAAATCGATGAACACTTTTATATTTAGTTATCAAATTAAAAGTAACCATAAATTACTGGTGATGATTTTGGTTATTATTCTACTCTCTACGGAATATGATTTTTATATTTATATACATTTTTACGATTACAGATTAGGTTTAATTTTTTGATAAGGTAAAAAGTTCGAGAACAGCTTGAAGCTTTAAAGTTTTATAGCAATAATTTACATAAATAAAGAATACGGTACGTATTTCATGTTTCGCTTTGATTAATAATATTTTAATCACTTTAATGAAAACTAATGGATCTTAGAATACTGTTTCATAATGCTGACGCGAGTGTTTTGAGTTATCGTATTTTTTTTGTAACGAAATGTTCGTAATGCATTGGGGTGTTTTGTATTTATATATTTTGCGCATTTACTTAATGTGTTACTATTACCGATAAGTCAAAAGTAACACATATGACGTAATAGGTACGTCAAGGGAAGCACCATTGCTAACTTTCCCGAGGTAGTTATCTAAGTAAGCAATTATTTGATAATGTAATTAGCGCCCCCTTACTCGTCGCTGAAAGAAGCCGTGATATTGACTCCATTGGGCGAAACTTGTGAGAACTTACCTCTTAAGTGATAACAAAGTTGTGAGCGAAACTGAGTCTAAAGGAAAGTTTGCACGGTAAACTCGAGCGAGTTTAATCTTTTTATTAAAACAGAATAACACATCGACGCTTCAGTTCGCGATGACGGAAACATTTCTTACTTGCTTCCTGTATATAAGTCGGAACACAAAGCTTGGGCGTGAAGTGGAAAACTCGGTGATGTTTATAATTGTGATTACTTACCGCAACATTACATATCGTCCTACTATATATTAGCTTCAAATAATATAATTGATTGTTTTGACGTGACAACGTCTTATAAATTGGTTTGCCGGGTGACACTTCAAGAAACTGCGTTACGCTCCGCTCACGTTATGCGCTCACAATGAGAGCGAGTGAGAGGCACGCGTCCCTTCCACTCGGGCATGGTTAGCCCGCCTAAGAGCGAGAGAGACAGACATAAAAAGTGAAAGGCACGCGTCCCTTCTAAGTATAAATACGTATGTATGTGTAAAGGTAAAAATATAATTTTGTTAATATGAAATTCAGTGCGAGATTCTTTGTATAAATTAATGTTTTAAATATAATTCTTTGTATAAATAAATGTTTTAAATTGTTACTATTATTTCATCCTTCTTCCTACTATACGAATGAATATTCACATTAAAATTATTTTACCACTCAAAGTCGTTGTCACGTAAAACTTTCGCCCGTATACCGACTTTACAGGCAACCAATTTTTTTTTATGCTAGAATATGTCAGTAGTAGGTATGGGCTAAGAAGGGTAATGTTTACCCGTAATTTAAATACATTTATATGCGTGTATTTAAACGTTATGATAAAGTAAACGTGAACGATACCTTCTCAGTAAAACACTTTGCTTTTTATCTTCTTTTCATATTTACCAATATCGTAAATATTTTTATTTTTAAACATAAAAAAGCCCCTTAATGTTGACGGTACTGTCAGCCGCACTGGTGTCACCGACAATCAGTTAAGAGGTCTTCCGGCTTTAATACCAGTTGTGGTTAAAACAGGGGTAAGGGACATTGTACTGCTATATTTAATTATGTTCTATTGGTCTTTTTGTTCTTTCCATGTAATAAAATGGATTTGTTAATTTTAGGATAATATTGTTATAGAACTGTTATTTATTTATTTTATTTATTTATTTATTCATGTACCAAAAACAAGTAACACAGAAAAATAACAAAGAAACAAAGTGATACATAGGAAAGCTTATCTCTATGAGAGATCTCTTCCAGCCACCCTGGAGTGTGAGTAATATTATGTCAAATTAAAGAGAAGGTAGGTACATCTTTAATTTTGGTGACAAAGAGAATAATAAAATTGCGTTTTATTTATTACTTTACATAAACATACTTAAATAAACAAAACTATTATAAACTACATATTAATTTACATAAATACAAATAATATATACATACATACATATACAAAATAAAACACACATATATATATATATATTTACTAATTTGTTACAGAAGGACGCACGCGATTTTGCTCTATTAAATATTGTAATATCACTGAAAGTACTTATAATAAATAACATATACTAACTACTTAACTGTTTGTTGCCGTGGGCACACTACATGCTTGTTTCATGGGGACAGAGTCTAGGCTAGTCTTCAATAGGTGACGCTGTAGTCAAGTTTTTGACATTTATTTATTAATGACTTATTATTTTATAGTAAAGTGTTAAATAAGTCAATTGTAAAATCTAGACCCGATAGTCAAAATGAATACGCAAGACACCTCTTGTATAATTTATACGAAATATTATTATTATATCTGTTACAATAGACTGTTACATATACACATGAATATTTAGTACTCAATACATAAATATGTAACATACATATATCCTATGTAAACTCTACGAGGCTAAGCAAACAGCGCTCGGTTCAGGCGCGCTCATGTGCGAAGTAGAGTTAACCACGAAGCGGCAACTATCGAACATTCGATATGTAAATCTATTTTATTATTTTTATACTTTGATTATAATATTCATCAATATTGATATATTATATAGGGTTAGATTCTATTATCATACATTCGCCCTAATCCCATTTATTCGAGGTCGGCGCGGGTGCAACGCCTCTGCAGGTTTCCACGAAATAAGACTTCAACCCTCCTCGAAATAAAATAGAGTATATTTACTCTCTATAATATTCTATATAATATAGTAGTAGTAGGAAATCAATCCATCACTAAAAGGTGGGTTGGTTTTCTACTGCCTTACATGTGGTTAAGGCTCATCAATGATCGTTGGTATTGATTTAAGAAGCTTTGCAAATAGTCATCGTTAGTTATTACAGCAATGTTCTATTCTACTCGGCCGGAACGACACGGCAAGGAGTCTTAGATTCAACACGAAAGTAAAAACGTAGCAGCAGTTTGTTGCTGAAAGCATTTAATACCTTCTTACCATGTCGCGTAATGAAAAAAGTTTCTAAGATATTATTTTATTCTTAGTGAAATTCTTGCCACCTTTTTCTTCTTCGAATTCTCATTCGAGGTCAACGACTTCGTGTGCTAGTCTCGCCTGTGTAGCTTAAGCGCAATTGTGTGACGCTTTGATATCAATAATTTTATTAATTTAATTGACGTCAAACTCGATTATTATTATCGAATCAATTCATCACTACATAAAGCCCCTTTGCGCTCTCGCAGCTCATTTCCGAACTAAAGTGGCTATGCAGGGCTTTGAATGCCTATTTCACACTAGCCACGTGGAAACGTATTGATGCAGTGCGGGCAGGGTCTATACAATGAACTCTTTCACTTTAGAACAAGGTCGATAATTAAAATATACTTATTTTTGTACCATATTATATTATGATATTTTTATTCTGAAATAAACTACTAATTATGAGGGAATATGAGTAGGCATTTTATTTATTTTGAAAATATTGTATGCGTGCTTGTAAAGGTACGTTACATAGCATTAGACCACTTAGTTGGTAAAACCAACTATAGTTTGATACGCAGCTTATCGAATAGAGGACAAGTCGCGGTGCGATCTGAAGGCAAATACCGAAAACGAACATCAGTAGTGTACTCCTATACACATTTGTACTCTGTATTGTGTCAGTCCGAGGAAACAGATAATCGTGCTTTTTTGCACATTTACAAAAAGTATGTCTCGTATTTCCTTAGATTGATGGGTAGATAATGCTTTTTAGTAGTATTCATAAAACAGAATACAATTTAACTTTCTGTTGCAAGTTCTACGTTATTATAAGTTTTAATTAACAGGAAGAATCAAATTAACTAGCGCCCGGAATTGTAATATTTATATGATAGGTGAATGTTAGTTTATATGATGATGACTATTAATAAATATACATTAGCAGAAGAGAAGGAGATACATTACAAGCTTTTAATCCAACCAATGGAAGGATGGCAAACAGTAACCACAGTTCATGACATCGCCTGTTTATAATGAAAATTATTTGGTGTTATTTTAAACAGCGCTTTAACGGACTTTTAATCCTGTACGCGAGTGATGTAGTCCTCCACAAACAATCATATTTGTTTTACGCCGAAGTGCTAAGCGAGTACTTAATACAGCACAGCTTTGCGAAAAATTAAAATATATTTAAAGGATTGTACAGGACCGACATTCGATTGAATGATAATAAATGATTATAATATAATATACTATATAATATAGTGATATACAATTATTTACGGGGTCACTAAAATTCTTAGATGAAAACTTACAAATATCGAATGAAAATCTGGCATAATGTGTATTTAATGTATTTCATTCCGGAAGAAGAGACTGGGCTCTAACGATCCCATGAAATTTGTTTTATTTCAAATATCAATGTATATTATGCCAAATCGTCTTTTTAACAACAATTTAATCGTAATATCATCGTTCGCTCATAAGAATTATTTAAAAAAAATATTACAATGCAAATTAGTTTCGTTTTGCAATTACAATCAATGGAGCTCGTATTAGTGTTCATTTGTAATAATAATGAATTCGCGTCGGATTTTGACGATAACGCTAAGATACGTAAGACAAGTTAATATAATGCTTTAGTTAAATGATTAATGATATTTGAAAGCATTCATTTAACAACGAAGCCTTTACAAACATTCGGGCGTCTATTACTTGTGCGATGACGGTACGATGACGGTGCGAAACGACAACCACTCTACTGCTGTACACTTAAGCTAAACTTCACTTTTATGAGCTTACATTCAATTTGTAAATTATAATAAACCTGACATTAACGTGAGTTTGAAATTTAATGTTCGTCAATGTATAATGGTCTTATAACTTTATACAACTGTACTAAAGAGGAAAACTAATATCAAATTATTTTAACACTTGCAATTAGCATTGTTTACTGTTACTTGTTCTTGATTTTTAAATAATAATTTATTCAGAATAGAATAAGGTAAATATAACATAACAGTGAGAGCAAAGTATTATTATAAGTTTGTAAATAGAAAAGCCGAGATGGCCCAGTGGTAAGAACGCGTGCATCGTGAATTAACCGATGATCGTGGGTTCAAACCCGGGCAAGCACCGCTGAATTTCATGTGCTTAATTTGTGATTATAATTCATCTCGTGCTTGGCGGTGAAGGAAAACATCGTGAGGAAACCTGCATGTGTCAAGTTTCATTGAAATTCTGTCACATGTGTATCCCACCAACCCGCATTGGAGCAGCGTGGTGGAATAAGCTCCAAAACCTTCTCCTCAAAAAGAGGAGAAGAGGCCTTAGCCCAGCAGTGGGACATTCACAGGCTGTTACTAAAATATAAATACACAGATATATAAGTATTATGTACAACAAATGTACATCTATACAGAAAATACGTTTCGGAAAAGTAACAAAATAGGTTCGACTTAAATTTATTTTTGGTTCACAAATCACGTTTACTCTTTTTTCAACAGAACGGACAGATGCAGACGTTAGTTAAAAGTTGAACTAAAACAAGTTAAACTAACAAACGCAACTCATTGCTCGCTTTGCATTTTAAAACTTTCTCTCCTTTTAACTTAAACGAGTTTTATTTATATTTTTCGGGAAATCACGACCGAACTTCCCACTCTACATAATTTAACATCAGTTGATGAATAATAAGCTTTGCTTGTGTTTTCTGATTTACAAATATTGTCAATGCTTTCATGCTAAGGATTTAGTTACAGCTTCGTATATTATAATACAATACATGTTTTCATAACTTTGGCTTACTTAAATATTTTCGCAAATAAGGTTTTATTTCTGGAATTTAAACATCCTTCGAGCTGGATTAAATCATGTATATTGATAAGTCTGAGATGTAGACTTTTACAAAGTTAATGTTTCTAAACTAACCCTACGTGTAAGTTACTTCTTGTAAACATTATTTATGTTACCTGGGTACGTTCCATAATATATTCCTCATATGATAATCAGAAACTCGGGTTATAACAAAAATCCACTTTGCTATTACTTTAGCATTGTTTCTGTCCCAGATGATATAAACACAGTATAATAGTGGTATGTAAAAGTAAGTTTCAGGTGTCCCGCGGGCTTCGCGCTATCGTGGACAATCAAAGTAGTTCTCCGACTCCGGCTCGCCAGGGAGCGATTGATAACGCTTCTTTGTGTGCTCGCTGATATCCCCGGAGAGCTCAATGGCGAGCCTATTGTTTCTTATTACAGCGTGGATTTCAGCGCCATTATAATAAAACTCAAGCAAAAAACTTGTTAATTAAACTAATACATAATGCAAAATTATTAAAACTTTTACGGACCCGAGTAGTCGTAAGATAATATAAGTTTTGCAATTAATTGGATCTAATTTAGATAGGATTTTTATACTGAAAAAATACAGACCTAAGTTAATTGAGCAATGTAAACAGTTAAAGTTAAACTCGACAGTTAAAGTTTTTGCCGATTTTAAAAACAGTTTCAATTCCATGCAACGACTTGGGAGTGCTTGTGTAGCTGTAGACCACTTTGTGTAGTTTAGTTACAGTAAAAGCGAAACACAATTGGCTACATATGTAGTTTACTTTAACTATTCCCCTCAATAAGACGATCGTAATACGGAGCGAGCTGAAAAACGATTTAAATCTTTGGTCACTATGAAAATAGTAACTTTGTAACTATTTAACATTTTACTTGTAAACAGTCGCTTGTAATCAAAGCAACAAATGCATGCGCGCCACGTATAAGGTATGTAGATAAGCTTGTAGAAGTTAAATTAGTTCCTAGATAACTATTATGAGCCTGTTAATATACTGTAAAAGAGAAAAAGCCGACATACAAAATAACAAAAGTGATACAATAAGTGAGTGTAGAGTGTTTTGCGATACTGTAGTAGAAGTATGTATAGGAATGGACCGAAGCGCTCCCAAAGCGATCGCGTCCACAGTCACGAACAATCGGCGTAGTTCGCGGAGACGCGCTCTCCGAGGAGCGACCGATAACGTTTCTTTGTGCACTCGCGAATGGTTCCCGGGCGATAGACGAGCCTATTGTTCGGTTTTATGCTAAGGATTATATTGTTGAAATAGGCAACGGCTCAATTGAAACCCGCCTTCGATAATAAGGAACAGATTATACGAAGAGAAACATTCCACGTATAAAAATTTGTTAAATTTGGAATTAGGTTTATACGTTGGTTAGTCTATTGGCGGTTATATATATAAGCCGGTTGGCGTGGTTGGTAGATGCCTTGCCTTTCGCGCCGCAGGTCGTGGGTTCGATTCCCACCCAGGACAAACATTTGTGTGCATGAACATGTCTGTTTGTCCTGAGTCTGGGTGTAATTATCTATATAAGTATGTATTTACATAAGAAAAAGTAGTATATGTAGTATATCAGTTGTCTGGTTTCCATAACACAAGCTCTGCTTAGTTTGGGATCGGATGACCGTGTGTGAATAATGTCCCAGAATGTCCCAGAATATTATTTATTTATATTACACAATGAAGGTATAGTATTTTGACTCTTACGGCGCCATTGGCCTCTGGTCGATAATGAACGCAACAGAAATAGACGGTCAATATTTCGCTACATTTTTAATATACGACCATACCTAAAGCCAATATCTAAGGAGCAGTTGCGAGTAGGGGCGAGGGAGGCAATCGCTCTCTAAGAATCCAGTAACTTGTAAGATTTGAATTAAAATATTCTCGCAAAGTATCTGAAAAATGGTATGATGAGAACATATATTATGGAAAGATTTGATGTTATTAAAAATATGAAAGTTTGTTTTCTTAGTTATTATTATTTTCCTGTTTACGAGCCATTGAGGTTCATTCCAGAGGTTGTGTGGCAGACTCAAAATGACCGTTCGACAACATGGTATGAGTTGTGAATATTTAAAAAGTTATGTCTAGCGGCTGGTTAATAAGACTACAGATATTATTGTGGTTAGAGGTTCGGAGCCCTGGTCGAGCTAGTATGATTTCATTGTTTTAATTTGACTACTTCTATGACTAATGTTTGAGTTGCTGACCTGCTGTGACCAGTATTCGCCCAAATTATTATTATGAGTTGTCTACGTCATAATGATAGCAACATTTTCCTTCAGACAAGCCGGGATTAAATGTAACTTAAATAATAAATGAAATTATAATAAAATAAATAAGGTTTTCTGTTTCTATTACATAGACATTCCTTTCAAAAGAAAGGAATTATTAATAAATAAGTCTTACGCTTTCTTCAGCTTCTGCGAGATTGGAACGTAACTTAGTTTTCAATGTAAAGAAGAAATGTTTTTAGAATTCTTGAGATATCTTATTAGTACAAATAATTGCCTTGTTATATTCAATTAGTATTTATAAACGAAAAAAAAAAACATGTAACAATTGACAGTCATATGTAAGCATATTTTTTTTATAACGTACATATTTTGTAAAATATTACTACTAATTAAGTCAGTAACAACTGTCTTTCAATAAGTGACCTTCAGTTATCTAATAATTAATTTATAATTATTAAGTTTCGTAAAGACTCGGCTGATAACTTGTGGAGAGAGTGTAACGTCGACGTGGCGCCGCCAAACATACCATTATCTCATGGGTTTGAGATTTTTGTGAAACCAAATTCAATTACAAGTGTGTTGTGGAAAATTATTTCATAATTTCCCACAACACACTTGACATTTGTTTATTGAATAGTATTTAACATCGTAGTCACGGCAATAACTGGTCCACTGCTTGGCTTACTATGCAGGAAGTTCTTTAAAAGACAATTTTTATTAATAGTCTACTGCAATGGTTTTAAGATATTCGTGGATGCGTGATGAAGTGCGGCCATGTCACGCTAATTTGAATTCACAACTTATGGCTATGATTCATGTGTTCTATTCGTCAGATAGTTTAATTACAACTGCTGTAGGTACATGAACATCAACAGTTTATACAAATTATTTTTTCATAAAAGTTTACATATTTGAAAGAAAAATTCTCGTCGTAAGCAAAGCACTTTCAACAAAAAATAAGACTGAATAAGAAGGTACATTTGAATGAAATAAACTTTTAACTTTGGAATCTAAAATTCACTCCACAAATACGCTTATCTCGTAAGTAAATAAAACCTGTCACAGCTATTCACACGGCGACTATCGCAGCGCCGACGGCCGCATTGAAACTGAAACGCGCCAGAGAATATTCTTAAAAGTAGCATTTGCATAAGTCATTCGACTACGAGGCGTAATGCAGAAATATTCAAGAGCAAAGTGCACTCATCGCCGCGCCCGAGACGATTCGTCCGATTTCGAAAATATGAAACAATTTTATTTTAGCCGCTGGTTTTGGTCGACCGAACAGCCTAAATATTTAGAACGGGGGATCGTTAGCGCGGGGCCACGGCTGTCAATTATCACGGTCGAATGCGAATAGCCATCGAGTCACGTCTGGCCAATTTCCTGGGGCTGGCGGTGCCACTCGTTAAAAACTCGTAGGGAGAAACACACGTTCAATGAAGTGTGCCGTATTCTCTCCCTTTGTGGGGTAATTGATGTTGATGGAGAGGCCCCGAGACACATCGGCGACAAGTTCGTCGCATGCCAACGTACAGCCAGTAAGATCTGATACATACACATTATATACCAACATATAATATTTTAGTTGCTCTCAAGCTTATGCAACTAAAACAATAACATTTCAGTTTGCTTTCTAAATTAAGTATATAATGATCTCACGGAGCCAAATACTATGTTTACCACAAATGTAAACCCATAAACCTCCCTTCACTAAGCCAGGGACAATCCATCCGATTCTACGCAAATAGAAGATGTTCACATTTGCTACGCGACGCGACGCGATCGACAATATCGGCCCTTGTAACAAATTGCGGCAATTGCAGGTTGACATCCGTAACACGCGGATGAAGTGAAGACGAGTTCAGTGTGTCACAATCGCAATGATCTAGGTGACATCTCGCAATGTTTAGTTTACTCCGCGACGAAGGCTTTATAGACTTAGTTACTTTGAAGTTTATTAAATTTATTAGATATTTGAATCTTGACTCAGATATCTCCCTCTAACAAAACGTATAGTCAGTTTCAAACAAAAGCCTTAAATTTTATGAAAGTTTAAGGGCAACCCTGCAATAAATGTGCTTAAGATAGCCTACGGTTAACATTTATTATCTAAATGATAATAACAAAGAACAGTTTTATGATCTAAAGTTAAAACATAACTAAATAATAGGATCATGAAAATGCAAACGTAAAAGTACGGCTCGGCCATTTTTAAATTAATGCCTGTTGTGCTCGCAACTAGCGCACTAGCAGAAATATGTTTCGTTTGTTACGCTCGCAGGACAAACATGTAATTATACAATGCTTCGTTCCCAAATTTAAATATTCAGAACGTTAAAAATGTAATGTGTAATCAGAATTTTTGTCACTGGGGTGCAATAATTCCTTTCCGCAACTTTTACTCCTAAAATAAAGCGTTTATTTTCCAACCTACAAGCAGATTACGAATTTGCAAGCCGAAGCACATCAATATTACATAATTCGTTACAAATGGACGCCCGTGGCGGCCTCATAAAACGTTTGCGAAACGGCCGAAGGTACTATCTTATGGGCCCGCTTTATTGAACGTGAATATCACCGATGTTGGAAATTTTCGACCAACGTTTGCCACCAATGCCAATGTCAATAACGTCGGGGCATTTGTCGTTTTAATTATGTAGGGGGAATTTATCCGGTTTTGTTATTTCCCCGCGGACGAGGCGTCGGCGTCGGCGTCGCGTTACGAGCGCGACGGGATTGATGTGTGCCGCGCCGATGTTTGCGCCAAATCGAACGCGGGGAGGCAACGGTCTAAACAATCACCGGATCGTTTGTGTTTGAAAAATATAACAGATTTATTGTTTTGCATTTGCGTCCGCGGACGCGTCGATGGGAACTGTCAGATGTGAATCAAAACGGCATCCCCGGTTCCATCGACGTCGTTTTAATGTGCCGATTCATTTTTGATACATACTCTTGTGTGCTATTTTAATCGTGTTGAAATGTTGCATGGCAAGTGCCAGTAACGAGTATTTCAAATTTATTGCCGGCAACTATTGCGGCTATTATTAAACGGTTTGGTTTGTAGTTATTTCGTTAGGACTCAACATTGTTCACGTTTTAAATATTTAGCACGTTATAGTGGCATGTAATTACGTTAATTTGTCTCAATGAAGCTGAAACCAGATATTTGGTTAAGACCACCAATAAAATGCTTAAATAATTTTGTAGGTATGTTTGGCACAAAGACTAACGTCTAACGTGAAGAAAAAATCTTACACTTTTTAGTTAAGTAAATTTTCAGAGTAACATATCTACATAATTATAACTAAAGGGATGTCAATTAACAATAACAAAGGATGTGTCCTGCTGTTAGGCAAAGGACTCCTCACGTATTAAGAATAATGCTCAGACGTCATTCCACCACACGGATTCAGTGCGGCATGGTACATGTGATATAATATCATGTAGGTTTTCTTCACCGCCGAGCACGAAGATGAATTCCTACTATATACTATATTAAGATTTAAGGTCCTCCAGACCGATTTCGGCCACGGCGGCCAATCTCAAGAGAGATTAGCCGACTGCGCAGGAGATATTATAGTGCACAAATGTGTGCGCAAACACAGGTGCACTCTCTTTTCCTTAGCTCTCATAATCCGATGGGACGGCAATCCGACACGACCGGAAAGAGTTTAGGCGCAGGACCAACGGATAACGTGCTTTCCGAGGCACGGGAGTGTACACACTTCCAACTTCCAGACTCCGGGCTGCTACTGAGAATTTTCTGACAGAAAACCCCAATAACTATTTATTGGCCCGACCTGGGAATTGAACCCAGGACCACCGAGTCTGCGGCCTTATATCAAACCGCTAGACCAACGAGGCAGTATATACTATATACTGGGTACATGAAGAGTCAGCGCTGCTTAGACCGAGAAGAACCCACGATCGGCTTAGAATGGCCTGGTGACTGGTCTATCCACTGAGCCATATCTGTTTATACACTTTAATGTAATGTATGTATGTACGGAACTGTACTGAATCGAACATTAATTACAGTTTCACAGAATACAAATTAAAGCGAGTAAAGAGCCTGCCGACTTGCAATAATATATCAATTCCAAAGGCAACGGAAATCCGCTGACGGGACAGACTGCCTCGTTCATAAAGATGTTGCAATAATGTGAGAAGTATAGCATACTAATATTGCGTTAGGGTAACTCTGTCAGGAACATTTTCAGTATCGACTCATCAAGTTTCCAACTTTTTTGTAAAAGGAGAAAAGTTATAATTCTTTGCGTATTATATTACACAGTATTGTGTTCCTGTACGGAATTATTTATCTGCGCGCGATGTACGTGCCGTGTAGAGGAGCCAGGGTGTACGTCTGTGTTAGTGTACGAGTGAGTTAAGTAAAGATTCTCAACCACTAGGGCTGTTGGGGGACCCACAATTAGTATTTGCTCTTCTTCTTTAAAGCGTTATTATAGAAGAAGAAAATATTTTAAATAATAGGAAACGCATTGCTAATACTTCAAACGCGCGCCTTGTAGGCAAGACGGATTCATACACCGTGACGACGAACCACATAACGCTCTCATACGCCGTCACGTCCTCAACGACATCACTCTCTACTCTCATCGTTGCTGTACATACGAGTATAAGTATAACAAAAATACATTAATTATAGTAACGAAACAAAAACATAATGACAATGGAATGAAAACAGTTACTTATTTCATCCCATACTTATTTATTGAACGTCACGTGGCGGCCATTTTTTATTTCCAGTCAGCATCACAATCCGTTAGCACTAATATTAATCTACTTCCACTCATTTACAATCGGTTTATTTAAAACAAATAAGAATAATTATTTAGTTAAAATTACCTACATAAAATGAATATACTATTAAATACAGTTTTTTTTAAATGTATGTTAAATATAATGTAGTGTCAGGATACTTAATCCATCACGTTGTATCGGATATAAAAATAGTATTTATGATAAAAGGACGCTCCGAAGTAGAGCATACCGCGAGAGACTCGTCTATTTGTAAGCATTTTTTGTTCTATATAAAAAACATTGACAAATACGCCCAATACATTATCCATAAGTCACCGACAACGAATATACTCGAAGCAATAAAGTACAGTCAAAAGAAAAACATCACTTATGTAAGGACTGTTCCCGCGGGCTTGTGCAAAGAAATCTCATATTAATTTTAAGGAAACTATAGATTTTCGGTCGAATTTTATTGTGATAAATTCCTTCAGCAGATAATTATTATTAACGATAATCCACTCGGCTTGCCTTTTTAGATCTACTAAAATAATATCGTTTCTACCTTACACTATATTCTAAATATAATATTACGCCCATGATCATACATCACAACAATGTAGGTGTCCGCGATACGTTTACTGTGAATCTGCATTCACTCTGTATTTGCTAAATCTCATAATCTAATGGGATGGCATTCACCGCGACCGCAAATAGATCAGGCGCAATGCACGCGCTTTATGTACATTCCAAGGCACTGCCGATATAAAACCGATAATTTCCCAACTCGACAGTGCTTTTGAAAATAAATACCCAATCATTTTTTACTTTTACTTGGTCAGCCCTTATTACACTCATTGCTATTGATGAATTGTATACTGTGAATCATAATTTTGTAATTGTTTTTTGACGTGAAAACGTCTAATAAATCGATGAACGCTGGCTGCATGCACGAAAAATTGTCCCGTTACGCTGATTGTACGCTTGCGCCGCATCTATATCTCTATCACTCGGTTGCAGTCATTTCATCAAGGTTTTGTTATGACGTTGTCACATTAAACTATCGTCCGTACACCGACTTTACGGACAACATTTTTTTTATAAATGGACCAACTGATGGTGAGTGTTCACCACCGCCTCGCATTAGCGCTGTAAGAAATATAATACATTCCTTACATCGCCATTGCGTGAACTAACATCGGATATTAAGATATTATATATGTCCCTGGTTCCTGAAGCAATTACAATGTAAGTTGCGCTGACTTACTCATTCCAACAATACTAAGTGTTGCTGTTTGGAGGTGGAGTATATGATGAGTGGATGATACGTTAATTAGACGTATAATCGATCATCATCGGTCACCGGTACAAATACATCTGGCCAACGATAAGATTACCACTTCAAGTAGTAATTAAACTTTAAGGCGGCTATTCGCAATTATACGATTAGAAATTGAGGGGAATGGAAGCGCTAGAAGGGCAAAGACGATATAATTAAAATTAAATTTTATTACAAATTTATATAACACTTTGTTTAATTTGAGTCGCTCGTAAAAATGTTCCCGTCCGTTATATATCTAGACAAAAAATACACAATCTTTTTAGAAGATATTCATCAAATTAATTAAAGTTTGAAGTATTTAGTATCATATTACATTATTTTGATGGAACTTTATCGACTAAAGGCGGTATCAGACCGCGGCTGATGAATGCGATATTGGCGGCGCTTCGCACGCCAGCGGTAGCAATACCATTAAAGTAGATAGAATAAATTGTTGCGGCTTTTATAAAATAACTCGCATTTTTACGTCATATTCAACGTGAAATAATGAAAGGCATAAGAACTATATAACATACATAAGAAAAATGACCGTAACAAAGCATTTCCGAAAATAGTTTATTGTTTTAGAAATAATTTATACTTAAATATTAGTTTAAGTTAAAACTGAAATGAAAGTTATATAGAAACAACGACGAATCTCAAAGGAATTTCCATTTGGCATATAAACGTACGTGACATAGAAAACGTTTGAAGTGAAGCAGCAAAGCAGAAGCGAGAGTGCGTCTGAATGCTAAGTCAGTGGCCACACATCTGACACTCGCAATAGAGATGCGTGTCGAGATTCGATTCGAGCCGCACATTACCTGGCGCTGCTGGCGGCGCCATCACTGATGTAGGTTACCAATGCATGTATGCGCTCTGAGGCTGCGGCCTTATCGATTGTCCTCCCGCGCAGACGCACCAACCGCTGAATCTTCTCAGCAACACACCATCCATTACTCTCTATCCACTTTCAGCGGCAACGTTGAGACCTACAAATGTATCGATGTATCGAGAACTCGAAGAAGTATAATTTCCGGCACATTAGAAGTAAGCCCTCGGCGACATTCAATCTATCTTCCGTAATGTATAAGCGGGAGAAGTTAGTTAACTTAAAAACTTAATAGATTGCGTGTTAATATGACGATACTATTGAATAATCTATATTTAAAAATGAACCACAAACACATTAAAATAAATTACTAAGAAATGTATATGATATATAATATGTATAAATATATACTTAAAATATATATAACATCAAATATATAGTGTAGGCGAGACCCTAACATAACTAATTCATATGTTACACAATAAATACTATGTTCAAGGGTGGATTAATTACTTAATAAATAAGGGCAACAAGGGCACTGAAGCCTCCAATTATTTAAGCCAATTATTTCAATAATTTATTCGCATTAACGATAATACGCCCTTTTCTAGCTGAGACTCCCGAATGAGAGCTCATGTTCCCTTCTTCTAAGTTCAGTCGAGACCACAGTAGCAACTTTAGTTAATTTTGAATAGGTAATTGCTTCATTCAATTATAATTTTCAATCATCTTACTTAATATTATATTATAGACTTGAAATATCATAATTAATTAATTATAATAAATTATATAAATTATTTTTTTCAGATCAATTCCTTGAATTTTACCATAATACGGTTCCATAGCGAGTTTATAAGTAGGTAGGTTCAGCGGTCGCTGGTCAACTGTCCGATGCGCAGTGCATTCCTGGGATAGTCGGCGCTATAATTGCAGCCATGTCATCGGTTCCCCTCAACTCTCTCCAACTGCAATACTCCGAATTCTTGCAGATGTGGGATGAAGCGCCGTCTTAGTTTATTTATACGTGAATGCAGGCTACGGTCGAGGCTTAGTCAAAAGTTTCTTGAATTAAGTTTTGCTGATGAGCAGTTTTATATTCTTTTATGTCACCCTTTTTGTTTTTTTAATTTTGTGCTTTTCGATTCTTTGAAAAATTTCACTTTTATATTAAAATATATGTTTGCATTATGTCTATCTATATTTGTGCATAGACAAATTTCTTATGGTAACTTGATATAATACTGACTAGAATTTAATTTCGTAAGTAATATTTACAAAGTGACAAGCAGTTGACAGTTAACAAACAGTTTGCAAATGTAGTTCGGTTGGGCAAAGGTATCATCTTCTATGGAGAGATTCCAATACGGGAATTGATTTAATGTATCGACAAACAAGTATCTCAACCATAAGTACGTAGAGCCGATGTCTGCTGTGAGCAATATTTCATCGGTGTTGACACGCACACATGCGCCCCATTACGCATATTGTCTTGTTTACCTGTTCACGTGGCATTTAGTTGTGTTGCTAGTTACACGTGGTATTAATGAGTACATCTGATAATAATTAGTCAGCTGTCAAGTTAATGACGGTTACGCGCTTACAGCGGCTTGGAGGGGATTAAGACGTTTGAATACAGTTACTGAGATACGGGCTTTGTGAGCGTGTTGTGGAGACATAGCACAAGTAGACGTGGCTTCGTGCAAACAAACTCTTGTAAATCTTGTACTCTGAACTTAAAGAGATACCATTAAATGGAACACAGTTTAAACCAATGCTGTTTTACGTAAGTAATTTATAAATTAAGGTCTAGCTGATAAACGGGAAGCGCAAAAGTTAGGAACATAATATTCAACTGATAGCACAGTAAACCTTCAGAAAGTACATAAATATTGTAACAAATTATTATTGATTTCATAGACAAGACAGTTTTAAAGTAATATTAAATTTTATTTATACAAAAATATTTTTTCTATCAATAGTTAATGAATAGGCTACAAAGTTACAGGAGGATGAAGTTAATTTAAACATTATGGTAACACAGCATCTCTCAAAAGATGCACCACAAGATAATGCAGGTGGGTGCGGCGCGGATCAAAGTGGCTCGTAGGCAAAATTTTAATTAAAGAGCCGCAGCCCCGGCAAACTTCGCTTAATGCGACCCGCATCTTGTCCCAGCCGATACTCCTAATACTTGTTATCTGCTACCCTAGTTCCATCGTATACATTTTTATGTAAGGTACATTACTTTATAAAGTTTTTATTAAGTACCTATTTGTTTTATCCAATATAACTTACACTCGGTGGCTGGGCTTCGTGCAAGCTCGTCGACGGCGACTGATTTTAAAAACCATAAACGTTAACATAACTTAATGTTCGTGTTGGATGTAGATTCGCAGCCAGTGTTCAATGATCGCGCGTTTTAACAGCACATTAGATCCACCTCGTCCTGAATATCTTTCCGCGCCGTAAAGCCCGCTAATTGAATAACCATGGCCGTAACCTGCCGAGTAACGCTACGCAGCGCAATCCCGCTCTCGACACGTTTCGTCCTATTCGCCCACACGTCGCCGGTGTCATTACTTGCATTAGTCGCAGATAACGGATAATTTATTGGACGTATAGCCTTTTGTAAGCAAATCATCATTTTTATAGACGACCTGCTGTGACCTCGGCTTAAATTCGTTAAAATATAGTTTATTGATCCTCTGAGTAACAGCAACAGCATTACTTAGTAATATTGTGTTCCGGTTTAAAAGAATATCGTATTGACTAAGTAAAGGACAGTTACTTACGGCGCTGGTTGCACTAAACATCTAGTGACATATTTGCCAATCTGCCGGTCTATATTAAATTAATAAAAATGTTTTCAATGCACCTTTGTGCATCAATCAAATATTCATTTACATTGTACCTATAAATAACTCTGAACAACAAGATGTTTTTATTCTCGTATATAGATCGTGGTTTAAGGCGTATATTTCTTCGTATCCGTACATTTTTAGGATAAAAACTGATGCCACTATTTGGCCCAAATTTAACTCAATTATTTTAACTCTGTTCAAAGGTAGCGCTGCTAACAGAAGTCACAGTAAATTAAATATTTTAAGAATAGATTAAACATCAACAATTTATTTAAGAGTTACAAACAATCAGGGCCTAATAAATAAAATATTAATAGGTTGATAAATAATGGTCTAATATTTTCCAATTTAATATTTGAGTATAAAGTTCGTAAGAATATAAATTTGTGTAAGCACTCCACAATTTTACAGCCTTGACTGAAGGACAATATGGTCGTGTATAGCATTAGTCTTAGGATGCATGAGTTTAATGTCGTGAGACGTATGCGGAACCAAAGCATGAAAACCGTTTATTAAGATTTATGTATGATATAATTTCGTAAAGAAGAGAAAGCAAATGTTAATTTCGACATTGTCGAATGAATAATAGTGTTACCTTAACTAGTAGTAAAATGAATTATACGTTTCACTGACAGATGTAATATTACGATTGGTAAACGAAACGTTAGGCGGCTGTATAATTTATAAAAGCGGTACAAATTGCAATTTCGTCGGAAGCCGAACGAACAACTCTTTGAAACTCGACTACTTATTGGTTTCGCGAAAAGTTTTATTTCGAGGTCCGTTTACAATGGCCGACTTACTCGTAACTCTTGGGATTGTTCATTTATATAACAAATATTCCAATTTCCAACCTACTCGTACATCTTAACCGCAGAACAGAAAGTATGGTATTTTTCTTTTCAGCGATCTTAACAATGATTGCAATAAACATAAATGCTTACGCTATCAGAATAATACTGAATGACAATATTTTGTTTATCGCTTGCTTTATTTCCTTTAAGCAAAATTTAAAAACACCGTTAGGCATACAATATCTACGATCCAACAGTGACTAGTTGTACTATATGACTTTTTTAAAGACTGAAGTACACACTTCAGTGCGTACTGCGTACACACGCACTTTATATTAATAATAATAAATCTTTATTCATTAAAAAGAGATTGAACAGAGCAGTTTAGTTTTATAAATGGTTTGTACAAATAAATCTTACTTCAATCAATTGGGTGTAGTACTGTACTCCTCGCTAGGTTATAAAATAATCTGTAATAAGGAGTAACAGTCAAAACTTTATATTAAGCAATTAAATTTGTCAATTCGATATGACCGCTCGATAAGCCGAGGTGGCCAAGATGGCCCAGTGGCTACAACGCGTGAATCTTAACCGATGATCGTGGGTTCAAACACGGGCAGGCAACACTGAATTTTCAAGTACTTTATTTGTGTTCATATTTTATCTCGTGCTTGGCGGTGAAGGAAAACATCGTTAGGAAAACTACATGTGTCAAATTTTGCCACATGTGTATTCCACCAACCCGCATTGGAGCAGCGTGGTGGAAAAAGCTCCAAAAACCTTCTCCCCAAAAAAGGAGAACAGGCCTTAGCTCAGCAGTGGCACATTCACAGGCTGTGACTTTATTGTATTAGTTCTAATTTGCTTATTTTTTAATTTAATATTAGTTTTTCTTAACGAATTCATTTAAATGGATGAATTATTATAAAGAAAATTATCAGTTACTTTAATTCAGTAAGTTATTAAATTTAATTGATTATATTATATTATATGCAACTGACTGCATTTATATTATTTTTATGAGCATACTGTGTACACATGTCTTGTAATGTAATCTTGCTTCAAATCGTATAGATTCGAAATTTTAATTTATTTTTAAGTATATTCTGTTTTGTATACAAATAAATAAAATAATAAATCTATTCTTAAATCTACCGATCGAAAATGCTTTAAAACATATATGAATACAAGCCTGCACAATGGACATACCATTGAGCACTATATCTAGCATGTTGATGACATCCAGCGCCATCTAGCAGCGACTTATAACAAAATGGATAACAATACAATCTTATTAAAACTCACTTCTTCCTACCTACCTATATGAAAGAGCATTGGAGGTTGCTAAATGAAATTGATCTCATACAGATATGGGTACCACAGGGTTCAATTCGGAAATTCGGAAGCTCTGCTGTTTGTTTTTTAATATATGTTAACGATTTACTTGATAAGCAGTTTTTGTTGTTAATAAGATTTGCTATATTGTACTGTTTGCAGATGTTGCACCACTTACTTTTAAACTTCACAGAAATATAGGCTAGGAAGACATTGTATGGTGTGCTCTATCGTGACTTCTAGGTTCGTCTGATATAAATAAGATGGCTCAAAATGCAAAAAAGACCAAATATATATCCGCTACATAGATGTACTCCTAGACTAGTTTATTTTTGTAGTTTTCAGTCTTATATCATATGGAATACTTTAAATCTTAAAAATATGCATTAAAATTTATAAGATATAAAATATTCTATAATCGTTATGTTAATAACGCTTTGTTGTCAAGCGTCCTTCAATAAATACATTCGATTTGTTTCGAAATACCAAACATGATTTAACTATGTATTCCATATTAATTAACGTTAACGAGTAATCCATGATCGGTTTCGCTTGTTTTATGAATAAAATAACGTTTTGTTAAAACCTTAAAGCTCCATAAAGCTGATCAGAGTCAAGTCGGCTTAGCGGCGCGCGGCGTAGCAAAGAAGGCACGCTGTTCCGAAACGAACGAAAGTTGTTGTTGAAATATTGCGGGTCCGCGGAGGAATTCCTTCACAGAGTAGGCAAAATTAAATTCACAAATGGAGTTTCCGACCGAACTGGTAAAATATTTTGTTTTCAGATATTTTAAATACGAATTCGTCGTGCCCTTATAGGCCTTCTAATTGAGTCGGCGAAATGCGAATTTGAAACAAATTAAAGCGTCCTAATTTCGGCGCAGGCCGCCTGATTTAATGACACGGCATGGAACAATTTTATTGTAAAGTTTCAACACGTTCCCATTATTTATCGTCGGAAATGGAAAACTCATTATTGAACGATGCGGAAATACGCAAATTAATAAATATCCAGCAGTAATAACATTGGAATGAACCGAAATAAAATTGGATATTTATGAAATTCAATTTTTAAGGAGATACGACGAATACTGTGTTAATATAAGATTTGACTGCTTATCCACTCTAAATTTTATCGGATTTATGTTTCTTTAAAATTCTTATTCATATTACTCACAAATAAAAATATATTGTGAGGTTCTCCTGACTGTGTTCGTCTGGAGCGGCTAATCTCAAGACTAGCCAGCTAAGGTATAAATTGTAATAATCAATAGTGTGCAAGTTCATTTCTCAATTCCATCGTTTTCATAATCCTTACTAATATTATAAATGCGAATGTAAGTTTGTTTGTTACGTTTTCACGCCTAAACCACTAAACCAAACCTTTAAAAATTCTTTCACCAATGGAAAGCTACATTATCAGCGAGTAACATAGGCTACATTTTGTCCCCGAATTCCCACAGGAACGTGAACTCCGCGAGTGAAACCGCGGGCAAAACTCTAGTTTACCATAAACAGTTGGACTTAAACAGACTTGACAGACTCAATAATTACTAATTCTGGTGACCTGGGATTTGCATTTAGAATCCAAAGATCTGCAACTTTATAAGCCAGCCATTAGGCCAACGAGGCAGACATAAGGGCACAGAAGGAGCATTGAAACAATGTGTTGCATATTATAAAATAATTGCAGTAGTAAGCGCAGTGCGCGATAATGTTGCATTTTAATACACAGATTAAGTACAATGTAACGAGCACGCTGCACGGATAATCTAACGAAATCAACATTAATAGACTATTACTTGCGTTTATGCTGATTTTACTACATCAAAAAGTCATGATAATTATTTCAGTATAATCAATCCAATATCAAGCTAGCCAACGCTCGAGTTGGCGAGTGGACCCAAAACTGGAAGTATAAGTTTCATAGCTCATTTGCCGAATTGAGAGCTGTTTTATGGCGGCACACGGAATGGCTGCGCACCTCTTACGCCTAATCTTTATGTTCAAATAAAACGAAACACTAAATGTGCGTCTTAAATAAACGTGAGCTTCGAAGGTACTTTAGGCCTGACAAAGGACGGGCTATAAAACGCCGTCACACATATTGGCGTACATTGAAATTCAACATAGAAGGAGTTGAGTTTTAGTTTTAACATACAATTAGTTTTAGTATTGGAATTCGCACACACTGCCACAGTTTATCCGCCAAGCCACACGGGTTATCAATGTAACAAATATCACGGAGGAAGTTATACTCTTCGAAATAAGAATGAGTGGAAGAAAGGCCATTGCCAGGCTTGTGCCATTTATTTGGATCGAAACATTATTTGTAAATTAATGAATATTGGTCAGAGAAATAGATCAGGAAATTCGTTAGATAACCACTAAATTCAATTTTAAGCTTCATATGATCAAATTAATTGGCTATTAGAACTGTGGACTTGTAATCCGCGCTTCGAACTCTTCAATAATGTATCGCATCACTGTCGACATTCATCTCCCTGCTGAATCGAAGCTGCTTTGAACATAATCCCTAAAGCGATGTGTATCAATATATTAACAGTATCGTGAATTGAGTTTTATTTAAAACGAGTCAAAATTGAAATGTTTTGTTTATCAAAGTGAATAACAAGTTTGCAAAGTACCAGCGTTCATGTTTTCTATATTTCCAAATTCTTTGAGATCTTGTAATAAATCGACATAAGTGGTTTTATATTTCAGAACCCATAAAGTAGAGAAGCCCGTAAATGTTTACTACACGTTACAGCAATGAAACATTATTTCTACTGAAATCAAATTAAAACTTTCTTAAAGTAATATTCATTTATATGTTTAATCGATAAAAATGAATAGCTCCACATATGTATACTACTAGTAATAATCGTAATTATTATTATTATAAATCAGAAGTTTTAATAATATTTATGCAGGCGGATAGATTTATTTAATGATATAAGCAAACGAGATTAAAATAAAACAAATTATATTCTAATTTACATACAGAAATTTTAAAGTACTACCACGAATAGTTATACCGCTTTAATATCCGTTTTTGCGTTTTTGAGTATTTTTTGCCATAATATGCTAGTTTATATTTTGATTATTTTTCTTCTTTAATATCTTTTTTTATACGAGTACGTATTATTTTACTTTAATGCATGTTTCTTCTCTTTACCCTTTTTAATATTTATTTTTTGTCGTTATGTTTAAAACATCTTAAGTCGGAGTGAGCGAAAATAGATTTGTATAATTGCAAGATGAGTTAGCCTATAATTTCGATGCCATACATTGTTAGTAAATGTCATTAATTAAATGTATGAAATAATAAATAAAAATTTTAACAAAACAAAAACCGACTTCATAGGTAAAACAAATTAATATGCACTAAAAAGTAAAAAAATAATTGCGTATTCTTCTATAATTTGATAATTAACTTACTATTTTCTACTCATCAATATGTAGGTACGAATGTGTTGTGTGGTTGATAATTTATTTACAATTATTGTTACTTTTGGAGTCGATGTCAGCCAAGGTGGGCTTATAACTACATACATAGTTGTAGGTGAGATGTGCTTGTGTCGCACGCGCAACTTAACGAAGCGAATAAAAGTCAATTTGTAATGTGTATGTTTTTAAAAGATTCCCGTATTATTATTGCTAGGTATATTATAGTGTTTCCTTAGCTGACATCGACTCCAAAAATAACAATAATTGTAAATAAATTATCAACCACACAACACATTCGTACCTACATATTGATGAGTAGAAAATAGTAAGTTAATTATCAAATTATAGAAGAATACGCAATTATTTTTTTACTTTTTAGTGCATATTAATTTGTTTTACCTATGAAGTCGGTTTTTGTTTTGTTAAAATTTTTATTTATTTTTCGATTTTTAGTGAATCTGAAGTACACTCACTAATTTGTTGAATATGGGTAGACCTACTAAACGTGCAGCTCATATGAGACAGCGCCATTTATATTATTATTTAAATATATTAATCTAAAACAGTGAAACATAAAGAAAAATGCATTTTGGTACTTAATTAATAAATATTAGTGAATATGGTTAAATGTATGAATATAAATTAACATGTTTTGATTAAATAGATTTAGTTGGTGGGGTAATTTAGTTGGGCAGCCATAACATAACCAAATAGTTATTTCTAGTAATAATTAAATAAACTGTATGTTTATAGATGTTGTGTTATACCATTCTTGACCATAAAATATGACGGAATGTCTGTATATTAAAAAAAGGGGAAGTATCTATATTATCCTAACTAATATTATAAATGCGAAAGTAAGTTTGCTTGTGACACTTTCAAGTCTAAACCACTAAGCCGATTTAAAAAATTCTTTCACCAATGGAAAGCTACATTATCAGGGAGTAATATAGGCTACATTTTGTCCCCATATTCCCACGGGAACAGGAACTACGCGGGTGAAACCGCGGGAAAAACACTAGTAGTCAATATATAAATATACATAAATATAACATGTATATAAGAGTACTTATACGATTCTATGTAATATATATATATATATATATATATATATGTATAATTTTCAAAATTGGTCTCAACTTTTAGGAGATGTTCAAATATGTTTCAATTACAAACATATACATATATACTAATGCTTACATGCATAACTCATATTATAAAGAGGAAAGATTTGATTTTTGTTTGATTTTTTATTACGATTTAAATCAAAAACTACTCGACCGATTTTAAAAATTCTTTCACCCTTAGAAAGCTACGTCTTTACCGAGTAATATAGGCTTTATTATATTTTCAAAAACTTATAGATCCCTACTTAAAATGGAGCAATGTAACCCAACGTATCAAACTGTTGCCTATAAAAGTTATTATTTCGCATGCGCTGCGAAAACTATTGACGGTATATAAAGAAGTGTTTTTTACAATAGTACTATAATTACTTGATCATAACGATGTTATGGTAGGTGAATGATAAATCTAGATAGTCTATAAAAGATTCGGCCGTGTATCGATAATTTGCTACTAAGAATGGAAGATTTCCGTTACTTTGTCATGGATCCTATAATCAGAATCTAACCAAACTATCATCAAATAACCCTTGAAGTATACTCTTTCTAATAAAAAAAAATCATCGAAATCGGTTGGCGTGATATTGAGTTATTCGTCCATTTGTCGCGCACATACCTCATGCAAATTTACGACTTATATGGTTTTCTCATGGATTCCATTGTCAAACCTGGACCAAAAATGGGACCCCATGGGAAGCAACCCCTTTCAAATAAAAAAAAAAATCATCAAAATCGATTCACCCAGTCGAAAGTTATGAGGTAACAAAGACAAAAAAAAAAAAAAAAACATACAGACGAATTGATAACCTCCTCCTTTTTTTGAAGTCGGTTAAAAATGAAAGAATAATGGTGTTTATATAAGATTTTGAAGAAGTAAGCTAACTGTGACAAAGTTTAAAAGATCTTACTTGAATCGAGACGTAATCACTTGCTTCTAATTTAGTTCCGGCGGCACCACTTTTTGCCAGATGGAAGTCGCTCCGCCCGGCTCCGCCCGCATGACGTGCTAATTACTTCGGTTATCCGGCGCGAGATAACCGGTTAATTATGTTAACGAGCAGTCGTTATGATAATATTAACCCGCCGATTTCAATATCTGTCTTAAGGACCTTCTTATACATGTTTTTCAACGCAAATCTGATTTACTTTTAGCTTTTAATATTCAAATGTTAAATATAATAAGGATTATTTTAAATGCTGTCCTCTCGATTGTCATTAGCAAAAATTAGTTTCTCAGAGACGAAGAGATGTTAACCACCGCTTACATCGCCAATGCGCCACCAACCTTGGGAACTAAATATTATGTCCCTTATACTTTTAGACGTAGCTTACGAGTTTGCAGTTTTTAAATTGTAGCAAGAGACATTATTACAAAAGTTTTTTCGTATTTTTTTATAGCATAGGTAGGCGAACGAGCATGGGAGTCACTCATAGTAAGCCATGGTCATCAACGCCCATAGAAATCGACATTATAAGAGCTGTTAACCATCGCTTACATTGCCACCAACATTGGGAACAAAGTTGTTATGTCCCTTGTGCCTTGTGGAACACAACAATAGCAAGTGCTGCTGTTTTGCGGTAGAATATCTGATGAGTGGGTGGTACCTACCCAGACGAGCTTGCACAAACCGACCGAGTGATATTATATTATAATATCAAAATATTTAATATCATAGTCCATTTACATTATTATTACTATTCGTGCCATTTTGCTTGATATCTAATATTATAAAATAATAAAATAAACTCCGATAATAGATTTGTGACAACGATTTCGTACAAAGATTTATTCGTAAATTTTAAGATAGGTACTTAATATATTATTTCAAAGTTTCCTTTTTGATTTCGAGTTAACCGTTTCTTTTAACCTCACATGAGTTTAATGTACTAGTAAGGTACACTTACTATGATATACGTGAAAAAGAAACTAAAAAAATAGCAACGACTGTAACCGAAGGGCGGAAACGAAATCCAAATTACAATAATAAAAACGTTTGCGAAATGGAGTGAAAGTCGCGCACTGTATGAGAAAACTATAACTTATACATGTGTTATTGGAAAACCAGTTCTATTTTAGGGTAGTAAGGCTGAAATTTAGATTTTTTAATCTTGATAGAAGACTAAAAAGGTAACGCCGATGGCTGTCCCTTCGACATTAAGCTGAGGGTTATGTTATTTATCGTAAAAGATTATAAAGTAACGTTCAAATTCTGTTAATTTGAAAAGTTTTTTATCGTGGAAAAGAAAATGAACGGAGCGTGATTACAGATGTTTTTTTTTTTCATTTTTCAATTGTCGTAATCAATTTAATATTTTGTGAGTGAGTTGAGTTCTAATGGTGATGATATCTACGATGTTTGGACAAGAGTGGGGTCCAAGCAGAGTAGTAAGTCCAATGTAAAACATGTGACTTGTTTGCTTTAGAAATAATATTCGAAAGACGGACGAAACGGTGTGTGACGTGTGTTCATAAAGTCGATGACCTTAACTTTTGAAAACCTTTATTCATGTTATATTAAAGAAATATCGGAAACCTTATAATTTCTTAATTCAATCTGTGTGATGCTGTTTTGTGTTTATAAGCAATAATCCGATATGAATCGCGCGTCATCTATTGTACGGATATCTTCACGCAAGTGTACACAACAACTGTACAGTTTAAACTCAAGTATGAACAATATACAAACATTTTTACATACATATAATCTTCAACATTGTATAACTTAAATAAAATACAATACCTCTCTCCTATATATTATTTTCAAGGGGTTATTTTCGTAACATAATTCAAACCTTTGTTAAAATTATATTAAAAGAGAAACAGAAAGCTAATTTTCGCTCATAAAGAAAATCCGTATCATTTCGCAAACTAACGGCGCAGAAAGCCAGCGTGCGTGATTTATCTTATTAATACAATAAAAACGAGCATTTGTCTCTATTTCGGTATTTAAATGGTAATATGCAGGATTACCTTTGAAGTATATTTAAGAAGGGACGCGGCTTAGGTTTTTTTCGCTTCAAGAATTCAAAACATTAAGGATTCAAATTTAATGAAGCAAATGAACAGTATGACTAATAAAAATGCTGTTCCCTTTAAATAAATTGGAAATCCTTTCGTCTTCAGGTTATTATAATTACTCGAACAGATACGAGTGAAAATTCAAAAGATGGAAAAGAATAGAAGAAATTGTTTTGTTCTATAAAAAATATATTTTTTTAATGGAAAATGGACTATTCGTCCGCTTCGCGCCGTAGACCTGTTTTCCTAGAAAGAACCCACATTTTAATAACAAACCTCGTCCTTTTACGACAGACTCGCTTTTATTTTCCTGCGACTCCCGGTTTTATGCCTGATTATATCATCCTGGACAACGCTCTGCTCGTTATTTCTCTTTTTCCGCCTTTTTGCGCACAAATTCCAAATGTTTAGGCATTATTTTCAGAAGCATTAAATGTAGCTGTACTTTCATGTAAAGCTGTAATTTCGGCTCTCCCGTAATCATCTAAAAGCGTTGAGATTAATACTGTTGAAAACGTTATTAATGATAATAGCATTTGCGAAAAACTGTTATCGCTAGCTCGATTCAATTATCAACTGAAAAACGATGGAAGCTTTAGAATGTGATATTTCATGCTGAATTCATAAAACACGTTCGAAATCGCACGGACGAAATTAATTGGATTAAATTAGGGTCTTACCGCGACATATTTTTTTAACATATATCAAATAAATATAGGAACAAAATTAATCGAGCGGTCACCAAGGATTTACTTATATATGAAAGAATGAAATTCGTTGTACTCATTTCGTAACGTTATTCACCTTTTTTTTCGCAATAATTTGTAATGTTTATCAGAAATACAATCTTCATGGCTTTCAATGTATTTATATACATATATATTGTTCTATTTTTAATTTGCACCTTTTTATTTTATACTAGCTGATACCCGCGACTACGTCTGCGTTGCTTGATATATTAACAATGTTTTCTTATGTACGAAGGAAAAAACATCAAAAAGAAAGCAAGCAAAAATATACTTTGTTTAGACATACATCACTGAATACGCAGTGCATATACAAGTCGTTGTTTCTTGAAATTTTAATAACTTTTTATTAAATGAAGATAACGCATTTTTTTTTATAAGGGCCAAGTCTCTACGAAATAAAATTTAGAAAATTTCATTGAATTCTATCTAGTAGTTTTTCCGCACAACTGCAGACCTCTATCATTTTATTTATAAAGATTAAATACGATACCATAACACAAAAGCCGTTGATATTCGACAAACTGATGACAAATGACAAATATGTCATTTCTGAACGCAGCGCGTCGTGAGTACACTACGTTCTAATGATAGTCACCTGTAATTGCATTAGTTCGTTCCGCTGTTTAAAACTCAAGCGAAATCTTATTACGAATTCAGATACCTCGAATTAATTAAAACAATCTCAAACTTCCACACAACTTAATTTGTTTGATGAGTATCACGGCTCACGTCGCCGCGTTTCCTTTGGTCCGTATAAATTATACAAGCACACTTAGAATTGAATTGTTTATGTTTTGTTTAAGCCGAGCTTAATACACTCTGCCGTTAGGAATCACTTATCGAACAAACAAACATAACTTTCACCAAGTCATCTACATACGAACTCCCGACTGTTATCATTGACAGGAAAAAAGCATCTCCACTTATTCGGTGCAATATAAAACAAACCTTAGACCTTGCGAATAGAGTTTGATCTTTGTTCGCGGGAGTCTCGGTAAGTATTATGTGTTTTGACTTCCGCGTCCCGATTATTTTTAGTGGTGCGGTTGGGGCCGCTATTTGCATGAAAATGGTATCAACGAATATAAGCGTCTTCACAGGACATAAACAAAAAATTAAACGTTATACGTTTCTTTCTGCGTCATTATGTTCAACTCATTGTTATAGAGCTGCTGAACAGTTACCAGTTGCGACCTGGTTTGTACACGACTCCTTGTTTCAATGATTCTCTGGAAATATATTTACTGGTTCATGGCTATAGTGACAATTCAAAAACGCCTCATTGTAAAGCTTACTTGAGTAAAAATATTTGATTTGATTCGAAAATCCGAAGAATACAATACAATTTTGAATTGCAAAGAGTTTTATGTAGCATTAGCATAAAATAATTTTGTAATCTATATATAATGTTCAAAATTGTAAAACATTCAATTACTTTATGCTAAATATCATATTTATTTCTTTGCATGAAATGTTGTTTACAGATGTTTTAATTTCTTAATAGGTATCTAATACATATTATTCTACGATAGGTTAAAAATATTTGTTAATAAATTATGCACATTATATTCGTACCACAACAATAGCACTTTAAAATAATTCTATGAATATTTATAATATGAAAGGTATATGAATAAATATTGGTTTAAAAATAACAATAATTAATTAAATGAATAAATTAAACGATAAATTTATGCTTAACTAGTTTACATTTAAGTGTATAATTACTAAATAATATAATATGCGTAATATGTTACTGATTAAAATTTTAAACGTCAAACTCAAATGTCAAAATACTGAGTAGCAAATAATTATAATTATTCATTGAATCCATTATTATATTTGAAAACATTAATTTATACAGTATTTATCTAATAACCAATTTTTAAGTTAAGATCTTAATAACGTTTGTGATAACTTTTTGGTTAAATATTTTGATGCACATTATGTAGCAATGTTTTGAAAAAGAGCTCAGTTACAATTAAATATTTTAATTTGATTGACGTGACAACGTCTAATAAATCGATGAACGCTGGCTGTATGCACGAAAAATTGTCCCGTTGCGCTCATTGTCCCGTTACGCTGATTGAACGCTTGCGCCGCATCTATCTATGACATTGTCATGTTAAACTATCGTCCGTAAACCGACTTTACAGACAACCATTTATTTTTATCAATATGCTATTGTAATTAGTTTAAACAATATTTATCGTACAAAACACAAGCATTTAAAGCATCGCAGTTACATATTCCAGTGAAAAATAAATAAACTCGTAAAAGCGATTGATCTGCAGGTATCTGTATGTTTAAGCGGCCGGAGTGCGTCGCGCCGCTTCCTGGCCGCGTCTGGGCGCCGTCACTCGTCACTCGGTACCTGCTGTTTGTGTTGTGAAATGGAAACCAAACAAATGTCACTTCACTTCACTTTCTAAAAAAATTACGAACAAGCTTTAATAATAATATTTTTGATGTCATTACTGAATATAAGTTCTTAGGTTGTAACTCAAACAGAACTTAATAATGGATAAGGCGCCACCAAGTCTTCAACATCCTTTTTCTATTCTTAAAAAACACTATTACAAACTTTAAACTAAACGCAAGCTAAATCTCAAGTTCGTATGTTTTCAAGTTCTCGCCGTAACATTCAATTCAAAGGGTACGTCACGGCTCGACACATCCCGTTCGTTTTAATGTCTGTCCGTATCAAGTTGTATCAGATTCGGGCGCGTCTGTTACCCTATAGTTACCAATCGACATTACTCGAATAGCATCGTATATGCGCCATTGTCTAATATGGTCGTTATTAAATTTAGAACACAGCGTTCGTCTTAGCTGACAGTTGTTCGTAGAATAGAAAAATTGAGAGGGTGTGAAGGAACCACGAATGTATTTACGGCATTGTTATTATAGTATTCTGACTCTCATTGGTATAACGGTCAGCTTATAAAGATGCAGACCCTGAGGTAAGGGGTTCACAGCCGCGGTCGAGCCAAACAAAGTTATTGAATTGTTTAATCTAAAAACCTCAATGGCATCAGGAAGTTTGGAAGTTGGCAAGGGGACCATTTCCGTAGGAGGTAGGGGAAGTCGTTAGCCTGATCCCAAATTCACTGCGACGTTGTTGTCTCATCGAATCACGAGGCAATAGTGGGTGCACCTGCTTTTGGCCGGAATACATTAGTATCCAATTTGGGAAGTCTCCTAAACAAGAGATGGTATCGAGACAGATTCCGGACATGCTTAGAATAACTTTATACTGACGTTTTAAGATATAACGAATACATTATTGCCATCTGGAGGTCAAATACAAAGACGTTCGAAGTAGGTCACCGGTTACACAACACTGTCGACGCGAGATCGATGGTATTATGTCCGAGATGTCATAACATCAATGTTGTACTAACAGACAATTTCCTTTGTTTTCATTGCGTACCGATACGAAACAATAAGCGATTCGTTGCGTCAAACGACAAAAATAATAACCGGACTCGAATATTTGGTTAATTATACAGGGTTATTTGCAACGAACCAGAAACCTCGCAGGATTAGATATCTAACAAAATAAGCAACAATTTTTGTTCTACGACTTTTGATAATTTGTTAGATTTTATTTTCATACCAAAATAAGTATTCATTTAATTTCCCGCTTGAACGTATATAAATCTATCGTATATAAATAAATATCTATCGCGCATCGCAAATATCGATGCGTCGCGTCGTCCTTTCGTTTATGAATGAAATATAGACCTACAAATGTCACAATAGTACAAAAAAAACAAACAGACGAATTGATAACCTCCTCTTTGAAGTCGGTTAAAAACTTTAGCTAAAACAACTTTTAGGTATCTAGTCCTGCGAGGTTGCTGGGTCGTTACAAATAACCCTGTACAAAGCGCGAGACTTTACATTTGTGGTATGAGATACACAATCGAGTTAAAGCGAAATATCCCTCTTTTTAATTTATGAAGGAAGAAAAATCCATAATTATCCAGTGCTAAGTTACCATTTTCGCCTATCATGCTGCTTACGCCTTTATTGCCGATAACAATGTATCGAAGATGTTGTTAAGTCCCTTGTAAGTTTAATTATACTGACTTGTGCAACCTTAAACATAACATCATAAATATATTTTCTTTTGTATTTAAAAACCATTAAAAAATATATCGTTATATTCTTGAACCATTCTAATTTTACGAGGATAGCGGATAATCTGCGTTAATACGATTAAAATAAAAGGATACCGTATAACGTATTCTCATTTCACTTTTGTATATTATTAATAACTTGCACAGACAGACAACAACCAGTGAACGGATTAACCAAGTAGCAAGAGTAGCAATTGCTACGGGCCCCCGCGCAAAAGGCCCCCCCCCCCTTTTGCAGAGGCAAGTTATGAGTAAAAAAACATATTTTATTAATTTAAGAGACATGTCCTTGCATCAGATGATAACTCTGGTTTTTTGAGCCTGTTATATTATAAAAATGGTTGTCTGTAAAGTCGGTTTACGGACGATAGTTTAACGTGACGTCATAACAAAACATCGATGAAATGAATGCATAATCGGACGCATAGGCCAATCGAGTGAAAGAGAGATAGATGCGGCGCAAGCGTACCATCAGCGTAACGGGACAATGAGTCATATTTTTTCGTGCATGCAACCAGCGTTCATCGATTTATTAGACGTTGTCACGTCGAAAACCGGTTATTTACTCACGAAAAAACGAGAAAAAAGTGAGATCAAGGGCCCTTCGAATGAAATTGCTACGGGCCCCGCGCTCGCTTAATCCGGCACTGACAACAACAACAGAAATAATCTACATAATAACAGAAATATCAACAAGTCGGTATCTTTGTACAAAGTTATAGTTTCCATAGCAAACAATTATTTTATCACAAAGAAAATTATCATTTTCATAGTTCACGGTTGGGTCGATGTACGGTTTAACATCGTTTTCTAATCCACTCACAAGATTATTCTGGTCTAGAGCCCCCCGGGGAGCTACTTAGTTAAGTTTGTTCTCTTACTGAATACAAGTCGGTGATATTAAATTAAAGAACACGTAATTAAACACAGTGTAGGAAATTAATAAAATAATATTTAATAAGTTATCAAATGAAATGTAAACAGAAAATTGTAGCTGATAGCGTACACAAAATCTTTAGAACCGAATGTGTTGTAGTTTTTAATATACTATGCAAGTATATGTCTTTACTATGTGAAAGCGGCAAAATATGAATATGCAAAAGTTGCTAATAATCTTATGAATATTATAAAATATGTTAAATTAACTTCATACGTTTTAAAGGTTATTTTTATCGTAGTCTCTGCCGCATGTCACTTTCTGACATTTAATAATCACGTGACGCGGCGGGTGTCGAGTGTCGAGTTAATTCTTACAGAACAACCAGGGGTGTAACTATAACATCTAAACGCCACGTACGTATTATTTAAACATAGTCACCCAACAGTATTACTAATATTGTGTGCGATTTAGTTAAAAATCTTATATTTCCAAAAGTATACATGGTACATAATTTTAATGAATTAAAAATTTAATATTAACAATATAGTAACAGTAATAGCCTTGAGCTTGTTAATGTCCCACAGTGGGCAAGGCCTGCTCTCCTTTTTGAGGAGAAGGTTTAGAGCTTATTCCACCACGCTGCTCAATTCGGGTTGGTGGAATACACATATGTCAGAAATTCAGAGAAATTTGACACATGCAAGTTTCCTCACGATGTTTTCCTTCACCGCCAAGCAAGAGGTGAATTATAATCACAAATTAAGCACATGAAATTCAGCGGTGCTTGCCCGGGTTTGAACTCACGATCATCAGTTAAGATTCACACCGTTCTCACCACTGGGCCATCTCGCCTAGTATTTATTAACAAAGTTTTTATCTCCGAGCGTTATGTTCCGTTCAAGTGTCAACAAGATTATAAAAGTTTAAAGTTCGAGCCATAGAGTTTTTAATTGACACAATACATCATTAGCTCGTCCTACCACCAAAGTACCTGAAGGCGTTGAAATCATAAAAAAATATTTGAATTTGTATAATATAATAGACTTTAGTTTGTTTTTGATTGAATTTAAATTAATTTTAAGTATTTATATATTGTTTTTATTGATTTTGTAACAATGTAATGTTACTTCTGAGTTCCGGCCGGCCTGTCGGAACAGAGGCCCAAGTGGCATTTTACCAGCCCTGCCATATAGTTACACCACCGAGAACAGCACTGTTGTAAAGATATAATTAATTGAACGTTGAACAAATTTTAATGTAACTTGAAAGGGGAATAACTCGAAGTACCTGGAGAAAGACAGGCAATATTTATTAATCACCCCCATACAGAATTAAAGGCACTAGATATTTTAGTCACATATTTGAATCTGTTGTGATCAAAGTTAATGTTTCATTGTCGCAGCGTAATATGATCTTGTACGGAAAACCAAGGCGTCTCATTTCACAAACTACGACTATCACACACATACAATCAGTCTGGTAACAATAAAAAAACGAAATGGGAAAAGAAGAAAGGCGCAAATTGTAATGACACAGATATGTATTCCGAAGACGTCCTCCTTAGGTTCTTCGTATGTTAGCTTTATCTATTGTAGCATAAAAAATATATCTTGTTCAATTTCTCGCGCCAGACACAAATGAGCTAAACCTTTTCTCTAAGGGCCATTATCCATGAGTGGGATAATAATAGGGTGTTACTTACCAGAGTGAGGGCACAGTTATCGCCGGCTGCGCAAAATAAGAGAAATATAAACGAATTTTTTTGTAGCATCTGAAGAACACGAGCTGAAGAAATAATTTACGACAGCTCTACTTCTTTACTCTTTGCGACGAAAATCGTATTGGAGACGTGCAATGTTGTACTAAGAGTCTAATGGACGAATACTGGAACGTCTTTCAAATATGAAGTGGGACTAAATTATTTGGAACGCCATTAATTTCAAATTTCGCATACTAAATTTTGAAATTAATGACGTTCCAAATAATTAAGTCCCACTCATATTTGAATGACGTTTCAGTATTCGGCCTTAAGATATTATTATAGGAGACCATTAACCACCTTTTTCCTTAAATAACGTTTATTATATGACGACATTTGCAAGTGAGTTTCTAAATTTCACATGACAGATTTCGCGTTTGTCTGACTATCTATTTTGATGTTTAATAGTGAAAAAGTAAATATAAAGTCAAGTCTTAATGTTGCATTGAACATTTCAACACGAACTCCAATTAAAATTATCTTTAATGTAACGCTTCATTTATATCTTAAGGTATTTTAATTCATTTAAATAGAAATGCTCGAATAATATCGCTCAATTGATTACTAATAGTTTACAAGCGCTATCTCATAGACCGTCACCGAACGCCTCGACGAACCTTGGCCTCAGCACTCAGTCAAGCGAGCCAAACGCTTATGTTTGTCTGTGTCGTTTTATTATGCAAATTGCGCAAACTGGAGCAACTTAGCAAATTTTCCAACGATACATTACATTCGTCTCGAGGAAAGCGTCGTTAATATCCATACGCGAGTCGTTCAGGCTCGTGAATGCCAAAATATTAAATGGTTTACATTTTCTAGTAAACAAAGCGATACTTTAACGTAATTTAAGCTCGTTATATTTTTTAAACTACTCTATCTTTTCTCAACGAAGATATGTGTATTAAAAAAACCAATGCTATTTAAATAGGTTATAAGTGCACTAACTCGTGCCTTCGTCATTTCGGATCGTATTGCACGATGTGTCTTCACTTCGCGCGCCAAATTTATCTCAAAACAAAGTTAAATCACGTTTTCCTTAAAGTATAAAGTATAAACTTCCAGAAACAGAAAATGATACGAATTTTAAACCCAAACAAGCTTTGAAACTGAGATTTACTTGTGTGTAAAGTATATTCACTGAATATATTATATACAACCAGGCTTATTATTCGATCGCGTTATCTTTAAACATGGAGGTAATCTTGATTAGGTGACGCAACATATACCTATATTTAGGTCACGGGATAGTCAGTTGGTCGGTATAGGAAACTGAGAATATAATTCATAATCAAACATAAGATTTCAATATAAAATGTTCGGTTAGGTTGGTTTCAATTTAACTAAAATTGAGCTCTATAATATAATTGAATAATGATGAAATATTTTTGGACCAGAAGAAAGAAAACGAATCATTTTGCGTGCAAGTGAGACAGTGGATATCAACTAATATATAATATACGTATGTAAACATGTGTTACACTCGTATTCTACGAAAGCTATCAACGTTAGGCGCTATAAATTCAACGAAGCATCCAGTTATGATTTCCACGACAGGCTGACAAGTCCATTGCTATTTGAAGTGTATTTTCATGTAAATAGAGTGTGAGTTAGGCAATGATCAGAGACGATTTAGATCGCTCGGAAACGACTCCCGGGAGATGGCTCTCAGTGGGCAGACGTGATCGTTGGTATGTTTTAGTTTAAGGTAGGTACGTACTATTGTCCGCCTTTGTATACTGTAATCTGCAATATTATCTTTGTGTGTGTTATGTATTTGTAAATTGTGCGCAATAAAGAATAAATAAATAATTAAAATATAATGTCTGCGATTCATTCATATATTTAAGTATTATTCGTAAATTATTAACATTCTTAATGACTGTAAATAATTTTTTTTTTTGATATATATATATATTTTAAGAAACCCGGTTGAATCATGATATAATGATACATGATAACTCAAATAAATTCATATCTATCATGTAAGTTGCACTATTCCACCACCACTGTCCATTACTACTAATAGCTAATATTACCATCCAACACATGCAACTTATACACAGTGTTTCCCTTTAGTTCTTAGCACAAAATTAATTACAAATTATAAAATATATTTATATGTCTATACTCAATGAACTAGCACCACTGAGTTTATACTCAGTGGTCCGGATCCGGACTGGATCCGGATTTGACCTTGACGAGCCGGTTGGCGTGATTGGTAGATACCCTGCCTTTCGCGCCGCAGGTCGTGGGTTCGATTCCCAACCAGGACAGAAATTTGTGTGCATGAACATGTCTGTTTGTCATGAGTCTGGTTGTAATTATCTATATAAGTATGTATTTACAAAAGAAAAAGTAGTATAATATGTAGACTTTTTTGGCGGTAGACAAAGAAAAAGTTAACACTGTTCTAATAATATAAAATTCGTATTTTATGTTAATTTCAAGTTTTTAACACTTTGTGTATCAGTTTTTTTTATATTTTTAATGGTGATTTCTACTTACAAGTGTTATTTCACCTGATCAAATGCATTTAGCACAAGTTTAACCACAATAACTGCACAGTCCTGCTGGCCAACTTGTAATGTCAAACATATTACACTAAGAACTTTCAACATTTATCACAATATGGCAAACTATTACACTGTGATTGAGTCTCAAAAAGCACTCGAAGCATCTTTATTTAAGAAGATGTCTGAATTTGAGAAGCAGCTCAAGTCAACGGCAGTGAGTAGTGTCTCAATCGGCAGTCTACACGATGAATTCAATTGTTTCAAGGAACAAGTTTGGGCAATCTTAAACATTCTACGGCAACAAATAGGGGACATATCTCGAATGGTCGACAACATTGAAATGAGGCACAGAAGAAAATATCTTTTATTTAACGGAGTACCCGAAGAAGGTAAGGAAGATCTTTCAAGCACCATTTCTAACATATGCATAAACAAGCTTGGCATAAATGCTGCAACGGCTGATAAAATTATTGCCTGTCACCGCCTAGGCAAAAGCACTGAGGGTAAATCTCGCCCTGTTCTGGTGAAATTCAGCGACTTGACTCTGAAAGCAAATGTGTGGAAGAAGAAGGCAGGCCTAAAGGGTTCTCCTTATGTTGTCTCTGAATTTTTAACTCATCAGCGCCAATCACTGTTTTTGTTCGCTCGTAGAACGCTCGGAATGAGAAACTGTTGGACGTTAGAAGGCAATGTCATGGTTAAGCTTCCCGATGGCTCCAGGCATCGTATAGAAACCGAAGAGTATCTCTCTAATCTAACTGCAACTATTGATAAAGCCAGCGAGGTAACTCTTCCAAGTAGTAAAGATGTTCCATCTTTTCCAGAAGTAAGCAAAACCAAGAGAGCAGCCAGAGTTAAAAAATAATATCTGATCTCTTGCTTTGTTGAAATGTAGATACTTAGATGTTAGATATTTCATTTGTCTTTCTTTTATATATATTGTATGCCATTGCTTTTCTTTAGTTATTGTTAGCACACTATTCCTGTATATGTTTGACCCTTTATTTTGTTTCTAGTAATATATTCTATCAATTTAGTTAATGTTATCTCTGTAGTTTTTTTTATTTTTTTGTTTTTTTTTTATCACTTGTATTGTTATGTTGGCACTTAATTGTTTTCCTAGATTACAGTATGTATGATCTGTTTCAAAGTCAACAGTAATATATTCAATTCAATTTAGTTAATGTTATAGTTTTTGTATACTTCATGAATTAGTATTTGTATGTGCCATTGTTTTCTAAAATTATAGTTAATACTTAATTTCTGCATTCATGTATGATCTGTTCTAAATTTCCCAGTAATATATTCATATCTTTTTGTAAATATTAACTCTTAAGGCTTTTGTAGTGTTATTTATCCACAACTATAACTCACTTCAGGTTTACAATAATATTATTAATTATTTAATCAATCTTATTATGACATACTGACAGTGACATTTGACATCTCGTATCAGTGTAGCTACATCAATCTTCACTTTTGTTTTTTTGTCAGGTTTCATTGTATTTTTTAAGCTGGGAATATTAGGGTATTATTTAACTACTAATATGATAATATTATATAATATAGTTGTTAATTACTTTTATATATTACTAGATAATATTTAAATACTATTGCCATATCCTTATTGTTAAGTTTTTTTTTTTTTTTTTTGTATTTAATATTTTGCATCATTTGTGTAATTCAAATTTAGATTTTGTCGTTTTTATTATTTCTTTACTTGTATTTTTTTTTTTTTTTTTGTTTTTTTTCTTTTTGATTATACTTTTGTGGTTTAGTGTGTACTTCTAAATATTGTTCCCGTCAGCTGGCAGGACAAGCAGAAATTATTTCAATTTAGTTAGATAGTAGTAGATAGTAGAGTAGTTCATAATATCAGTGTTATTTTATATATTTGTTATATATTTTTATAAGCATATTTTGTTATATATATATATTATTTATTGTCTTACTAAGTGCATTATGTATGATGATGATGACGAGGTGTTTTTATCTGCACTGCATGCAGACAAAAAAAAAGTTGCTCCTCTTCCAGTGATGATGAGGCTTCTTTTGATGTCCCTGAAACGCTGGGTTCTCTGCTGTGCGAATCCCTTCTCAATTGTTCTCAAACTTTTAATGTTTGCCATTTAAATACCCAGAGTTTACCTTCCCATTATTCTGATTTCTTAGATACCTTTTCATATGCCCCTGTTGATGCCATTCTTGTTTCTGAAAGTTGGCTTAAACCGTCACTTAGTTCTAACCTATATAGCCTTTCTGGTTTTGTTCTGATACGGAATGACCGAACAGGTAAAGGTGGTGGAGGCGTTGCTATATATCTCCGTAGTGAGATACCTTATAATATTTTATATACGTCTCCTTCGGCTTACTCTTTTACTGCTGAATTTATTTTTCTTGAAGTCCAACTAAAGGGAGTTAAAGCTGTACTTGGAGTAACATATTGCCCTCCAACCTGCGATTACTTTAATTCATTAGAACCCATCCTTGAATCTCTTTCTTCGGATTATTCGCACATTATTATCATGGGAGATTTGAACACTGACCTTTTAAAATCTAATGCTCGCTCCCTTCGTCTCTCTAACTTTTTAAAATCAATCGATCTATACATTCTTCCTTCTGGTCCTACAAATCATAACTCGGATGCTCCTGACTCTTGGTTAGATGTAACTTTGACTTCCACTATTGATGCCGTTTTTAAACATGGTCAACTGTTGGCTCCCGGGTTTTCTCGACATGACCTCTTATATTTGGCATATAAGCTAAAACCCCCTAAAATGAAACCTCCAACTGTATGGATGCGCAATTTTGCTAAAATCGAACATGAGGCCTTATTAAGGGATGCTAACTTACTTGACCTATCTTTGGTATACAGTTCTTCGTCACTTGACGATAAAGTTTCTCATTTTAACTCGTCTATATTATCGCTCTACGATAAACATGCTCCACTGAGACCGGTTAAGATAAGACGGCCACCTGCACCGTGGATAACAAAAGGAGTGCGTATGGCCATGACACGTCGTGATCGCGCTTTCAGGAGGTACAAAAACGACAGAAGCCCTGAAAATTGGGATATTTATAAAGCTGCTCGTAACAGGTGCAATATGATGGTGAGATCAGCAAAGCGCCACTACTGCCACAGCAATATTTCAAATGCGTCTACGGCCAATGTATGGAAGTTCCTTCAAACCATGGGCTTTAACAAGCGTAAAGGGAAAATAGTTTGCTCTTCACTTACTCCTAATGCTTTAAATCAACATTTTTCCTCAACGACGCTTTTAAAACCAGATATTAAATTAACTACTATTTCTGAAATTAGGTCCATGGCCGTTGTTTCAAGTAATAACTTTGTCTTCTCTCCGGTAACTGATGATGAAATCCGTAAAATTTTATTTTCAATTAAGTCTAATGCTACTGGTTTTGATGGTATCAATCGGTCAATGATTATCTCAATTTTAAATACAGTTCTGCCTGCTATCTCTCATATTGTTAACTTTTCCATGTCTTCCGGAATTTTCCCAGTAATTTGGCGCAAGGCTTTTGTCATTCCTCTTCCCAAAGTCTCTAACCCTAGCCAGCTAACTGATTTTAGACCTATCTCAATCCTTCCCTTTATGTCCAAAGTTCTTGAACTTTCGGTTTACAAACAAGTGACCGCTTTCGTCTATAGTAACAAAATTCTCAGTTCATTTCAGTCTGGTTTCCGGTCCGGTCATAGCACTACTACCGCACTTTTAAAGGTCACGGAGGATGTTCGGGATGGAATGGAGAATAGAATGGTTACCATTTTAGTCTTAATCGACTTTTCCAACGCTTTTAACATGGTCGATCATGATATTGTCCTTGCTATACTCGAGCATCTCAAGTTTTCGCCATCAGTTCTGGAATGGTTTTCGTCATATCTTCGCTGCCGTCAGCAAGCATTTAGATCGGATCAATCTCTCTCTGATTGGTCTGATCTTCATACTGGCGTCCCGCAAGGTGGCATTTTATCTCCTCTTATTTTCTCTCTGTTTATTAATCTCCTTACGACTTACATCAACTGTCCTTATCATTTTTACGCCGACGACTTGCAGCTCTACTGTCAAACCAAGTTGGATGATATAAGTAATGCTGTCGCAACAATTAATGAAAATCTAGCTAGTATAAATACTTGGTCGCAAAAATTTGGGATAATGGTAAATCCATCTAAATGCCAGGCGATCATTATTGGGAGCTCTCGCCTTGTAACTAATCTCGGCTTAACATCTTTGCCTCCCGTTTTGTTTAATGACATCAATATTCCTTACCGCCATCATGTAAAAGACCTTGGCCTACATATTGATTCCACATTAAGTTGGTCAGTGCATATCTCTGAAATCAGCCGCTCTGTCACAGCCACGTTAAGGTGTCTCAATCGACTTCGTAATTTCCTTCCCATCAAGACTAAGATTTTACTTGTGCAAGCTTTGGTCTTCCCCATAATTGATTATGCAGACGTATGTTACTGCGACCTCAACGAAATTCATCTGAATAAACTTGACCGTCTCTTAAATAACTCTTTGCGCTTCATCTTCAGTCTTCGTAAATACGATCATATTTCACAGTATCGTGATAAATTAAAATGGTTTACAATTCGACAACGTCGAAACTTCCGTTCACTATCTTACCTTTTCTCTGTTCTCTTTGATCCTCTCTCTCCTGATTATCTGAAAGGGAAATTCAAATTTCTAGCTGACAATCACAATCGTCAGCTACGTTCTCAAGATTCTTACCTTCTTTCTGTCCCTATTCATACTTCTGGTTTCACTTCAAACTCTTTCTCCGTTCAAGCTGTCCGATTATGGAACAAATTACCCGAGCATATTAGGAAATCTACCTCTAAATTAACCTTTAAGACTCGTTTACGCGTGCATATATTGGCAGAAAGCTCCTAGTTCACATGACATCTATAATGTACTATTATTTATATGTCTTTACTATATTTATTATAAATTGTGTATGTATGTGTGTATGTATGTATGTATGTATGTATGTATGTATGTATATGTTTATTTATTCTATAGTTTTATAATATATAAGTACATATATTGTTGTGTAGTGTATATTATATATGAATTACCGCCTTCGTGGATTTCTGGTGCACCCAAAGGTTGACTGGGAGAGAATGCCTACAGGCATTAAGTCCGCCTTTTGTCCCATGTTTGTATCAGTGGCGATAATAAAGTCTTTAAATAAATAAATAAATAGTATATCAGTTGTCTGGTTTCCATAGTACGAGCTCTGCTTAGTTTGGGATCAGACGACCGTGTGTGAAAAAAGTCCCAAGACCTTCGATTAAGACTGACGTTCTATCCACAAGGCCATTTTATTCTAATTTCTAAGCTTTTAATTATTTTGTTTTTTATTTATCTAAAACTATTAATTATCCCAGGCTTACTAGCAACAATCATATCACATGTCTTTAATGAAAGTGCCTCGTAAACTAAGTTAACAACAGCTGTAGTTAACTTAGTTCACGTCTAAAATTTTTAATGGTCTGTAAATTAATATTACTCGGCCGCTTTCATTATATAAAAACTTTTTAGATTATCTCGAACGCCTTATATTATCGACTTTATTTAAAAAAGGCGTCATTATCAAAAAAAGTTTTATGGTAACAAAACCTTCTTACAAATTTTACGAAATTCAAAATACACTTACAATCGGTTTTGGTTTCGGTCTTTGTTCTATAATATAATCTCAAAGCGCTCCAATTAGCTAGCTAGTTTTTATTGACCCGCGATAAATAGCAGTAGGTTAACCTTTGAGTAAAACGTTTACATATATTTTACGAGGCACCTGTTTTATAGCGCCACTACGCGACGTCCGTGTGACAAGTCGACGATAAAAACTCAAAGAAAAATAAAATATGCTCGCTAGACTCGTACACGCTATCGTAAAGTTGAGTCAAGCACAGTCCCACTTTAGACGTAACCCCTGCATTCGTTGTGTATGAAAAAGACGCTAAACGATTACTGGGACGATAAAAAGGGACCTATAACGATTGTAGTACGTCCTTTATGAGTTAGTTGATTGCCATAGATGGGGGTTCCAGTGTGGTCGGCAAACCAATTTATTACGCTAATAGCGGAGTACAGTTAAATATAACAAATAGGTATAATTGTGTATAACTGATACATTAAGTTACATAAAATGGGTGAATAACATTTTTTTTTGTTATATTTGGCAGTTTGTCAAATGGGCCATCTGGTGATACACTGTTACCATATACAGGGTTATTTTTAATGACCCAGCAACCTCGCAGGACAAGATAGCTAACACCATAAGCAACAACTTTTGTTCTACGTCTTTGGGCATGACTCAATACATGAGAAAAAAGTTTTTGGCGTACTGTCGTGACATTTGTAGATCTATATTTCATTCATACAAGAAAGGACGACGCGACGCGTCGATCTTTGCTTTGTGCGTAGATTTATAAAAGTTCAAGCGGGAAATTAAATTAATACTTATTTTTGTATGAAAATAAAATCAAACAAATTATCAAAAGTCGTAGAACAAATGTTGTTGCTTATGATGTTAGCTATCTAGTGCTGCTAAAATAACTCTGTATACAGTGGTTACCACCGCAAATAGACACTGTGAAGTGTGATGTAAGAAATATTACTCATTTCTTACATCGCCAATGAGCTACCACCCTTGGGAACTAAGATGTTCTGTACCTGTGACAGTTAGGTACACTGGCTCACTTTTCTTTCCCATCACATTTAGGTATTGTTGTTTCTTGAAAGTCCTTCTCGGCAGAATCTACATAAGCCGCTCCAGTGGTACAGAGGACAGCTGCGCGATATCATTTAATCATATAGCATAACGATACAGAGACCTTACTCAATTACATTTTAATTACCTACGAGTCACATTTTAATACGACATCATTTCGATGTGGTGAGTTCTCAGATGTACATTAACAAACCTATATATTTTTTATTCATTTGTTAGTTATGTTTATGTTTTTGCTTAAATAATAAACAAAAAATATTTTTTGTTAGAAAAATAAGAGGCAGTTTCTTAACAGTGTAAACGCGTAGAAAGCAAACTAACACAAGCATTATGAGAAATATAATAAAACTCACCTTCCTACTTGGTCTCCGATATGTCTCGTGTATTGTTTAATATCAAATATTAAACAAAAACAACATCTAAAAAGAACGTTACTATAAGAATAATCTTTAGTTTTGATTGAACTCAATAATATCGTTTTAACTTAATATTAAAGCTTAAAACGTTCGTGAAATTTAAGATAAATTATTAAAACTTTGTATTTCTCTTGAGAAATATCATTGAGATTTTATAGTACTTTTGATTGCTTTGCTTCGATTTAATGCTAACCGAATTCTACCAACTCCTTTTTTTCAAAAACACCTTAATATTTTTTCTTTATTACAGTTACTAGCCGTCACGCTTCAGCATAGTAGAGTAAAGATCTTGAAGATGATGTTGTTTTTTTTTAGGTAAAAACAACGCATAGAGGTAAAATATATAAATATTTAAATTTCACTTGGTGGTAGGGCTTTGTGCAAGCTCGTCTGGGTAGGTACCACCCACACATCGTATATTCTACCGCAAAACAGCAATATTTGCTATTGTTGTGTTCCGGTTTGAAGGGTGAGTGAGCCAGTGTAATTAGAGGCACAAGGGACATAAGATCTTAGTTAGGTTGGTGGCGCATTGGCGATGTAAGCGATGTTTAATATATATTACAATGCAAATGTCTATGGGCGTTGGTGACCACTTACCATCAGGTGACCCATATGCTCGTCCGCCTTCCAATGCAATAAAAAAAAAATATTTATGTATGTAAATTTTTAATAAATATCTCATAGTACGACTCGTATTTCAGTGTCGGTTAATTGTTGGATAACTGGTTCACTATAATAACTACAAGAAACTTTTCCATCAATTATATATAATATATATTTAAACAACCCCTGGAAGACCATCAATTAGTTAAAACACTAAAACGCTCAATTAAATACAGAAAAATAAATTTATATATATTTAGATTGTACAAGAAATTGCAAGTGAAAAATAAAATATTTAGTTCAACACTAAAGTTGAAGCCTATCTTCAATGTGTGGCAATATCTTATATACATATACGATGTCATTGTCACTACAAAGGTTTTAGTCGTTATATTAACTCTGTCAACTAGCCAGTTCCCAAAAATAAAAATTAATTAAAGCGATACTTTAAATTACAGATACAATTTATATATGTTCGTCTGTTAAGCCAATTAATACGTGCGAATAGAAGTAATGAAAATGTACTCCAACACGAAGTATTTAAGCAAAAGCATTGAGGGGTAAAGTTTCATTGGCTTTGATTGAGTTTTTGTTTTTAATAATTCAAGCAATATCTCCACGTTGATCTTATTCTTAAAATTAAAAACGGATCAAAAGAAAGAACCCTTTGAATCTTAACGCCTTTTAATTTGAGAGCGGACCGAGAATTATATTAGATGAAGTGAAGTGTAAACGATTTTGCGTAATTTCGAAGTAATTAGTACAATATTTTCATATTTTGCTACGTAATGTTGATTGTTATTTATGTACCAACAAATAAGGAAGAATCGTTGAGTAAAAACTGTGACAGCATGAGATAGTTTTATTTTAAGCAAAATATAATAATCTATGCGTTTTGCTTGAAATAAGCGAATATTCGAAGAGTATCAAACTTGTCGTTTCCAAAGATATATAAATGCTCTCAGCCAAAAATGTCAAATACAATAGCAGGAAATGTCAGGAAATACTAAATTTGAAACTCGAAACTGATAAAAATTCATGGAAGCTGAATTTAAAATCGTGATTCTAAATTTGTCGATTATAGAAAATCTGGGCGAAATCCAAATGGTTTTGGGGGAAGCTGGTATTATAGTAATTTTGTCCTAGTTTATCGAACAAATAGCTTGCAAAATGTTGTTTGTTATTTATTATATTAAAAAATCATTATTTAATATTTCAGGATTAAATAGGACACAATGTCCTTGACATAGTCGATACAAGAGGAACCCTTGTTCTGACTTAAGAAGCTTTGACGTCTTGGGAGCAGTTTAAAGAAACCCTATTCACAACATAGGGTCGCAAAAGAATTTGAAATAAGGAAATTGTGGCAAAGGAGATCCCGGAAGTAGATAATGTATTAGAAGGCTTTGGTAAGCAAGTTATGATAATGTAAAAAGTTTTAATTTGAGACATGACAACAGTCACAAATAGGTAGAGATTTATTTGTTCCCATTTGCGTTTCGCTGTCACGATAACTCATCCGATTAATATTTCACAATCTCCGGTTCGTTTGCGATGCAAATGAAGTTACCAAGATTCGTGGGATATATTTTATTTCAAACGACGGAAATTCGAGTGGAGAATAGTTAGATATTTTCAACCGCTTTCAAACAAACAACGGGAAGTTTGCTGGAGTGTCATTTGCTGACGTAGCAGTGGACGGTTTTTTGCTAAGAACAGTTGGACTCAAGTTCTAGACAAATTATTCCACGTTGCTTGTTCGGTTTCTCAACGTCGTTACTCTTGGCTGTGTTTTTGGTATTCGGAGTTTTATAACTCTTTGACACTCCTGAAAGTACTGCTCTTGGTTTACGCATTTTAAACTATAAAATACAGTTTCTGATTTAATGTAAATGACACTCAAAGTTATAGCACTTTCGGAGTTTTAAGGCTAAACAAATAAAATGTTCATTGCGTTCTTATAACTACAGAATAATAAATGTAGAACATTTTCACGTTTTTAGGGTTCCGTACCTCAAATAGAAAAAACGGAGCCTTATAGGATCACATTGTTGTTCGTTCGTCCATCCATCTGTCTTTCTGTCTAGACCCTTTATTTATCTCACGAACGCGTGGAGGTATCGAGTTAAAATTAAAACTATATACTCAGGTCTACAGTCTCTTGAATATATATCAGTTCATGCGTATGCGTCCAAAAAAACGTACACTTCGACACTCTCAAGGGAATCAAAATGAATATAATTTTTTCCGATGATCGAGAAACGAAATTTGGCAAGTAATACCGTCTTATACAAGTATAGAGAAAAATCCGAAAACTATACATTTGTCATTAAATAATAAAAAAACAGGGTCTTTATGCAAACAAGTTTGGACCACCTTGCATGCATGCAAGGTGGTCCAAACTTTGAATTGAGTTAACCGTGGGGTATCGTATGAAAGGGCTTCATTGGCACAAGCTTAAACCTTCAAATTTGTCCGAAACTCTCGATGGGCGGGTCTGACTGGCACTTGTCAGTTTTTTTAAATACTATAACAAATCGCCTTAATTCTAGTAACATATAGTGTTAGTTTCATTCTGTTAATATGCAGAATGTGAATCGAAGGTAGCGATGCATACATGGCTAGATAGCGCATTGATAAGCAAGACAGATTACGAGCATGTGAAAAAATGGTAATGAAACTAGTTCCATGTTAAAAAGATATCAGATTATATTTATTAAAAAATATATTTCTATTCAAATATTCTGTTTTGAATAGCTATTTTTTTACAGCTTTGATAAATGTGTTTTAAATTATTACACCGCGTTAGATGTTATTTCTATTTGACATTTCATTTAAGACTCTCTAAATAAATTATGCGAATTAAGGAACATAATTGTGTGAATTTGTGCTTCATACAATATATATCCTTTGGAAATGTAGAGATAACTCTGTTTCGTTTAATTTCTATAATGTAGTTTCCTGGTATGTACGTGTGATATCCGATTGTAAGAGTATATTCACTGTCATTGAATTTCAAATAATAAACAGTAACAGTAACAGCCTGTGAATGTCCCACTGCTGGGCCAAGGCCTCTTCTCCTCTTTTTGAGGAGAAGGTTTGGAGCTTATTCGACCACACTGCTCCGATGCGGCTTAGAGTAGTACATATGTCACAGGATTTCAGTGACATTTGGCACAAGCTAGTTTCCTCACGTTTTCTTCACCGTCAAGCACGAGATGAATTATAATCACAAATTCAGCACATGAAATTCAGTGGTGCTAGCCCGGGTTTGAATAAGCGATCATCAATAAAGATTCACGCGCTCTTACTACTAGGCCATCTCGCCTTTTAAATAATATTATCCATCGCCATAGTAGTGACGTTATGACGTGTTTATTTTTTAAGTTTTTATAGAACCATGTCGGGATCTAATAATTTTAGTTATTTCGTTCCTTTCCAGCCGGACCTCTTATCATGTCTCCCAATGTTTTAATGGAAGAATTTTCAAGAGCCAAAAACGCTTAAAAATTCATACGACCCGTTGTCACAGCCTTCCATTAGGACATTCATCTAATTTTATTTTGAATAGACCTACTTATATAAACAGTGACACTAATTCACTGTTACAGTTTGAACAGATATTGGCAAAATACAACCAAAATATTCCTCTCATAAAATGAATCCCTAGAGGAGCGAGAATATCTCTAGCTAGATCTCTATCCAGTGTAAATCAAAAATGTCTTTCAAATAGTGATTCAGCGTGGCAAATTATTTTCACAATTTCATATATTTATTTTTTCATGTTGATAAAGCCTAAATTGACTCCTTATCGACCAAATTAAAATACAATAGTCTGGATACCGAAATTTCATTTCTTAAATTCTCATCACGGCCATTACATTTTGATTTAAAAAAAATATGTTGAAAATAAAGCAATGGATGGAGATCTTAAGAACGCAGCTCGCATTTTTTTCTCTAGTGATACCTCGCACCATTTAATGATAAAACGCAAGAATCCCTACACGAAAAACATCCTTTACCAAATCCAGCATCTGTATTTCCAAATCCACCTTCTCAGAATACTTTTTTACAGGTTAAAGATGAAGACACCTATGCTTCCATTATGTCATTTTCAAGCGGCTCTGCGGTATCACACCACAACATCTTAAAAAACTTGTGAATGCTGCAGCTGGTGACGCTGGCAGGGCCCTATTAGGTGCCATAACTAAGCTATGCAATTTTATGCTATCCGGTAAGGTGATTTCATCTTTTTTACCTCATCTTTAATTCAAATTCAAATTCAAATTCAAATATCTTTATTCAATGTAGAAGTGTTACACTTACTTATTGATTGTCATAAGTCTACCACCGGTTCGGAAATAAACACCTCAGACCTGAGAAGAACCGGCGAAAGAAACTCAGCGGGTTTTTTTTTTTTTTTTCTCTTTCATCTCATTTTTTACAATATTTATATAATATATAATAACAATACAATAATAATATTCTTCTTTAATTAAACAGCCTGGAGGCGATCGTTTCATTCCCAAGGTGTGCAATCATCTAAAAAGTCATTGATTGTATAATATCCTTTAGCACACAAGCGTTCCTTAACAACTCTTTTAAATTTCACAATAGAATATTTTTGAACGCTTTCTGGGATCCTGTTGTAAAAACGTATACATTGTCCCATAAAAGACCTACTAACCCTGTGTAATCTAGTAACAGTGGTTGTAAGTTTATACTTGTTCCTGGTGTTAACAGTATGTACGTCACAATTTCTGGGAAAATCTTTTAAGTTTTTGCGGACATACATAACATTATCAAATATATATTGAGAAGCGACAGTCATTATTTTAATTTCTTTAAATTTACATCTTAATGAATCTTTCGGGCCCAGGTTATAAATTGCACGAATAGCCCTCTTCTGCAGTACAAAAATCGTATTTATGTCGGCTGCATTACCCCAGAGTAGAATGCCATAAGACATTATACTGTGGAAATAGCTGAAATACACTAGGCGAGCCGTTTCAATATCAGTCAACATTCTAATTTTTTTTACCGCGAATGCTGCAGAGCTGAGTCTATTTGCCAATTTATTAATATGAGGGCCCCATTGAAGCTTAGAATCTATGGTGATACCAAGAAATTCTGTGGCTTCTACAGAATCTAACGGTTCCTCATTAAGAAGTACATTCGTTTTTACAAATTTCACGTTGGGAACAGTGAATTTAATACATTTTGTCTTTTTACTGTTTAACAGTAAATTATTAACACTAAACCAATGTACTATTTCAGAGAGAGCATTGTTCACCTCGTCATATATCGATAGGCGTCTTTTAATTTTAAAAACTAAAGAAGTATCATCAGCAAACAATACTATCTCATGTTTATTATTTAAAAGATGGGGCAAGTCATTTATATAAATGAGGAACAGAAATGGACCAAGAATAGATCCTTGAGGGACCCCCACACCAACTGGAGCGCCGGGAGATCTCTTTCCATTAATATCAACCCTCTGAATCCGATCGCTCAAATACGAATTCAGAAGGCTGAGTGCTTTATCTCTAATGCCATAGTGACGTAGTTTCCTGATCAACGTTTCGTGTTGCACACAATCAAAAGCCTTAGATAAGTCACAAAATATTCCTAAGGCATCCTGTGACTCTTCCCAGGCTCTATAAATATTTTTAACGAGCTCGACACCAGCATCGGTTGTCGAGCGACCCCTTGTGAAGCCAAATTGTTTACTGTGTAGCAACTTGTATGTATCAAAATGTTCTAGCATCTGATTAAGCATTAATTTTTCAAAGATTTTACTAAGCGTTGGTAGTACAGAAATGGGTCTATAATTATTGGGGTCTGAAGTACTACCAGATTTAAAAATAGGAATTACCTTACTATGTTTCATAAGGTCAGGAAACACGCCACTAAGGATACAATTATTAAATATAAAAACTAGATAAGGTGCAATCACATCAATAACTGATTTGACTACCTTAACAGAAATCCCCCACAGATCGGCCGTTTTCTTAACATCCAATGAGTTGAAAGTTCTAATTATATCTTTAACATTTACAGTTTCAAAATTAAAGCTAATGTTGCACCTACTTACATTATTTTTTAGTAACGATTCAGCGACGGTAGGAGAGGAATTTAGTGCTTTGGTTGTTGAGATCGGAATATCAACAAAAAATTTTTCAAAAACAGTAGCAACATTCTTATCAGAAGTAACTGGCATATTATCTATAGACAGAGGGAAGTCAGTAGTGTTATTTTTGACTTTTCCAGTTTCACTATTAATAATTTTCCAAGTAATATTTATTTTATTTGGTGCGTCTACAATTTTTTTTTTTAATATGCAAAGACTTGGCTAGGGAACACACTCGTTTGAATAGTTTAGAGTAGGCACTAACATAATTAATGAAAGAAAGAGACCGGTTGTAAGTTCTTTCATTATAAAGTTCATATAACCTTTGCCTACTCTTATGAATTCCTACAGTCGCCCAATCATTAAATGTGAGAAAACTCTTTGAATTGACTGTCTTAGAAGTAAATATGGCATTGAATTCATTTTTAATTAATTTAAAAAAGTTGTTATAAAATACATTGGAGTTTTCGTGAAATGGTAGATATGAGAGCTTTGCCATAATATTACCTCTGAACTTCTCCATTCGATTCTTATTAATTGGGACAAATGTTTGTTTTAATTGTTTATTGTATTTTTTGATTTGTGAATTAAATGAGGCCAACTGTCCACAATGATCAGAACTTGACATATTTATAATAGATTTATGATGTGGTACACAATTTGTAAATATGTTATCAATACATGTTGCAGTGGTTTCTGTAATTCTGGTTGGCTCCAGGAACAAGTTAACAAGGTTATATGAATTTAAGAGAGATCTAAATCTTATACTTGTACCACAGTTTTCTAATAAATTTATGTTGAAATCACCACAAACAAAGATATGTTTATTAGAACTTGATAATTTCAACAATACATTTTCCAATATCTTCTCAAATAATTCATACAACCCACTGGGAGGTCTGTAAACGCATACAACTTTATGGTGCAAGACTTTGGCCTTTAATAAAAAAGACGAAAGTATTCGTCCAATTGCAATCGGGTCCACTCTTCGCCGTTTGGCATCTAAATTAGCTTGTAAAGTTTCCATATATAGTTTCCACCTTAAAAATTAAATTTCAACCGACACAACTTGGATTTAGAAGTAGAGGTGGGTGTGAAGCCGCAGTACATTCGACTCGTACTTTTCTAAAAGGAAACGAGGCCGAAGTACTTCTGAAAGGTGATTAAAAGAATGCCTTTATTTCCTTAGATAGAGCAACCTTGCTTAACGAAGTCTCATCTTATTTACCTAAAATTTACCCTTACGTTCATCATCAAGGCTTTTTTTGGCAAAAAATCATTTAATTCTAATGTAGGCGTTCAGCAAGGAGATCCATTGGGTCCTGCTCTTTTCACCCTAGGTATCCATAACTGAATTTCAAATTTAAAATCTAAATTAAACTTATGGTACCTAGATGATGGAACCATAGCAGGTAAAGTGGATGATGTTATTGAAGACTGAATTAAAAATAAACAACGTTTTGGTTAAGTTGGTCTCAAATTGATTTTTTCAAAAATGTGAAATTTTCTTCACAGACACTTTATCTTTAAAAGATATTTATTCGGCGACGGAATTATTTTATAAAATTGCACTTAATATTAAAAATACGCTTTGCCTTCTTGATGCACCACTTATTGAACCAAATAAAAATGTTTTTAGACAACGTCGACAGATTGGGCATCTTAAATTCTCATATTGCTTATACTATTTTGAAACACTGCCTTTTTGTTCCAAAACTAATGTACATTCTACGCGCGAGCCCAGTCTGGAAATTTCCTGGCCTTACCAATGAAATCGATGCCATTTGGAAATAATTTTTCCATAAGAATTATTCAAGTATTTATACATTTGGTTTTTGGTACTTACTTACTTTTAGGTAAGTTCAGAATAGGTCCACATATTTCTCTGAATATCTACTTAAAACTTAGTACAAAAGTTTCGCAATGAAAATAATGAGACACGTATTTCCCGAAATTCAATCTCCAAAGCTATACCTTTATAGTGAAAACCATTGAATAGAAAAAATATTTTTGGATTCGATTTACTTCGAATTTAGAACGAATATGCCGCGATGTAAATAATGAGGCAGGTACTTGACAATTTTAGGAAAAAAATGGATCGCAGGTAATGTCTCACTAACTCATAACACATCACGGATAACTTTATGTTGACATTTACTTGGTTGTACTTGTTAAAACACTTTGATGATAAAATAATATTTTTGAGAAACAAAAAAATTAATTTAAAAACATAAAAATGGTTATAATATATAATAGTTTATGGGGTGTGCTGACGATTGCCTGATGAGAGTTAGCAAGGGTTTAAGATTGAGAAAACTAAAAGTCTGCCAGTACGAGTGAATTTTAAATACAAATCTATCTTATCAAACCATTCCTAAAAGAACCTCAATCAACCGCGTTATCAATTGCCAGGAGGATCTTTTTTGAAGGATAAAAATATCCTCACCAACTTTATCTTAAATAAGAATCTCATATAAATGACTTAAACGTACGTATTAATGTCGATTAATTGTGTAATCTCTCGGAGCGCGGGATCAGAACCCTCTACGAGATAAGAAATGATTCACTTGAGACTGTGAATGTAATACTACCTTGAGATATTTATTCAATGCGATATATTTAAAAATTAAGTGAAATTAAATAAACTATCCTATTATTTTATGCATATATAATATTTTGTCTTGAGTTGTGTATTGTTTTAAGACGTAAAATAAAGCGTACTAATGTTTAGTTCGTTATAGGATATGTGATGAGTGGGTGGTACCTACGCAGACAGGCTTGGACAAAGCCCTACCACCAAGTGAAGTATTAAATCCTTTCTTATATAAATGTTTCAAAATAAACAAAATCAATTTTTATTTACTTTAACAAGTTTTCTCTAAAAAACGAATATAATATAAAACGTAAGCGACCAAATCTCGAAGACTATTTCAAAAGGGACAGTGTCTAGCGTTATTTCTCGTATTATTCTTTCTCTCCGTTCTTGTAATCCCGCGTAATAAAGCGCTGCTTTTGTTAAAACCTTATTTAGCGTTAAAACCACGATCGCGCCATAACAAGCGAATGTAATAGCAGCTCGTGCGACGGAGTCTGCCACCGAATAAGATTACGGCCGTTTGAAGCTACGAGACAATATTTTTCAATATTTTAGTTGGAAGTGCTCAGTCGACTGGAGATTATGCTCGCGAAGTTTCGGTTTAGTTTTATAACAAACTCGCTTATAATAGAGAGCACTCACTTTTTAATCGTTTCAGAGTCTTACACACACTAACTTTTAAAACTACTCTCATTATATAACGTGTAAATTTATATAATTTTACTCGGTGGTAGAGCTTTGTGCAAGCTCATACTCAGACTCATCAGATATTCTATCGCAAAACAGCAGTACTTGGTACTGTTGTGTTCCGGTTCGATGGGTGAGTGAGCCAGTGTAATTACAGGCACAAGGGACATAACATCTTAGTTCCCAAGGTTGGTGGCGCATTGGTGATATTTTATTTATAAGAATTATTAATGTCACTGTTTCATTCCTGGGCTAAGGCCTCCTCTTCTTTTGCGCTGACGATTTATTTATTTCAATGCTCCAATACTGGCCGAATACACATTTGTTACATTTCATCCGACACCCGCAGGTTGTCTCACTACGTTTCCTTCATCGCCCAACAGGAGATCAATTACAAATACAAATTTAGCACATAAAAAGTGACGTTGAGTCGGGTTTCAAAGCTGATATCTTCGGTTAAGATTCACATACTCTATCCACTACTACTAGTCCTATATATATATTATATTGATATATAGTACTGTATATAATACACATGATATGACATTAACACTGATATTGTAATACAAAAATCATCCGTTCATTATCTGCGGTTCAGTGGTTTGATGGTTTTAAAATACGGTCGGCGGATTGGAGTGGAAAATTAATAACGATGGTTTAAATATACCTATATTAACATAGCAATGATGGTTCTGAGTAAATGAAACACGCCTCCATTAAGGAATCGATTAATGCTATTTATATTTGCCTTTTATGTGTTTATTCATCTATTACATCTATCAGTTGTTATGACAAGATCCTGCTTCAGTAGTAAAACATCTTATTTTATCATAATAACGCGTGCAAGTTGTTAAGAAAGTCACAACAAAATCTTTGAAAATAAAATGAATTAGAAATAATGAACAGCAACATGGCTTGATACTGCAACGCGGCATGCGGGACCATAAACGTGATAGAAGTGAAACATTCTTAAATAACTCTCTCCTCTTTGAAGTTAAGTTTCAAGTATTCTAGCCACTTGGATATACTCGTTCATCAGTCAGTACACTTAAAGTACTTAATTAAAATACTTTTAATATAGTTACGTGTTTAGTATACACTTTATACTACGACATGATAATGATATAGAAATTAATCGACGAACGACGTTTGAGCCATGAATGATTTGCCGAATATAACATGCATTCACTTAGTTGACATAGCTTAACTGTAGCTCGTACAGTCGGTACGACGGAGTGTACCCGAGGAGGGGGCTAACTGCATCATTTCGGACCAAATCACTTCATCTGCGTATATGTAACTAGTTTAGGGATGTTTACGTCTGTCCGTGTTGACTAGCTCCCGTGTAGCTCCGTAGCGCCCACAGATGTGTATAACTATACACTACTTGAGCCGTTGTGTGCTTGCGACGTATCGGTGCCACTGAATTTTTGATGACAGCTCCCGGCTCCTCGTTTTTAATTCAGCTCGTGCCGGCCTCCCGCCGTACAATAACATGTTTTTATTTAATACTTGTTAATTTTCTTGTTTAGATTGTCAAGGTTTTATGTTAGAATATGTTATTTAAGCGTATTGTGGATATTAAATTATAGCGAATGTAAATTAAAATATAATTATGTTTTCTATTATAATATTAATGAACCAGGGACGATGAACAGAGACTATAGAAACAAAGCTGCTGGTAAAATCGAAAGGTTACCACCGAGTCAATTCAAAGGAAATAAAACTGTTACTTGCCTTAGTAATTTCAATTTCTGTATTTCTTTATCGAAATCAAATTTATTTACAGTCACATGTAGTGCACTCAGAATATCGACAATAACTCACCTGGAATATAGAAAGAGACAAAAATATAAACTCATTCTCGCTTTAGTGACCCACTGCTCTGAACTTTGAATCTTTGCTATAGATTATATTATTTATTTTATTTTTTATACAAATTCACGTATCACGCAAATTCGTTTTAGCTTTAAATCTTTCTTATAATATATATCATATATTAAGAGTTTGAGATAAAAACCCTCGTAAAATAGGTAGGTCTTTCAATTTTAATTTTCATAAAAATCTCGACGTTCACTGAGTCACAGCGCACAAGCTTCCTCTCAAATTCACTAAATTGTATTAAGAGGCACTTTCAGGATTGTTCATTGAGCTGATCACGAGTGATTGCGCGTAAAAATTCAATAAGGCTCATGATTCAGTAAACGATTTTTGCGAATTAGACGTCTTCAAACAGGGTAGGTTGAATCTGCGCACAGCAAAATCACCTTTGTGCATAGCATGGCTGGGCGCACTCAAAGTGCCCCGAGGGTCGGCCCGTCTTGGCCGATACGTAACCAAGTCACGATGATGTACCGCTCATATTACACGAACTTTACATAAATATCCCTTTTTTGTTTGCGTACCTACGAGACATATCATGCGTCATATCTAAATTTTGCGTAACATCATATGCAAAAAAACATATCCAATGGATTCGGGAACGTGGTGTCCATAACTCATAACTTAATCTTTAATATAAACAATAATTGTTACTGATTCTACTTAATAGATTCACCAAATATTACAAAGTACAATATTCGTAGCCGGATATTACAATATTGGCTATCGAGATATGAGCTCAACGATAATTTAATTAAGCGACTTCTCGAACTAATATTGATGTAAAATTCCATTGCACTCGGTTTATTTAAGGCTGGGTCTGCCCCGTGCCGTTTTCATTACTGCCCCGACCGCTCCCATTATTTACTCGACGTATTCAAGCATACTCCCTGTAATGAATCCACATTTGTAAGCTGTTAGCGTGTTCTTTATAAGGGAAACCCGAATGTTTTATTTTATATTTATAAATATGTTTTAAATTATCATCAAAACTTATATTACAAACAAATGAAATATAAATTTTATTATCATTCATTACAGATTGTTTTCAATCAATTATTCATTTTACATAATTAGTTGTGTATTAAATATTTGTTATTAAGGTGTTATGCAATTTGGTTTTGTTTTATTAATTGATATAATCGACATTGCCTTGCCTGGTGCAAGTTTTGTTCTCCAGTGATTAGTACTCGTATTTTTATTGTCATGTAGTCCGTTTATGTTCATTAATATTAAGAAGATAAATTGTGTTAATTAGAAATGTAGCAGCGTGTAAAAGTCCTTAAGGAGAAAGTACGATATCGCCGAGCACGATATTATAGGCGCCGAAGAAATTTAAAAAATACGTTGGCAATGAACTGCTTGTATCCTTAAATATTATAATTACCATACTCAACGTTGCGTATCACTTCTCTACATCTCGCGGCCGTGTTCCGCAGTGAATTTTGAGTTGGTTCTCAGTACATAGCTCTGCTGAAGTTGAAGCGAACAATAAAACTATACGAAACGGATTTCCAAAATATACATTACAACAAATGATAATTCTAACCACTCGTAAAGTTAAAATATCTAATTGAAATTAAATCTTTATTGAGTATATAAAAAATAATATACACTCCCACCCCACACGTGCAGTTAAAAATACAATAAACCATAAACTATTTCAATGGCTCCATTTCCTTCCGGGGAAATACGCGAAGAATTTAAAAAAGTGAAACACTATACTCTCGTCCTAATTAAAATCGTTTCGTGGTAGAAAATCGCGTACGTTATCGCAAGTTAAGCCATAAGCCGTCGTAACGACGATAGGACATGGTAATGACAAAAGATATAATTTAGACGCGATAGGCTTTCGTCACGATAGCTCGCATGTGATCGCGCAGTGTGCCGGTGTGGGCGGCTTTGCATAGACAGTGTTGCCATAGAACTCAGTGTAGTGGAAATCACACTAAAATTAAAATTAACTTTAAATTAGTTACCCGATAACGTACGTCAAGAAATATATCGACCAATCGTATTGGTGATGGCGAATATGTAAACAGAAAATGGATGCATTGTTTAGAGATACAAATTGCTGACGTATTAGATGCAATAGATCATTTATTTTTGTATGTTTGTTTGTAATTGTTAACTCAAAAACGATCTCGATTCTAAAAGCTATTTCAGTTGTAAAACGACAAAAAATAACATCGTGTTAATGTCTCATGGCTGCGCTGGGTTGGGCTAGGATCTTATTTGTTGAGGAGGACGGCAGCCGGGATGGCCTCGCGCTGTCGTACGCATTAGCGAGAAGTGCGGCGGGGCGAAACTGCCTTCGCCCCCCGAGGAGAGCTCCGCCGATCCACGAGCGGAGCAAAGCACGGGAGGGGCCGCGGATGCGTTATATTAACACGATCCCGCAGCCTCTCCTATCCGTGCCGAGGACGGCCATCGCAGTGGTTTTAGTGGGTAAGAATCCCACATAACCTGGATCCCCCCCCAAGGGAGACGGGTACCTTTCCGAAGGTTTCCACTGAGTGAAAAAAAAAAAAAAAAAAAAAAAAAAAGGATCTTATTTGTTTTCATCGCGGTTGAATGCGCAAGCGATCCCGTGGCGCTCCACTTAAGACGGGAAGGGTACCGCTGGTTTTTTAGTGGGTATTCTGATGTCTGGGGTGCACTCGGTGCCCTGGACATACGGCGAGTCCCACATACCCCCCCTCCATGTTACCAGTGGGGGGAAACGCGTCATGCGTTTTCCCAGCGTAATAAAAAATAAATAAAAATTTTAACAAAACAAAAACCGACTTCATAAAAAAACATATTAATATGCACTAAAAAGTAAAAAAATAATTGCGTATTCTTCTATAATTTGATAATAAACTTACTATTTTCTACTCATCAATATGTAGGTACGAATGTGTTGTGTGATTGATAATTTATTTACAATTATTGTTACTTTTGGAGTCGATGTCAGCCAAGGGGGGCTTATAACATACATAGTTGTAGGTGAGATGTGCTTGTGTCGCACGCGCAACTTAACGAAGCGAATAAAAGTCAATTTGTAATTTGTATGTTTTTAAAATATTCCCGTATTATTATTGCTAGGTATATTATAGTGTTTCCTTAGCTGACATCGACTCCAAAAATAACAATAATTATAAATAAATTATCAATCACACAACACATTCGTACCTACATATTGATGAGTAGAAAATAGTAAGTTTATTATCAAATTATAGAAGAATACGCAATTATTTTTTTACTTTTTAGTGCATATTAATATGTTTTTTTATGAAGTCGGTTTTTGTTTTGTTAAAATTTTTATTTATTTTTCGATTTTTAGTGAATCTGAAGTACACTCACTAATTTGTAGAATATGGGTAGACCTACTAAACGTGCAGCTCATATGAGACAGCGCCATTTATATTATTATTTAAATATATTAAACTAAAACAGTGAAACAAAGAAAAATGCATTTTGGTACTTAATTAATAAATATTAGTTAATATGGTTAAATGTATGAATATAAATTAACATGTTTTGATTAAATAGATTTTTTATTTATTTTTCGATTTTTAGTGAATCTGAAGTACACTCACTAATTTGTAGAATATGGGTAGACCTACTAAACGTGCAGCTCATATGAGACAGCGCCATTTATATTATTATTTAAATATATTAAACTAAAACAGTGAAACAAAGAAAAATGCATTTTGGTACTTAATTAATAAATATTAGTTAATATGGTTAAATGTATGAATATAAATTAACATGTTTTGATTAAATAGATTTAGTTGGTGGGGTAATTTAGTTGGGCAGCCATAACATAACCAAATAGTTATTTCTAGTAATAATTAAATAAGCTGTATGTTTATAGATGTTGTGTTATACCATTCTTCACCATAAAATATGACGGAATGTCTGTATATTAAAAAAAGGGGAAGTATCTATATTATCCTAACTAATATTATAAATGCGAAAGTAAGCTTGTTTGTGACGCTTTCACGCCTAAACCACTAAGCCGATTTAAAAAATTCTTTCACCAATGGAAAGCTACATTATCAGGGAGTAATTTAGGCTACATTTTGTCCCCATATTCCCACGGCAACAGGAACTACGCGGGTGAAACCGCGGGAAAAACACTAGTAATCAATATATAAATATACATAAATATAACATGTATATAAGAGTACTTATACGATTCTATATATATATATATGTATAATTTTCAAAATTGGTCTCCACTTTTAGGAGATGTTCAAATATGTTTCAATTACAAACATATACATATATACTAATGCTTACATGCATAACTCATATTATAAAGAGGAAAGATTTGATTTTTGTTTGATTTTTTATTACGATTTAAATCAAAAACTACTCGACCGTTTTTTAAAATTCTTTCACCCTTAGAAAGCTACGTCTTTACCGAGTAATATAGGCTTTATTATATTTTCAAAAACTTATAGATCCATACTTAAAATGGAGCAATGTAACCCAACGTATCAAACTGTTGCCTATAAAAGTTATTATTTCGCGTGCGCTGCGAAAACTATTGACGGTATATAAAGAAGTGTTTTTTACAATAGTACTATAATTACTTGATCATAACGATGTTATGGTAGGTGAATGATAAATCTAGATAGCCTATAAAAGATTCGGCCGTGTATCGTTAATTTGCTACTAAGAATTGAAGATTTCCGTTACTTTGTCATGGATCCTATAATCAGAATCTAACCAAACTATCATCAAACAACCCTTGAAGTATACTCTTTCTAATAAAAAAAAAATCATCGAAATCGGTTGGCGTGATATTGAGTTATTCGTCCATTTGTCGCGCACATACCTCATGCAAATTTACGACTGATATGGTTTTCTCATGGATTCCATTGTCAAACCTGGACTAAAAAAAAATGGGACCCCATGGGAAGCAACCCCTTTCAAATAAAAAAAAAATCATCAAAATCGATTCACCCAGTCGAAAGTTATGAGGTAACAAACATAAAAAAAAAAAAAAACATACAGACGAATTGATAACCTCCTCCTTTTTTTGAAGTCGGTTAAAAAAGGATCTTATTTGCTGTCATAGACGAAACTTTTTGAAGTTTTTATTGCAATGTATATGTAATTCGAGTATATTATTCTACGTAGCCGAGATGGCCCAGTGGCTATAACGCATGAATCTTAAACGATGATTGTGGGTTCAAGCCCAGGCAGGCACCACTGAATTTTCTATTTTTGTGTTTATAATTCATCTCGTGCTTGAGGGTGGAGGAAAACATCGTGAGGAAACCTGCATGTATCAAATTTCACTAAAAATTCTGCCATATGTAAATTTCACCAATCCGCATTGCAGTAGCGTGGTGGAATAAGCTCCACCACTCCGCATTGCAGTAGCGTGGTGGAATAAGTGGTGGAAAAACCTTCTCCTCAAAAAAAGAGAGGAGGCCTTAGCTAAGCAGTGGGACATTCACAGGCTGTTACTTTACCTCTTTTACTTTACTTTACAATCTTAAAGATATTTTTGAACTATTCAAAAATTCGGTACTTACCAAAAAGGCAGTTTTGATATTAAATAATAGTTGTGTGATATCACTACAAAGTAATTTATTTATTTAAAACGCCACGAACAGAGCAAACATTGTAGCCTGACCGACAACCCGAAAGAAGTATATAACACGTGTATTGAGTCATCGTGAGAAAAAATATATGTAAATATTAAATATTCGCCTATGACACCCCTCAAAACTCTCTATGAAAGAAACCATTAAAAATAATAAAGTTAAAATTAAAATTTGTTTAATATTTATATGACCTTTAGCGTCAAGTCGCATAAATATTATATCACCAATATAAAGTATCATTAATAAAAGAGATTAATCAGAGCGATACAGATTTTAGAAATCAATTAGTTTTATGGATTAGCGGGAACACAAACGTCAAATATATATATTAATTTAACCTATATATGTATTTCAAAATAAAGTGTTGCACTAAAGACGTTGGTCAGTGTTGTACAAACATCTGGCGGCGCCGAGTGTAACATCGTACAACAGGTTGAAGGATTTGCTGAAGTTTTATATTGCGGAGCAAAGAGATTTTCAAATGTTAGGAGTAAATAACACGATCTTAGCGTTTAATATTTTCTTTTACTGTAAAAAAGGGCGCTCATCCGACCGGTGAAAGTACAAACGCAGAACCGACATCTTTGCATGTTTTCTGAGGCACTTTAGACTGCCTAGAATTTCTCGACAGATAAACTTTTTTATTCCCCCAGCTCGAGATTTGAAACCAGGATCTCGGAATATGTAGCCTTATACTCCGGCCACGAGACCAACGACGCCGTTACAAGTAATACACTTGACATTGTTGTGTCATTTTCTTTTATCTTAAAAATAATAAAATTGCCCATTGTTTTCTGAATTTGTATTTATATTTTCTTTGTCAAATAAGTTGACGCTTGTAATTTTATTGTCAGTGTTGATACTTATTCAATAATTATGTATCTTATCAGCGATACACGGTATTGTTGTGTTCCGGTTGACGGACGGACGGACGGGTGAGTGAGCCAGTCTTACTACAGGCACAAGGGACATAACATCTTAACTACCGACGTTGTTGGCACATTGATGTAAGGAATGATTAATATTTCGTTCAACGCCAATATCTATGGTGGATGGTGATAAGTTACCATTAGGTGTACAAAACACTCATTTAATAGTTATGTGTTGACATGACGTAGGCATCAAGGAGATGAAGATTCAAACAATACATTTGCCTTTCATCAACATTTCAGCTCCTTTCATATTATATTCTCACTTGATAAATGCCTCGTTCTTATAAAAGAAACAAGAAATTATTCAGGCCTGTTTCCAGAGTGCGCATCCTCCACTAGCTACTCGTATTAGATATGCGAGACACATTACAGTTTCACAACAAATGCCATTTACTTAACCCTTTTTCGCGGAGTATCTCCTGCCCCAACCCCGCACCCCTCCACTCCACTTTGAATCTAGAATAACCGATTGTTGACTTATTCATTGCTTTCACTCTAGTTGACTTGCTGACATTTATATGTATAAATAGAAATAGTCTAATGGAATCCAATGTTTATCAGATAAAGATATCGGCAGATATTTAAAATAATTAAATAGCAAAACTTGAATAAAATACTATTAAATAGAATACTTCGTTTGGCTTCGTCTATATGAACACAATTAACTGTTTCCAACTTGTCGTTTGTAGTTAGACGTAATTATTTGTAAATTATCATAACCGATCACGTGACCGGCCTCAGGGCGGTTATACGACTATAGAAGCTTGATTAATTTACAGGAATATTAAAAATATCCATACTGCCTGCGCTATCTACATCATAATTACAGGCTTGCATTATTATAAAAGGTTGGCGTGAAAGGTTGAGTAATATTAAGTCGAGTTAAAAATAATGTCATATTTTTAATTCTATAACACTGTAATTAGCTCTATTTATGGAAATAGTAATTGCATGAGCACTTGTAGTAAACATTTATAGTTAACGAAGAAAATATCGAATGAAATTATTTTAAATAATAGAACATGCACTCTCACTTAACGTTCATTTTATACTAGCTGCCCGTCCCGACTTCGTACGGGTAAAATAAAAAAATTATCCCTTGCATTTTTTAATCAATAAGATATAAACATTCACCAATCGATTTATTCGCCCATACAGTACAGTTTATATATGTTCAGTACAGGGCATATAATAATTCTATTTCCTACTAATATAATAAACACGAAATTTTGTATGGATGTATGGACATTTGTTACCCTTTCACGTAAAAGTACTGAATTGATTTTAATGAAACTTTACAATAATATAGCTAATACATCAAAATAACAAATAGGCTATAATTTATAAAGCTATTAATAATTATTAATTTATAAATTGACCAAAATATAACAATAAGAATTTTAAAGAAGATAACTTTTGTCTCTTACACTATATCATTTGGACAAATGTTTTAAAAGTTACGACGATGACAAAGTGAGTGCGCGACACTATGCAGCAGTACACTGTGGGAGAAGAATTCGGTCATCGGCTCATCGCTGGGTGTGCGACTCGCATGCAGGAATACGTCATCGATGGTTGTCCGTTTTGCGGTTTTTCAAGTCGCACGCACTTTACCTGTATGTAATTTATTAATAGGTAGGTTTTTATAGTGCCAGGTTGCATACCTTCGGGTTGTAGCGGAATGGGCCGGCACGCCCAGCCGGAATTACCACTCTCTCACTTAAAATCGGCGTAAAGTAATAGCTACGCTACCATAATTTTGAGTGCAAATAACAAAATGCTAAACACACAATGTCTTACTGCTACCCTATGACAACCAAAAGTTCTAAGACCTGTCGTTTTCAATGACCGGCTTGGTTGATTTTAGTGAGAACTGTTATCACATGTACACTTATTATAGTGCATGCTCAAACAATGTCCATTCCCTGCATCGCTAATGCGCCATCAACCGTAGGAACGAAGATGTTATGCCCTATGTGCCTGTAGTTTGATAGAATAAAAAAAATTGTACGCTTGCTCTTTTATGGTTTTAACTATACTCAACGGCGTAGATAGGCGGCGGGCTATTTAATATTTTTATAAATTAAATTTTACTAAAAGCCATTGAAGTAACTATAAATATATTAAGTCAAACTACAGGAATTCATAATAAGTCCACTGATGATTATTTAAAGAATAATCATCAACTTCAAAATAAAAAAAAAACCGTTACTAAAGTTTTTCTTAACAGAAATGCATTTCATACATATTAATTTCAAATCACAGATTTTCAAATTTCAAGCAAACATTTATCCTTTACTTATATTTATGCGGGCAACAGCTAGCGTACGGGCGACAGCGGGACGCGGGGCGCGCAAGCGGTTGCATCACGCGTTTGTATCATGGGTGTTGGACCGCCTGAATTTATTTAGTGCGCGATAATTTTAAAATTACGATTACTCCTAAGATATTGATTTAAATTGGGTGGTGTAAAGGGCAATTATAATATACATTAAATGCTCAAAGTAAATAACGTATTTATTTTAATAAGGATTAATATCATATCCGTTTTTATAGCTTTCCAATTTTACCATTTTTATGTAAACATTTTTTAAACATTAAAATGGGTATAGTTAGCTATCCTTAAAAGATAGACATATGCCATCGCGGACTTTTTTGTAGATCTATGAAAGGGGAACAATTTTACCATACATTATTTTGTTATAACTCAAAGGGATTGTACAGCGTTTTCGATGAAAGCTCCCAATCGGCTCGTTTTTCTTCCGACTTCTTCAACAATTATCGCTATATTTCAACAAATTTACAGAAAACATTAATGCATTATACACGTAAACCTTCCTCTTGAATCACTTTATCCATTGGTGATAACCGTATGAAAATCCGTTTAGTACTTTTTTAGTTAAGCGCGTTTATACAGAAAGACATGAAACGCGGGGGACTTTGTTTTATAATATTTAAGGAAGCGGTTGCATCACGCGTTTGTATGATGGGTGTTGGACCGCCTGAATTTATTTAGTGCGCGATAATTTTAAAATTACGATTACTCCTAAGATATTGATTTAAATTGGGTGGTGTAAAGGGCAATTATAATATACATTAAATGCTCAAAGTAAATAACGTATTTATTTTAATAAGGATTAATATCATATCCGTTTTTATAGCTTTCCAATTTTACCATTTTTATGTAAACATTTTTTAAACATTAAAATGGGTATAGTTAGCTATCCTTAAAAGATAGACATATGCCATCGCGGACTTTTTTGTAGATCCATGAAAGGGGAACAATTTCACCATACATTGTTTTGTTATAACTCAAAGGGATTGTACAGCGTTTTCGATGAAAGCTCCCAATATGCTCGTTTTTTTCCGACTTCTTCAACAAATTTCGCTATATTTCAACAAATTTACAGAAAATATTAATGAATTATACACGTAAACCATCCACTTGAATCACTTTATCTATTAGTGAAAACCGTATGAAAATCCCTTCAGTAGTTTTTTAGTTTAGCGCGTACATACAGACAGACATGAAACGCGGGGGACTTTGTTTTATAATATTTAAGGATTTAAGGATGTGGAGAATTTTCGATGACGAGAACAGAAAACTTAATATAACAAAAAACTGCTGTCTCGTTAACCTAGTGACATCATATACTAGGTCTGGCAGAGCATCCAAAACCGGCGGTCCAGCGCCTGGACTCTTCCAGTCTAGTCCGATGCCGTCGATTAGAAAATACACTCATTTTTGCGCATATACTTGTATCTATGATATCTTATGCAGTCCCTTTACAGAATCACCGATGTGGCCAACATTACTCACAAGGCTATCATAGTAAAATAATAAGGTCCTCTGTACACACAACAGAAATTGCAACCTTTGATGACGTCACTTTTGACTTAAATTTGTTTATGATTGCCTTTGCAATCTTGTAACATTTTGTTTTTTTTATAGTGTAGCCGACCTTTATATATACATTATACATATAATATAATCTCACAATTAACATAACAATAGCGTTGTTAAAGGCTACGATTACTTCCAGCACTTTCTTATTCAACCCTTGTAAGTGAGTCGATCAATCAAGGGCGACGAAGCCCTACTAGTTTTTTTTATTTCACGACTTTGATGGTGACTTTGTAATGAACCGAACTTTTACCTTAGGTAAAATACAATATCCAGAATTTAAAAAGATTAAAAAAAATATTTTTTTATTTGTTTATAAAAAAACTACACTGAAAACAAATACATTTCTAAAATTAAAACACAAATAAGGATAATACTTTAAATTTAATTTTTACTATCATTACAAATGCAATAATAACTTTGTTTGTGTGTTTACTAAGAACATTATTTAAGACGGCCTTAAGTCAATTTACTCGTCTACGTAGTATATTGATATATTATGAAATGAGGAAGGGCCCGAATGGAAGCGACGAAGAACTGGAGTGTAACTTTGCCGTGACCTATCATTATCATTGGATTACAATTTTACTGGATAAATGATGCACTGCAGTAGATTACGTAGTAGGTGTTTGCGTGACAAAAATATATCGTAGGCGACATATTTAATAACTGTGACCAAATCTGCAGTTTTATGTTTCTCGACATCGCCTGCGAAATCTTTTTTTTTCTAACTACAACATGATTTATTTCATCGCAAGAAATATACTCAATCTATACCTAACATTGAAAAGATCAAATAACAAAAAAGATTATTTAATCAATGACGATGAATATATTAACTCTTCGTCGCAATAAAATTGCAAAGGTTACGCTCAACACTCACTCATTATATATAAATAAGCGTGTAAATAATAAAAAGGCGCCGGATAAAGCTCGGGGTACGTGACCGAGGTAATATTCCGCGTTATCACGTGTGAATTCGTTTGTTTCGACGTTACTCGTAACATTTGTCGTTGAACGGTGTTGTTTGTTTTTTCCGAGTCACTCATATAAATGTAGGCGAATAAATAATGCGGAGCGGCGGCGGTGATACCGGCGATGCTGGTGTCGTTTTTATTCATTGCTACGAGTTGTGAAATTGTTTAGAAAATTTGGTTCGAATATGTTCAGGACATTTAGAGTACGCGTGTACATTTTAACAAGCGAGACAGTGGCAATATATTTGCTGTTTTGTGAAATTAATATAAAGGTTTACGAGTAACAAATACTTGTCTGTCTGTAAATTAAAAGACATCTTCAAATATAATATATTCAAATTAGATAAAAAAACCGTAACATGCAGAATATACAATATTACATATGAAAATAAATAAAACTACGTTAACACAAGAAATTAAAAAAAAACCATATTACTCACCGGTGAAAAGGTCGTGGGCTCAGTTTGCAGCTTATATAAGTAAATTTTATATTATTATAGTAATACATGGAGTATTACTAAATGATTATAAGACTCAAAGCTCGGAGTTTGTAAAAATATGACGATTCAAATGTGCTTGTAAGAGCCCCTTTGATAAAAGTATATTCACATTTGATTTTATTGTGAACTATGTTTTCCTAATATAATAACTACTTTCTTTTGTTATAAAATATAATTCAACAATTCTTGTATGTATAATGTATATTAATTTCGCGTTTCTCGAATACGTCTCCAACGATTTGGCATACTTTTTTCAATTAATTTATTAAGTTTATTTAGATAATTATGTAAAAATATTTCATAAAAAAGCCGAGAAGAAGTATGTTCGCTCAGATACACTGACACATACTAAAATTTAAATTGATTAAAATCAGTATATAGGTAAAGTAATACGCGATCAATGATTAAAATCTAAATAAAAGTATTTCATATTATGCTTGTGTAGTTGTTTAAAAGAAATAAATACACATTATTTTGTGTACATATGTAAAAAGACTCACTATATAAAACCTCTACGATCGTTGTTCGCACGCTAACTTGAAGTCGTTAAGAGTAGAATATTTCAAACACAGTAAGTTGTATTCAAGTTTACAGGGCGAGAAACTTGAATATAATAATCTTTAATAGAAACAGAGTTTGCGTTGTATATAAAATATTATAAGAAAAGTCGTGTCTGTTTTTAAAATAATTTTATGAAAATCTTTAGTTCAATTACTGGCATATACCCAGGAGATATTGATGCAAATCCTTTTGGTTATATACTCACCCCTACTCTTAATTAGTCCATCGTCCGATTGCGATCCAGTGATACTAAATCCACTGAGCAGTACTCAGCTGTGCTCGCTCGTATCACTAATAAAGTAAATTTCCCAGCTCCTTTCACTGAACTACCTCAGCTTCCGTATACCAAGGTGACTTCTCTGTATCGGTTTATGAGTTTCAGAACTCAGATCAGACGTATACATAGCTTCTGTATTCAAATGTAAGGTGCTTGAGCAAAACATTTGACGGCAACCACATGACTATAAGCAATAAGCATTACCTTTTACAGAGTCACCATTTAGTTACAAGTGATACCAATTACCGTTATTAAACTCTACGATACACCAAAATAATCTGAGATACGTCTTAAATATGTCAAGACAAGAACTGAGATGCGAGTTGTAGTATCAATAACACAAAGGCACAAAAGTAAATCATTATCGCGAATACTAAAGTGGATGTGTGTATGAGTATTTCACCTGGAACTTAATTGCTAAGTACTCCACTAATGATGGTATCAAAATAATGTAAGGAGTAAGTACCTTCATTTGTCTACGGCCTTGTACCCTCGTCAGGTCAAATAATTATCTTCTCAACAAGTAGTAATTAATATTACTCAAAAAAGGTAATGGAGAGTGGTGTGGGCGAGATTCGGGTTACCTTCTTCATGGCCATAGTTTATTAAAAGATTATTTACAAACTTAAAATTTAATCTTCCCTGCGTATAAATATAAAGAAATATATTTTTTTTTCATAGGAAAGCGGACGAGCATATGGGCCACCTGATGGTAAGTGGTTACCAACGCCCATAGACAATGGCATTGTAAGAGTTGTTAACCATCTCTTACATCGCCAATGCACCACCTTGGGAACTAAGATGTCATTTCCCTTGTGCCTGTAATTACACTGGCTCGCTCACCCTTCAAACCGGAACACAACAGTACCAAGTACTGCTGTTTTGCAGTAGAATAATAACTAAATAGTTGTAATTGTATCATAATACTATTCATACCTGGTGACAAACATATTTAATTAATTAAAAAATTATCATCTTTATTCCAGCCTACCTGTAGTACCACCAATAAAAAAAAACAGGTATCATATAACTATGAAAAATCACAGCCCATAAGCCCATTTTCGACAGGTTGGAAAGATTATATTCGTCTCTTAATTAAAACGATACTTATTTTCTAATGACATTCGGATAATGTGGTAAAAGTCGCGTTCAAGAATAAACTGAAACACCACAAATAAATACCGAAGCAGTCCTTAATAATTTCTGAAACATGATCAGATGAATCGAGTTCACGTTCCGATTCAATTTAGATTCTTGATTTATGTATGAAATGTATGAAAGGAGCAATCGAAAGCAAATGACGAGAGGAAATTGGAAGCGCGCATGACGATTTATTGCTTCCCACTAGGAGCGGGTAAATAGAAAATATTACAGACGTGTCGTCGGCCGGCGGGGAGGTAAGACTGACGGATATTTATTATTCTTGTAATTATTGTGATGTTCCGTCGACACGTTTCACCTCTTTATTATTGTCCTCATTTAATTGAAACAGTTTACGTATTTAAGAACACTCACAAATTACAAAAAAATTACACAATATTGATATTTTTGATATACGCTATTTACTGATATATTAATGTGTATCTCAATTTTGAAAAAAGGGAACTAAATACATTTCCTCTAAAATGTTTCAATATAATTTCAATTCACTTTGAACTTTCTAAAATGGATATTGGATACCCTCATTTGCCATTACAAATGTAAACTAAGCACGAAACCGCCACTTCGTAACGTAGCAAATCAAAGCGCTTTCGAGCGCTGTGAACCGTCCCATAAAGCTGTGTCCACACGTCACCTGCGACTAGTTCGACCACGACAAAGCACCAGCATCGGCGCTGAGTACATAACCCAAGCACTAACTTTTATTATACGGCTGCGGGCGTGTAATTACCTTTGTATCGGAACGTGTGTCTTCGCAACTCCTCTCTGGCGCTTCGTCTCGTCGGTAACAACTTCCCTGAGGTTCTACCTCAGCGCTATTAAGTTGGATTTCGTTTGCCTTTGGAAACGACTTTGGAATTTGTATTTCATTGAATCGCACTAGTTATAGTGGTATTGTTATACTGTACGCATTAAGTCGAAAACTATGGACCGTTTTTAAAAATTCTTTCACCATTAGAACGCTACATCTTTACCGAGTAACATAGACTAAATTCTCCCGCTTTACATACTCGTAGACAACCATACAGGTTATTTTACTACGAGCATTTTCCCCGCCTTTTTTCTTAAAATGGGTACGGGCTAATGGATCACTGATGGTACCTACGTACTCTGCATAGACATTGGTGCTGTAAAAAATATTGACCAATCCTTACGTCGCCAACGCGCCACCAACTTTGGGACCAAAGATGTTATGTACTATTATTATTACTCTCGCTCGCTCACTAGCATAACTATTTGGCGGAAGAATACCAGATGAGTGGGTGTACTACACAATAGAATGGTGGTGGTGGTTTCTTTTCAAAATTCAATTTCAAAAACATCATTGGTAATGTTATAATAGCAATATAGTTTTATAAGAAAAATACAAAATATTTTAAACGGATAAAAAGTTAAGAAATTTATACAGGCCTTGTAAAGCCGAGTGTCACACCGAATGTAATCAAAATAATGAGGTACTTCGTGCGACTTAAAACTTCAAATTTGAATTGTAAATAGCTTCGGCGTAAAAATGTAAAAAATAAAAAACGTCTCATTATTTAAGGCAAAAAACATTTTTAAGTTAGAGTACATCGTTTCAGATTTATGTTTTTACTTAATGTTTTTGACGGGTTTATTTTTTCATGAATTTTAACACGAAATTTAGATTTAATCAAAGTACATACGATAATATACTACTGTACATACTCAACATTTAAGTTAGTAGCCAGAATGAAAAAGTATCGCTGAGTATCTTTCGTCAGTTTTTCTCAGGCCCCGGTAATTCTTCGTCTAACCGGTGATACTTTATAATTTAACAATCAAGAAGTAAGTGTATGGTTTTTTAGTAACATCATCCAAAATATTATTTTTAAAAACGAAATTAACTTTAAAAAATAACAGAAATCGCGTTAAAACGTAAAAAAACTCAAATGCCTTTTTTAATAAAACGGTAGGTAAGGTATTTCATACAATTTTGTAAACTGTGTAAAGTCAGATAATATTGCGCATATATTTATATTTGCAGAAAGTATCCATACGTGAATACAACCAATAATTTTACTAAATCAACGATTTCAATGATGAATACACTTTTTAGATGTAGTCGGGAGAAAATACTATATTCCAAGCACGTTTACGAAATGTTGATTAAGAAAAAAACACATTCCGCGCGTTCCCCCGCAATGATCACTTAACGGCCACAGCCCAGAAAAAAGGTTCTATGTCGCCGATTTAATACAATGATTTCTTAGATTATTAGAAAATCTGTTCTAAATGACTGAAGCTGTATCGAATTATCCGGGATTTCAAATACAAAATTGATTTTATTACATCAATTATACGTTTTTACATCGTTTTCAAAGTTCAAATTAAATAAAACGAGAAAGATATCTGTACGAGTAAATAGACCGAGATATTAAAGTGAAAGGTATTAATTTAAATGTGAATAATAAATGAAGCATCTATTATTATTGTTAGTAAATGTTTGGTTACGATTACTATTGGTCTAAGCCCAAGCCTGTTCGTGCAGGTGCGGTTCGCATACCAACTATTTTACAAGCCATAAATTTATAATAGGACATTGTAAAAACAAAAACCGACTTCTTAAAAAAATTAATATGCACTAAAAAGTAAAAAAATAATTGCGTATTCTTCTATAATTTGATAATTAACTCACTATTTTCTACTCATCAATATGTAGGTACGAATGTGTTGTGTGGTTGATAATTTATTTACAATTATTGTTACTTTTGGAGTCGATGTCAGCCAAGGTGGGCTTATAACTACATACATAGTTGTAGGTGAGATGTGCTTGTGTCGCACGCGCAACTTAACGAAGCGAATAAAAGTCAATTTGTAATGTGTATGTTTTTAAAAGATTCCCGTATTATTATTGCTAGGTATATTATAGTGTTTCCTTAGCTGACATCGACTCCAAAAATAACAATAATTGTAAATAAATTATCAACCACACAACACATTCGTACCTACATATTGATGAGTAGAAAATAGTGAGTTAATTATCAAATTATAGAAGAATACGCAATTATTTTTTTACTTTTTAGTGCATATTAATTTTTTTAAGAAGTCGGTTTTTGTTTTGTTAAAATTTTTATTTATTTTTCGATTTTTAGTGAATCTGAAGTACACTCACTAATTTGTAGAATATGGGTAGACCTTCTAAACGTGCAGCTCATATGAGACAGCGCCGTTTATATTATTATTTAAATATATTAATCTAAAACAGTGAAACGTAAAGAAAAATGTATTTTGGTACTTAATTAATAAATATTAGTTAATATGGTTAACTAATGTATGAATATAAATTAACATGTTTTGATTAAATAGATTTAGTTGGTGGGGTGTTGGGCAGCCATAACATAATCAAATAATTATTTCTAGTAATAATTAAATAAACTGTTCGTTTATAGATGTTGTGTTATACCATTCTTCACCATAAAATATGACGGAATGTCTGTATATTAAAAAAAAGGAGAAGTATCTATATTATCCTAACTAATATTATAAATGCGAAAGTAAGTTTGCTTGTGACGCTTTCACGCCTAAACCACTAAGCCGATTTAAAAAAATCTTTCACCAATGGAAAGCTACATTATCAAGGAGTAACATAGGCTACATTTTGTCCCCATATTCCCACGGGAACGGTAACTACTTGGGTTAAACCACGGGAAAAACACTAGTAATTAATATATAAACATACATAAACATAACATGTTTATAAGAGTACTTATACGATTCTATATATATATATATATGTATAATTTTCAAACTTGGTCTCAACTTTTAGGAGATGTTCAAATATGTTTCAATTACAAACATATACATATATACTAATGCTTACATGCATAACTCATATTATAAAGAGGAAAGATTTGATTTTTGTTTGATTTTTTATTACGATTTAAATCAAAAACTACTCGACCGATTTTAAAAATTCTTTCACCCTTAGAAAGCTACGTCTTTACCGAGTAATATAGGCTTTATTATATTTTCAAAAACTTATAGATCCCTACTTAAAATGGTGCAATGTAACCCAACGTATTAAACTGTTGCCTATAAAAGTTATTATTTCGCGTGCGCTGCGAAAACTATTGGCGGTATATAAAGAAGTGTTTTTTACAATAGTACTATAATTACTTGATCATAACGATGTTATGGTAGGTGAATGATAAATCTAGATAGCCTATAAAAGATTCGGCCGTGTATCGTTAATTTGCTACTAAGAATTGAAGATTTCCGTTACTTTGTCATGGATCCTATAATCAGAATTTAACCAAACTATCATCAAACAACCCTTGAAGTATACTCTTTCTAATAAAAAAAAAAGTCATCGAAATCGGTTGGCGTGATATTGAGTTATTCGTCCATTTGTCGCGCACATACCTCATGCAAATTTACGACTTATATGGTTTTCTCATGGATTCCATTGTCAAACCTGGACTAAAAAAAAATGGGACCCCATGGGAAGCAACCCCTTTCAAATAAAAAAAAAATCATCAAAATCGATTCACCCAGTCGAAAGTTATGAGGTAACAAACATAAAAAAAAAAAAAAAAAAAAAAAAAAAAAAAAAACATACAGACGAATTGATAACCTCCTCCTTTTTTTGAAGTCGGTTAAAAACTACCTTAGTTTATTTGTAAAAAATGACAAAGCCGACACTAAGTGATTATTTATGAAAGAATATCACACAACAGCAAATGTCTTTAGTCACTCCTAAAGGAAACTAACTTCAGGCTGCTTTCGTGATCTTTTCAATATAGAAAAACAATAATCGTATTATTAGCTCGTCGTAAGTGCGAATGTTTGCCAAATAAATCATCTCCCTTCGAAGCATCATTCTCCTCGAAGTTTTGTTTTCCATCCACTTTATTACTTTCAGCTGTAACTTAGTGCGAGTTGTTTTCGATAAAGCGATGAAGGGTTAAGTTATATTGCTGCCAGATCCCGTCTTAAATTGAAGTTTAGTCAGTCATAGCATTTTTGGTACAAGTCCACTCGTCATGATTTGTACAAAAACTATTTATGCATTTTTTTTGTGTAAATTGATGTAAAAAAATAAACAATTTATTATTAATACTTTTATAATATATGTTTGATCAGGGTCTAATAAGTTTGTGTTGGGGTACCTTTAAGTATTAGCTATTCATTTATGGTTTAAATATAATCACATAATTTACTAGTATTATAGTTATATCAAGAACGGAGTTCAGAAGTGGAACATACGATCGCACATTTCAGAGCGAAAACGCGCCACAAAAGCAACCATTAGCGCCGTGTCGCGAGTCGGCCTAATTCCCGATGGCTCGGCACACTGAGAAACGTTGGATTGTAAATACACAGCACACACTGACATTTCAAAGAGCAAGATGTCTGCGAACTGCATTTCATCCGTCAAATTAATTGGTGCGTAATTATGGAATGCGTCTGCAAATAGTCACCGTGCAATTTAATATAGTTATTGCAATGCTATTTTTTATTTTACAATCTCCTAAACAATAGTGAATTGTGACTTATGTGCTTTTGTCAAAATTCCTCGTTCCTCGTTTTGTATTGTTATGTTCCAATGTGCAGGCTGAGATAATCATTGTTATCAATAAATAATATAACGAACTATATATGATAGCTAGGCTATATTAGGCTATTGACGTGGTCGTACCATCACTTGAATACTGAAAATCATTTACAATAAAATAGTTAATACAATAATGATAACTAAGCCGTTTGCCACTTCCAACCCTTTCCTGTTCCGAGGTCGCAGAACTATTTCTCGCCACATACGAATATAATTAGGATGCTTATTAAATTATCCAATTTAATTATAACACCAGAATTTATGGCGCGCACTGTTTCGGTTTTAAAGCACGCGTGCCGGTTTAATTAGTGAGTTTTATGTTTTTAATAGCTTTTGCTCCTCTACCATTATTATGATAATCAAACAGACAGTCGTCACGGATTAATTGCACTACAAGTAATTAATACGAACTTCACTCTTTTGCACGTTCGTATTATTTATTGTTTTATTCTGCTATTCAAGTTTAATAATTATTTTATGTTGCATTATACTCATATTATATACCCTTTTATAATGTAGTTACTACGGCACCATATCCTGGCGATGCCGGACGCAGCATCCAGTTGTGTAAATTAGCTGATTCTGTATTTACTCACTCTAATAATAATTAATTAATCATTTTTATACTCAGTTACGATATTTTAACATATAATCCCGAGTTTGTAACTTCATAAGCTAGCCTATAGACTAACGAGACAGTATAGGTTTATAACCTATTAATTGTATTCAAACTGTCTGCAAAAAGTAACGACTAGCTTTTAGAATAGCAATTTTGCATGTCTTTCTGTGATTGTTATTCAAAAAGAAAATATGTTAATTAAACATGTTGAATAGGGTTCTGTTTTAATTTATTCATATAAAATATAAAAACTATTAGTTAAATTGACACTAAGCGTAGTAGGTCAATTACCGGAAGGTAGGGCTCGGGATTCAGTGGGCGAGTATTTTTAGCAATCATTACAGTAGCATTATTAAGTAGTTTTTTTCAAAAAAATATGACTTTGGACCATTAATGAATGAATAGCTTCAGTCGCATCCAAAGGAGCTAAACATTGACGTTTTTGTGCTTTCGAAAGTGAGGATTAATTCTCTGACATTTTTAACTTGTATTTATTTTGTTAATTTCTCAATATAATAATGTCTTATGTATATCACTTTAAACATTCGTAAGGCTTATAATTGGTGGTATTGTGATGTCGCGAGAATTCTACTTAATAACATTATTTGTAGTTGGAGGCTGAATTGGAAAACTTGTTGTAGCCGTTTGTCAGTTTCGAACCAAAGATTTATACGAATTTATAGTAGACTTTGATTTATAGCGACTGAACAGTAAAACACAAATTGTCTCTCTCTATCATCAGGAACATTATATTTTAAAGGAGAAGACCGAGCGTTGTATAACTTAACAATCGATATACAACGTTTACTAAAGTAAATAGCATGTGAATGTCCCACTGCTGGGCTAAGACCTCTTTTAGTAATTATAACTTTTATATAGGCACATAATCATTTTAATATTTATTACTTATACATTGTGTATGAAATGTTCTAAGAATGTTCTGAATGAAATGAAATGTTCTAAAGAAATGTTCTAAGAAACAGACTGTAACAATGCCTCACGACGTGTAGTTATGATAAAATGTGGATTTTATTTATTACATTCTGTCAACAAGATTTTCTATATTATAATAATAGCTGAAATTTGTCTGAAACAATTCACATTACGACGGGCGATAGACGGTAAAGTTTACGACGACACTGGAACTCTTTCGGGATAATCGCATTACATAAAGATTATTGTACGTATTCAAAACTAACCTTATTACGGGGACTTACCTCGCTGAGGAAATCTTTCGTTTATTTTAGGATGAGCACAGACATGAGACGCAGCTGTGTCGTATTTTATTTAAAACTAAGTAAGGGTAAAATAAGTGTTTTTTTATAGCACAGGTAGGTGGAAAGAGGAAATGAACCGGCAGATGGTAAGTGACACGACAGACGCAAAATACGCTTTTTATGAACTATTTCTGTTTTAGAAACTTTTGTAGATTATAATAGTAAGATATAGTAGTAAATTTAGCGTATAGAGTATGTTAAGATAATAATAATTTAAGTATTATATAATGTAACTATTGTTATTGCTGTTGTTTTGGTGTTGTTAGACTAACGATTATCGCGTTTCTAATAATCGTAATCTTTGTAAGATTACAGTTAATATGACCCCACACCACTATGACTACACTCGAATTAATTAATAAATACATCGAGTTTGAAGTTTATCTAAATATATTTGTCGCATGTCTGCACGGCATTTCGTCTCGTATTACGCTCTCACCAGTACAACAAACCGTGTCGGTGACGAGTGGTTAGTGCTCATAAAATATTTTAATCAACGCAGAATTACTTGAGAAAATAAACCTCGCTTCAGTCTTCCGAGACGAACGCTCAAAGCTTAGGAGACATAATTATTCACGAGAGATTTTGAGCACATCCACTAAGGCTTAGTGGAACGGTTTGGGTGTGGCGCAGGTTTGAATCGAGTAACTATTGACCACATTGATTTCGTACAGATAACATATCAATATTTCACAGATTATATATAAAATAAAATTAGTGTAACAAGCTTATAAGACTAGAAGTGAACAGGTATGAAAATGTTTTGTCATCGTCAGTCATTTATCGTCATATTCAAAATCAAAGTTTATGCGCGTCATCGTTAAAGATCTACACTATAAAATGTTAATCTTTCGCCCTCAAACGGAACTGTAATAAACTATTAAAAATAATTATATACTAGCTAAAGGAGAATTCCTTTTATAAAGGCAGGAGGTCGGCTTGATTTACAGTTATTATTTCTATTTTAAGGAAAAGTGGTTTATGATAAGGATCGCGTGCATGAAAATTGCATACAAACCGACGAATTGCATTCCTTCATAGCTCGTAATTAAATAAATATAATCGAATACGTTTTGCAGCGCGTTTGTATACTTAGCAGACTATGACCTCATTTTTACTATAATATACAATTCACATTTATAATAGGCTATGTATAAAAACAAAACAATTACAATTATTTAGAGCCCTGGTAGCCCAATTATAGAATGGGAGAATCTTAACCGTAGGATGCGGGTTCAAAAGCAAGCAAACAGAGTAACGTTTCGTTTATGTGCCTATTTCTTGTGTTTATAATTCATCCTGTGCTCAGCGGTGAAAAAAAATATTATGTTCGGATTAAATTTGGAATTCCCGGGTCGAGCCAAGTAATTTTGGTTTTTCTATCAAAAAAGCCTAGTTGCCGGTTTTTCGTAATCAGTAAGCTGTCACTGTGATAACCCTTCCATAGAGAGCACGTAATACACTTTGTCCTATGCATGTATGTCTCATCAGATTACGAGAGTGAGGAGACGGAGAGTGCACCTTTGCACACACGCCTGTTTCGTAATACATCCAGCGCAGTTGTCTAGGTTTAGTGAAAGCATCAGAATCATTATGTCATAAGGAATTTTGATATCGATAAATTTGTATGACATTATAGAAGATAAAGATTTAGCTGATTTAAATAATATATTTCAATTTTTAATTTAATTGTAATCGAAGGAAGTTGTGAGTTTAAAACCTTCCCTTATAAGTAAGATGAAAGCGAAGCAATGATTAGTAATCATTTCCAAGATTGCCTTTGTATTCCGTCCTGCATCTTGATTAGTAAGACCTTCCATTTTCATTCAGGCTTTTATTATAAAGCAAAAAATATCTAAGAACTACACGTAGAACAATTTGTACCGGCAAGATTTTCTCAAGCAAAAATTTCATTTTAAATGGTTATTATAAATTTTGCTTAAGACTCTTATTTGAAGTTTGTTGAAGAGTTTTATTAATAGGTATATCCCGCTATAAATATATTACCATCCGGAGTGATTCTCAGAAATGCGATATTTGTATAAAATTACCTAAAGTAATTTCGGAAGTTATAGGTACTTTTTGGAAAATATTCTCGTACGTACCGAACGAGTATATTTTAGTAAATAAACGAAAACACGTCCTCCTAAGCAGCGTTTGCTAAAAATTGCTTCCTTAAAATTTTGCAACGTTACGCGAAATTGGAAAATTTCTGAAAATTTTCTATTCGCTCGATTGAAATTTCCGACGACGTCCGTACAACGATTGTGTAAAGACTCGGAGGATATACGGTGCATACTCGACTGGCTCAACTAAACTTGAATTAGGCTCTATCCACACTATTTCTATACTCGCTAGGTTTCCGATACTGTAAAATATTTTCAATACATACAGAACTTCAATAGACTGATACTTTATTTATTTAGTTAAATAGTAAACATACTTACATATGACATGTAATGAAAAGCAAAAATGACGACAAAAAATAGCTTAACATTACAGTTAGTAATACATTAATTAGAATACGGTTAACAAAGTAAAACTATTAAGAGATGGGAATCTAATGAATGAGTCTGCAAGAGAGAAGATGGTTAACATCTCTTATATCTCTCATAATGCCAATGTCTACGGGCGTTGGTGACCACTTACCATCAGGTGGCCCATATACACCTCCACCTTCCTATGCAATAAAAATGCTTTTATCAGATAATGATACGTGACATTTTGATGATAATGTCCTCCTGACAGATTTCAACTACGAACTAGAACCACAAACAATAGTAGACAACTGCGTAGCTCATACTAAAGTGTAGGCGTATGTGCGTATACATATTATAGACTCATGGGACTGCCGATGAGACCTGATGGGGCTCTGGGCTGCTGCTGATAATTTATCGACAACCCAATAACCTTTAATAACCCGACCCGAAATTTAAACCCAGGACCTCGGTATATGTAGCCTTACAAGCAACTAGGCTACTAGACCAACTAGTTACTCAAAATGTCATGATACAATCTCATGAAATATCTGACCTGAAAGTTCTTTTTACAACTATGTTCCTACTATTATTCGGAATAATTAACAAGTGGTAGGACAACTCACTTATAAATGATTCTAATGCGTACCATGTATATTTCGCATTATCGTGATTCCCACCAGCTTTATCTCTAACTGAACTAGTGTTATAGCAGACCAAGGCACATAACGTCTTACAAAGATTGTCATAATTTTTGCGCAATGATATATTGAAAAATGGCTTATACTCCTTAAAATACTAATATCGATGAATAGAGGTGACGACATAGTAATACATACATATATTCATATCTATTGTATTTCATTTAATTTAGAGTCCTTGTGAAATTAGGGTTTATTTAAAGAGAAGAGTGTTGATGTTTGGTATTTCTTTATCTCGTTCAGACTCTGGTGCCATAAATAAAGTTTTATTGTATAATTTTTAACGGTGTCACAACTGTTTAATAAACATAATTATAATAAAACGATAAATAATTTTGTCGTAATAGTGAAACAATGAAATTATTTAATAATGAGTCGCACAGAGTGCAACGTTATAGTGTGTATCGTGCTTAAAGATACGAATGGTCTCCGTCTATACACACGTTATGAGCCACGACTTTTCCACTTTTAAACGACATTTATTTTTGTTCCGGGAAACGTTTTCCTTGTGTCAACTTAGTTGCTGTATATTTGATAAGATGATCGTTACCATTTCTTTTCCATCCTAACATTTTAAAATAATTTACCCGAAATTTTGAGGTGAATCATACAGTTTTCACACCTTTTAAAGAAAATATTTGTTTTCTAACATGTTCTTAACCTCCGGGTATATGCAAATAATAATTATGAGCTGATAATTTTTATCATAACAATGATGTTAATTTATAATTTAATTTTAACCATTTTAAAAATATATATTTATTATTTTTAGTTGCCTTTAATTTATGAACTTATATGTACACTTATGACATGCATGTTATATATATTACGACTGCCTCGTTGGTCTAGTGGCTTGATATAAGGCCGCAGACTCGGTGGGCCTGGGTTCAATTCCCAGGTAGGGCCATTAAATAGTTATTGGGGGTTTCTGTCCGAAAATTCTCAGTAGAAGCCCGGAGTCTGGAAGTTGGAAGTGTGAACACTCTCGTGCCTCGGAAAGCACGTTACGCAGTTAGTCCTGCGCCTGAACTCTTTTCGGTCGTGTCGGATTGCCGTTCCATCGGATTATGAGAGCTAAGGAAAAGAGAGTGCACCTGTGTTTGCGCACACACCTGTGCACTATAATATCTCCTGCGCAGTTGGGTAGTCTCTCTTGAGATTGGCCGCCGTGGCCGAGATCGTTCTGGAGGACCTTATATATATATATTATATTTATAAATGCTTTATATGTATTGTATGTTATATAATTTTACAAATAAATATATAAGGAAAAATGTTTACGAAATTCGTGCAATCGAATTCCGATTTAATTTGAAACCATTGAGAGAATAATTATTATTGAGTCGTTTATCCCAACTATCACAAGCTCTAGAGAGTATCCGCGTCGATCTCTTGTAACTGACCCTTCTGTCATGAGATCATATCTTTTCACTTTGTCACTCATCATTCGTGGTTGTACGGAGAGCGATGAATAAAGTCAATCCCTTCTTACTTCATTGGTTATTTATTCAATACTTTATCGGGAATCGTTGGAAATGTTTTTACGTTTGTACAAAGAAAATATTAAAAGGAATAAGAAATAAACATCACATTTTGCATTAATACAATAAATCAAATTACAGTAAAAATCGAAAAAATACTCAATTTATGTCATAAAATGAAGAAAATAAAATTAATACATCTATAAAATCACTATCTATCGTAAATATGTTGAAAAATTTATATAAATCGCAAAAAAGGCAATAATTATACACATATTACGCACGTAAGCTTATGTATTTTATCCGTAAGGCTTTAGTTTGTCCGGTACATATTAAATCAGCAGCTAAGCTCATGTATGATGTGATCGATACGACTCCCGCGATATTTCACAACTAAAAAATTCATCTCGCAATCTGTACACATGGACATTTGCATAAATGTTTGAGCGTAGTACGAGTACAGGCAAGTGCTACGTGTAACGTGACTTTGTGATTTACATCTTCACGGGGCCCGGGGTAACGGAACAAAGGGAATTTACACTGACAACATATAAATTCACTTTATTGTGTCTTACTGTACTAACTTATAAATGGTATTGTTGACAAACTCTCAGCGACTTTGTGCAATCTTCTTTTTTAAATGTCCTTTAAGAATAAAGTGTAATATTATCATGACTACTATTACTGTATAAAATGTTTTAAAATTAATAAATGAGAGAGCGACCTCTCTTATAACAGATACTAATGAAACGTATTCGTCGTCGTCATTGACGAGCCGGTTGGCGTGGTTGGTAAGACACTTGCCTTACATTCCGCAGGTCGTCGGTTCGATTCCCACCCAGGACAGACATTTGTGTGCATGAACATGTATGTTTGTCCTGAGTCTGGGTGTAATTATCAATATAAGTATTTATTTCCAAAAAAAATAGTATATGTAGTATATCAGTTGTCTGGTTTCCATAGTACAAGCTCTGCTTAGTTTGGGATTGCCGTGTGTGAATAATGTCCATGGATATTATTATTATTTATTAATCATCTCGTTAAATTTAGGACTTAAAATAAAACTCCATCACACACATCAGGTTCTGCTGTTAATTGTATAAGTTTATATAATATGATTTGTGTATTTATTGGTCTTTGTATATGCGCCTGATATATTGTATAGACGAATGTTAGTCAAAATTAATAAGTTACAATGAGCGAGATACCAGGTACAGTAAGTCGTACAACCTTAAATCTTAACTCAACTCTTAACTGACTGAACCGAGACCCTTAATGAAAACATCTCTAATTTAAAGAAACATTGGAATCACGAATGCAAGTCAACTCATCGCGGCTCGAGCGACTCGACAACAACTCGTTAAGTCTTACTATGGAAATCCGGGGGGAGGGGAGGCGGGGATGGTCTAAATTGTATTTATTCCTCAGAGCGACTGATTCACGACGCTTGTTAGCGGAATCTTTTTTCGAGCGTTTTAAATTTCGTCTCGTCAGTGCCTAACGAAGTCGGCTTTGTCGCATCTCAAAAACAGGCGACTTTCAATGCTATGAAATTTTGATTAATGATGGATGGAGCCTTATTATTATTACATTCTATATTTTTATCGATTCGTTTTAATATCAGCCTATAACGCGGTATTGTAGCTTTCCGGCATCGAACTTAAATCATATATTCATAGTTTTATGTAGAACCAATGTTTGTGTAAGCAGATATGAGCTCCCAAAATCAAAATAAAAGAATTTAAAAATAATTTTAAGTCCTGACTGAATAAGATTAAATTAAATATAAAGCCACCGCTGGTTTCAAATGTACGGTTGAGTTGCCAAAGTTCGATGTAAAATAATGTACGTCCCTTGTACTTACGCTCACTAACTTTTTGAATACAATAATGACAAGAGTACAGTAATGACATCACGCATGGTATTGTTGTTTGTCGGTAGAGTAACTGAGATGAGTAAAAGATACTTATTAAAAAAATTAATAAACATGAATAGGACCGATTGCACAGTCGCTAGAATACGTGAATAGGATAACTGGTTCGAACCACAACTGTTTTGAATGTGAATCTACTAATCCGCATTAGAGCACATCATGAAATACACTCCAAGTCATCTTCTTAAGAGTATCCTTTTCTTCTCAAGAAGCTTTTGCCCAGCAGTGGTATATTATGTGTCTGTTACTTTTACTTTGTTTAACTTTTTTTATAGCGAAGGTAGGCGAACGAGCTTTTGGACCACCCATAGACATTGGCGATGTGAGAGAAATTCACCATCGCTTACATCGCCAATGCGCCACCAACCTTGGGAACTAAGATGTTATGTCCCTTCAAACCGGAACACAACAATACCAAGTACTGTTGTTTTGCGGTAGAATATCTGATGAGTGGATACCTATACAGACGAACTTGCACAAAGCTCTACCACCAAGTACTTTTATAAGTAATCGCTATTTTCTTTTTTCATCGGCTATTTCCTCTTGTGGGTTTGATTCATTTCTTTGTTATTTCATTCTTACTTTTTTGAAATTACTCTTTAGAGTGGATTTAATAATTTTATCGCGCACTTAGTTTATATTTTTATATTAAAAGCACAAAAGAATATAAGTTACATTTTTTTAATTAATTTAAGTTTCAATTTTATATTTTTATTACCATTGCAATAATTACTTTTCGATTTAAAATAATAATTTAGAGTTGGAAAATATAAAGAATTTGTTTTAGCGTATAATACGATTAAGCAGTACTGACCCCGACTGTATCCCAAGTATACCCCTATAAAATAGTATAGGGACGGTACCTTAGGTTGACGGTTCACTGTGACATACTACCGGACGGCGTATATACGCGATATTTCTTTACGATCACGATGACTAGTTAAAGATTGTCTGAATTAGGCACAGCACGCACTATTTATAGATGTATGTAACTATGTACTATACTAATATTATATAACAAATGCTTGTTTTTACCGCTTTTATGAATTTAATATTAAAAAAATGGATTACTTGTAAAGATCATTACAAATTTCAATATATGAGTGTATTTATTTTCATATTTCTGTTACATATAAGTTGCCTGTTGGTTGTTTTGTGAAGCTAAATGTATCCGGTGAGGAGTTGAGTCATTGCAGCGGTCGGGGACAGCCAAGGGCACGCGACGCACGTGTGCGCTAAGGGATGGACAACGTGAGGAGAATACAGAGCCGCCCCGGACAGTAATATCCGAAATTTTTCCACTCGAAATGTCTTTACTACTGGATTGGGTTAATTTTTCATCTAAAATTATGTTGTTTTTCAACGATGCTTTCGTTGATGTAATAACACGTTGTGCTTTATTGAAAGGAAAAATATTACGTTGTACTAAATACGTATACCTAAATATAAAAATATATACATATAGAAATACTATATTCGAAGTTTTTTTAAATATTTGTATTTAATTTTGAGGCTAGCTGTACTTGATAATTACTACTACTAACTACTAATGTAAATTACAATAGCATTTCAGATGTAAGCCCGGTCTACACCGTACAGTGTAGTTCGGAATAAATCGTGCTACTGCGAAGACAAACGGAACGTTTTATCGCGGCGCTTTGCATATCTTAATTAATTTCCAACGGAAAGAAAACGTTACCGAGAAAACATAAACCTTTATCGGCCGCCGGTTACAATCGGGCTGAAAGCGATAAATGTGACGAGTCAGGTACACTTCGTTCTTTACGGGCGCAATATACTTTAGCTAAAGGCCGCCGCGTTGACCGAAGCACCTCGCTTCTATCACCCTTAATGTTGCCGCTTATTGTTCTTCGATCCTCTCCGCGTACACTTAATACGGTATCTTGTAACGTACACTTTTATAACATCTAAAAAATTTACGACAAGCCACTTGAAAATATAACTAAGATCGAACCGGAGTACAGCGTATACGTTCAATGCAGCAAATGCGATAAGGTTGATGTACGAAATACTTCATGAGATTAAAAACAAACATGTTAATTATATTTACTTGACCCGCAATAATTCTCTTTCGTTTCTTTAATTATGAAATTCGTTATAAAACATGATAACTATATTTATTATTTTAAAATAACGAATTATTAAATCAATTGGTGCAATATATCGTTAAATTGATGCGTTACTAATAACGAAAGAGTAAATCGAGAATCAGCTTCAACCTCGTTTATATAATCTCTAACGAGCTGTTGTCTCGGCGATGGCACAGAATAGAGTTCACTTTGAACCGTTCCAACATCCTATCAAGTATTCCATAGTAAGTCAAAGGATGACGACAGGACAGCGAGTACATACATTTTGTGAATAAAACATTAGATCTTTTCAATGTCGTAAAGTGACCGTTGCACTGCGCCGCGGTCGCGGTGACAGCGAAATTCGACACATTGAACTAACGATACGTATCGCGCTGTCGACGATGTTTTTTTATATTGTACGCCACAATATTCTTTGTTATATTTTCAGTTTTTACATTTAAACCAGCGTTCCATTTTATTTATATTTATTTCAAAGTATGTTGGTTCGATTTGTGACCTTTACTCGCCTACGCTTGTACATATAGTTTTAATAATTGGTACGTTGTTTTATTTGCTTACTCGTAGTCATCAATGTTGTATAGACTTTAAGTAAAGATTAAATTAACGAAACAATTTTGATATAATTGGGCAGTACAATACCCGTGCTCCGGATCGGCCGGTCAGAAATGTGTCATAAGTCTAGACAGATATGTTGCTTTGAAACAAAATTATGAAGTGCGGCCTCTACTTAGGCTAGATGTGTCGATATCTATATTTCGCTTTTATATAATAGAATACGCTTGTTAAATTTTAGAAAGTGATATGCGACATGACTGTAATAAATAATTATAGGTACTATAATATATAGAATACGAGCATTGAAATAGTGTAACAGTAAGTCAGTTTAAGTATTCACGAGTGACATTCTCAGTGAGTTATAACCGAAACTTTTAAAATAGTTTTTTTAATTTCATATTATAAACTACATAACTCGACCAACGATTGTCTCCATTTTATATTGCTCTTTGTTGAGGCTCAAGGTTTGGGTAAAGGGTTCCGTTTTGTCCGATGGACGTAATCTTTTCTTCCTATTATTTGTTTTTGTGAAAATTAACAGATTGAGTTTGTAATTTGTTGGGAAAACCGACGAGGAATAATTGTTTGAGAGAACGAATTAAACCGCTTTCTGATCGCTTGAAAATAATATAATCTCATCCTTTTCTACTGCGACTAAGTTTCATAACTGATTGACATACTATTAGTACCTATTTTTAAATTAGGTACGGATATTTGGGCGTTTTTGTATAAAATTTGTGTTCTTACTCAGTTTTATTACAAAGATAATTTTTAGCCAATTTCATTTATTGATAAATAATAAAATATGATTTCGATCAACTTTATGCGGGTAGTTTCCGAATTATTGAAATGAAACTACTCATATATGTTCCAAAAGGCTGCTGCCCGATTTGAATACGCGATCTTCACTTAAAATTGACATATTTTATCAACAAAGGGCAATCTTTGCTTATAAGCAAAATAGGTAATAAAGGAAAATATTTTAAAGAAAATCCATCCGAAGTTTAATCAGATCAATACACGAAGGACTTCAGAATACAATAAATTGATAAAATCAATCACACGAACAAAATAAAAAGACATTCCTGTTACTTAAATAGCGATACACGAATTCCCAACCGAGCCGACGATTCCAATCGAAGGGCGCGCAGTACCGAGTACCGCATAAATTATATTGGTTTGCGTCGACGGAGCGTGTAAGAGCAATTTTTCCATCTCCAATATAAACAACAATTGCTGTTCGGTCGTTAAAAATAATACCCATTCGCTACGGCACAAGTAAACATTATAAAACCATGTACGCATATATCAACGTTATTTTGTGCGTCATTGAAACGATTTTGTTAAAAATAACGTTTCGTAAACAAATGTTCAGATAGCGGTATTTAATACAGATCGACACCGGTGCTAAGTTCCACATGACGGTTACGAGGGTAAACTTCTATTTGTCAAAAGAATACCTGATACAGACGTATTTGTCAAGCGACAATCATTATCTTAAAGAGACGTACATTGAGACGAAATTAGAAATTCAACAAGATTTAATCATTTTAGTGCATGTAATGTCACCTACTTTGTATTAGTCTGTACAATGTCGAAATGTAGAGACAGAAAAACAGTAACAACTTTTATACGTTAAGTTTGTATACATAACTAATATTGATTTAAAAAGTTTTTGTTATAATATTTTATTGTGTACATCATTCTTGGATCAGATATTAATATACTCAGTTCATATACCAGGTGGTTCTGGTGATCATCTAATACATCCACCGAACCGACGCACAGGAATACAAAGTATGGACGTTTATTGCGGTTAAGAGAGTTTTTATTTCAGGGAGTGAAAAGGTCAGACAAGGAAGGTAGAAGGTAGTTCTACTAGGAAATTCGAAGCTAACGAACTGCTCGGTTTATTGATATTATTTTACGTAGCAACATAAAAACGTGACACTCGGATCGCAATACAACAAAGTGTAGCGCAGAGTCGTGACACGTAGTTGTGTCGTTAGAGAGTACAACTGAATTTTATTTTTAAAACTTTGCCACGCAATTTAAGCCGGTCGAAGTGCCCGCAGTTTTGAATGTAACCGCTCGTAAAGTATCGTTTGACAACTTCTGAAAAAGTTCCGAACCGCTGCTCACCTCCTGCTCCATTTTTGCGGTGTTTGTGGTTTTATTTGTTTTATGTTTCGAATAAAATTCAGCCTCTTCTTCATATAATGTAACCGGGACATAACCTGCTTTTGTTATTTTAGCCAGCACGATATATTGTTCGAAGTCATTCTCTATCTAGGGCGTTATAACGTTACCGAGTTATGAAAAAACGTTAAATAACGTTACATCAATGCGTTAACGCACTAATGTTAAAAAAGTTATTTAACGTAAATTTAACTAAACTAATTATAAACAGTGAAACATCTCCTATGTAAGTATGTATGTATGTAAGAGTAGGAGGTAGTCGATGGTATTTCGCCGTCAAATCGTTATACGTACGAAGTTTTGTGAATAAATACTATGACAATATAAGATGTTGCGTAAAAGAAAACGTTATGATATTTCGAATTTCAAATGATATCATAGGCGAGTTTCTTACATTATAGTTATTAACTTTCCACATCGATCGATACATCGTGTCCTGAACTATTCCTTCCAAATTTCATATCTTTAACAAGAAAACTACTAGTTCCAGTTTTACAATACATCGCTGTATATAGCATTTCGCCCTTGGTCTGTAACACTACAGACGCGGTACATCGCCGTTCCCGCCGCCCGCTCCCGTGGCCAGGCGGTAACGTATTTTCTATTTTTTGTTATGGAGTGCAAATATTGCAATGTCAATACTTCGAAGTAAATGTTTACGGTAATGAATCCATTTTTAGTACGCACTACCTATAAGTATTTATTATTATGACGGCCGCCTTTACGAACATATTATATGCGAATTAAGTATTGCATACTGGCTGGTGGAATTTATTTAAATATTTCTAGGAAAATTCATCCAAATGAAAACAAACAAAGCGGAATTGCTTATCTTTGGTAAACTCATGTAAGTTCGATTCCGCGAAACATTTTGTTAAAATAAATCAATAAAAACCTTAAATATTTCATGCGAAAAATGTTTTAAATAAATAAATCCTTTTAAAATAAATAAACAAAATCATGAAAGTAAAAACCTTAACTTATATAATATCAATTAAAATAAAAAATATTATAAGTTATATCTAAAATTAGTAAAAAAAACTAGGTAAGAAGTAAAATATGTATATGTAAATAATGGTATAAATTAGAAACTTGTCTTTAAATATATTTATTTTCAATTAGCAACACCAACAATATGGATAAATACAAATTAAATAAAAGTAAATAGTCCACAAGTTTGGTATGAATCAAACGCGCACAAAACAAAACATAAACACAAATATTTTTCTGTCTGTACACATATCTGTCAAACATTCGTACGTATCTATAGGATACATCGCAGTAGAACAATGTTGAAATATTGCATTTCTAAAGCGTTCCGTCATTAGCGTCCGCAAAACATTCTGCTCGTTAAAAACTTAAGTTGCGGAACGCTGTGGCACGTCGCGCCACGCCGCGCCACGCCGCGCCACGTCGCGCCACGTCACGCTTTGAAACCGCAACTAGAAATTGTCGTACACAGGAACGGATATACGTGCAGGCATGGAAAACAAAGACTCGTCGACGATTATAAAATATATAGATATATAACAATTATTCTCGACGTTGAAAGTTACAACGTTCAAATAACAGTTTTATATCTTATTCTGCTTGGCTGGTTCTGTACTGGCGGCTTTTGATGTTGCGATTGCATAACACTTTTTTCATGCTGTTAAATGCTCTTCGAGCAATCTCGATACGAGTCTTAATCTCCAATTTACTAAATAGTACCAAGTACGTTTTCGAACTATAATACATTAATCGCGTTGATTTGAACAACAGCGCTGAGATTCTAAAATCATTTTTATTAATAGTGAAATTTCAACAGTAAGACAACAATGTACACTAATGTTACAATGTTGTTTTTATTGTAATGTCCAAACTCGATCTGTAACTTGTACCCAAACTCGAACTGTAACTATCCTAACCTACGGATAGCTGCTCTCCCACAAAGGGCATTTCGTCGGTTCTTCTTACGTTTTATTTTTATTATAATATAACAGGTAGACAGCCTGGTAAGTGTTCACTACACACACCCCTACAAATTGGCACTATGAGAACTGGTAACCAAAAAATTCTGGTAAAAAAATCGTTACATCGCCAATGCGCCATCAATCTTGGGAACTAAACTATTATGTCCCTTTTGAGTTTAGTTACACTGGCTCACTCACCCTATAAATTAGAAGACAGCATGACACGCTCAGATTTAGAAAAACTCCAATTAGCACATGTCCTTTCTAACCAAAGGATGACTATCAAAGTGACCGACGGTCAACTGTGTAGTCGTGTCTTCGATACTAAAATGTATGTACGGGACATCTGTATAATTGTATAATAATATTACAAATATATTCGATATTAGAGTATGAATGTAGTGTGAGTGAGCGAATGATTGATGTGTATATGAATGATCGTTACAAACAATACTATATATTAATGTTACTACCCAGGCTTTGCACAGAGCCCTACCACTAAGCCTGAGGTGCTATCCGAACCGATAGTATTTTTTTCCAATCAAACAGCAAGCGTGACGCTTCTACGTTGAATTTGGATAAACGAAATTGCATTTCTATGAAACTCAAATTGTTAAATATGTCAACACGACGCAAATATTTAATCACCCGATTGAATTCCGCTTAAAATGATTTTATCCCAACATCGTAACTCGCACGTCGACAATCGTCGGACACATGAATAGAGCGCGACTCATAAACAATTGAATTAAATGAATGGTTTGCATATTTTGTGACGAGCATTAGGCGTATTATAATCTTTACATATAATAAAACTGTAACTGAGCGTCCGTACTTTGAAATTTTTTGAAAGTTTAGGTGTTCCTGTCTGTGGTACGAAAACCACCTGAATGTTGCTTTGCGATTGGGGTGCTTGGATGATTTCAGTTATTTTGTAATTCAAAGCATAAAATAAACATAACATTTACCTTAAAAATTAATTAAAAACGACTGCCTTGTATGAATGAATTAATTTATAACCAGTGTCACAACACATTGGATTTCAAAGTATTTATGATAAACAATCATGAAGTGCCTACATACTAAGTATAAAAAACAACCTTTCTGAAGCTTAAAAAAAAAAATAAACCATTATTTAATCCGTGTGTAAAAATGTCCCAGGATATTATTATTATATTATTATTAATCATTATGTATATAATAATTGAGACCCCACGGTTGGCGGCGCATTGACGGTGGAAACAACAGTTTATCCTTCTAGCGGTTCCAAAAAGTAAATGTGATTGAGAGTCTTACCATTTGGAGACTGACTTTCTAGCGCAATAAATCAGTAAACGCGATTAGATCTGATTATTAGGACTTGAGCAAACTCGTCTGGAGAGGTACCACCCACTCATCAGATATTCTACCGCAAAACAGCAGTAGTTTGTATTGCTGTGTTCCGATTTGAAGGATGCGAAGCCATTGTAATTACAGGCACAAAGGACATAAGATCTTAGTTCCCAAGGTTGGTGGGGCATTGGCGATATAATGCCAATGTCTATGGGCGTTGGCACTTACCATCAGGTGGCCCATAAGCGCGTCTGCCTCCCTATGCTATTAAAAAAATGATTTAATATATATCTGCCTGTCGATAAATGCTTATAATATTGAATTTTGGATAGTAAGTAATAAAATATGTTCAGGTAACGAAAGTGTCTCTTTTAAGAGTTGTCGGGAACGAATGGAATAATTAAAGCAGTTGCCTTTGAATCGAGTTTTCTTGACAACTGAGTTTAATTATTTTTTAATTTAACGAGCGGTTGATAATAATTAATTACGTGTTCAGTAATATTTTTCATCGAGAACTAAAAGTTCGAGCTTAAAAGTGTCTCCACTTTATATGCCTACGAGATAAATATAATCGTTATAAAATAAATTCTAGCATACTAATAAGTGCATCAAAACACTTTTTTAAATCAGTTTTTAGTCAGTTTTTTTCACTATTTTTATCTTGTTAGTCGGATTCCAAACTCTATCGTGAAACACGACTGGGGTTCAAGACATGACTTGAGAACAATGCGACCAAAATGCAACGAATGTCCCCGCTTCAGTTATATTCGTATAAGCGACAAGCGTAGACCTTTGACGCGGTTGAATATTGCCTTGATACAGCGGCAAGAATATGCGTGAAAACTGAGCACAATCGCGTTGTCTCTGTCACACGGATGCCCAAAGCGTAAAAACTATAAAATTATGGATTTATTTCCTTATAGGTACAGCTCATGTTACGTTTCGGTAAATAAAATATACAAGATAATTGTGTGAGTATAATTCGAAATAATTCGAAGGACCTGTGATGGAGTTTTAGTGTCTAATTATATATTGAACATCGTTTGTTTTCCAATTTTGTAATATCATGTTTGAGTAACAAATTATACAGAAATAAATCACCGATGCTTCACGTCGACTTTCGTTTTATGAAAAAATATTCCGACGTAAATTTTTTTTCAGCTTAGAATCAACTAACTTTGCCCCTTTTCAAGAAAAATAACTTCGTAATGAGAACGAACAGGTGTAAGGCGTTTCCTTTGTTGTTTGAGATCTTTTATTTCGACTATCGCGAAAAGTACTCGAAAATTTCAAGTAGCCGAGATCAGGCAGCCATTGTTGAGAGGAATAAGGGCTGAGATTTTAATGAAAAGTAAAATTAAAAAAACTCACAATTTAAGTGGGTCTGTAGTTCTAGTATTATTTAAGCCTACCTGAACATTAAATAATTCTACCTACATGCACTTTTATTATAAAAGCAAGAAGCTGGAGTAGACTATTAAATGAATATGTGATAGTTCTAGTCCTGTTTCAAATTTGGACACTTACATATTTAAAACAGGACACACTTGTAGGACACGAAGTTCGCGTATATTTGTTTATTTATTAAGCAGACGGGCAAGCGGGCCACCCTATGGAAAATAGTCGCCATAAGTAGTGTAATAAATATAAGTCTGTATTATTAGTATAATACTAATAAGTCTAAGTCTGTATTATTAATATAATACTAATTGTAGTCCTTACAATACTACGTGTACGTGATTTGTGGAAAACAGTCATGAGTTTCTTGTCGATGCTTCGCATTTGACTCTTTATTCCGAAACGGTGGTGTAAATTACAAACTTGTACGATTTTCGATTTAATACTGCTTGTATAAAACCGACACAACTAGCCTATTGCAAGCGATAGTTAGAGTAATATATTATGACGTACGTTATATATTAGGTCAATCTGACGCGCGGCATTCATTCAATTTGCAACAACAAAACAATCTCATTTTGCCAGCTGATATTCGTAAATTCAAATTGTAGTTAAGTTAAAGGTATTGAATAAATGTTATATAATGTATTCAAAATGAATAGTTCCTTGATATAATGAGATCACTTGCAACATTTCCAGTGAAGGTATTAATATTTCCATGTCAGATGTTTCGAACGGTAGAAAATATAATATTATGTAACTCCTGAACGATACTGACGTTCAGGATTGTACAGGAGAAAATGTTGGAGAAATTCAAAAGTTTATTTTCATTTAGATTACCTTATGCGATTTACAGCAAACCAAACATGAGTGTGATGTTTTCAGGTTATGTCTGAACGGATTTGGATGAATCGGGTATCGTTACAATCTCTAGATAATCTTAAGTATAAATTAATGAATGCATTCATTCAGTCGCGTATTTTTTTTTTGAGTCTTTTTTTTCTTAATTAAAAATTGCTTTTGATTATAGTATATATGAATTAATACGTTTTTCTTTCCGTTTGTGATATTATAGTTTGTTTTTTTTTATGTAAGAGGGGGCAAACGAGCAGGAGGCTCACCTGATGGAAAGTGACTACCACCGCCCATGGACACCTGCAACATCCGAGGACTTCCAGGTGCGTTGCCAAATAGTGCACCTATTCGGCCATGAACGCAGTAATAATACGTTGGAATGGTAATCCGACATTACTGAATGTGTTCACGCGCAGGAGTAACGGCTTTACATGCTTTTCCAGATAAGAAAGAGTAAGCATTGCCACTTCTAAAATTCAAGGTGCTACTAATATATTCTTGTATAAAACTTCAGGATATTTAAGCTAGCTGGACCAAAAAGACAAGTCAAGGATGTAATGATAAAAATAAAACGAATGTAATCAAATAACATTACAACCTAAATGCTTAAACATTACTCACATAGATATGAGAACTTAAAAATGAAATAATCAAAAAGTACGATAAATACCATATCGGACAAGTGCGACTCTGTGCGAAATATTAAGAATATTGATAGTTATTTTCAGTAAACGTTAACACTGCAGAGGGTCTTTATCGAGGATGCATCACAATTTATCAAAGAGAATGTTACGAATTTTACTTTCCTAAGTTCTCAACTATTAGTTTACTCAACTATCAGCAAATACGTTAAATATATAATATATCAAATACTGATAACTTATGCAGTATAGCGATACGTAGAAAATCTCAGACAAATTGAAGCGTGTGACGTAATGATGTTCGTAACGAAATTGTTATCGAGTCCACAGTTAAACACAACCCACATTTAAACACAATAAAAGCAATATTAACCACTATCTCTTACATTTACTGGCAACATTTTAAATACGTTTTTATTGAGTTAAAATACCATATAATTAAAGTTTATTTTAAAAAAAAAAATTGGTTGCCTGTAAAGTCGGTATACGGGCGAAAGTTTTACGTGACAACGACTTTGAGTGGTAAAATAATTTTAATGTGAATATTCATTCGTATAGTAGGAAGAAGACGCGTGCCTTTCACTTTTTATGTCTGTCTCTCTCGCTCTTAGGCGGGCTAACCATGCCCGAGTGGAAGGGACGCGTGCCTCTCACTCGCTCTCATTGTGAGCGCATAACGTGAGCGGAGCGTAACGCAGTTTCTTGAAGTGTCACCCGGCAAACCAATTTATAAGACGTTGTCACGTCAATAAGGTGTGGTCTATGTATAGTTTAAGTTCTATCGTATCCCAAACAGCACAATTTAAGTATTATTTATTACAAACAGTATTATTCTTATGTTTGAAAGGTGCGTGAGCCAATGTAGCTACAGGCACGATGGACATAATCTTAGTTTTGAGGTTAACCATACGTTAATAAATGGTAGTTAAATGCTAGTTAAATAAAAAATTGGAACTTTTTTTAATTTCTTTAGCAGACAATATTGAGCTTAGTCAAACAATGATGAATTTTACCGGAGTTTTTTATTAAACTATAATGCAATTACGACTTTTTAGTGCTTTATTAGGTTTCTCTTGCGAAGTTTCAAAAGAATCAGTCGAGTAACTTCTGAGATTAAATTTACTCGACAAACAGCGCGGGGGACGCCAGGACGCGAGGACGCGGAGGGCGAGGGAAAATAATATTTAACAAACTATTCATTTTCATCCACTACTGTTCCCTCCGTGAATTATTTTGTTATAATGACAAATGACAAACTTTCTTTTCATTTGGAAATCTGATGATTTTTGTTATCCTGAATAAATAAAGTAATATCATAAATGCGACAATATTTTGTCTGTCTAAAACGCTTTCACAGCTTAACCATTAAACCGATTTTGATGATTGTTTTTGATTGATTGTTGGTGATTTTTTATAATATGTAGCCAGCTTAAACCGAAAGGAAGGACATGTGCTATTCTTCTATAATAACACCTGAACTCGCCACTTAACGACTGGAGATGTGGGCGAATACTAGTTGCATAGAAACAGAAAGATTAATCATGTCATTATTTTATATTAATAGTAATAATTGACTTAATTGCAATACAAAACATTTACAATAAAACCAATCACAATTATGTACAGTAATAACTTACATGCGTACGTAGGTATGTACATCTCTTATAGGTAGCCTTGGGAACAAAAAAAAGTTTCTAGTGACGGCCATCTTAAGAAGTTCGATACACATTTATTAATATTATTATTATTGATATTAGCGTTACTATTCGGAACATAAGCGTCATTGTGTAAGTTTTATTTAAGCTATTTATACACTTATACAATCTGACAATCCACAACGTGTGAAAGAAAATATATCAATTGAATATTTAATAATACTATTACGATATTAACCGTACAATCGAAGTTAAAGTCAGATAACAAGATTCAAACGGTATAATATTCAATATTCTAGGATTAAGGATCGCACAAACTACCATCTATCCACCCAAGCGTAAACGCCCTAACGAGAAATCACGTGTAAGGCTACAATCACACTGTGCAACCGAGTGGGATAACTTCAATAAAGAAACTTGAGTCACTTCATTCATCACCCAACGGTTATCAATATATCAACGGTATGGATGTGACACTTAAAAATATTGTAGCATGTCAACGCGACAGGAGTCAAATCATATTGCGTCAGAGAACTTGGACGCGAACTTTACTTATAGAAACTTTGCCATCAAATTCGACCGACAAGTTTGACTCATAGCGCTCAATGACGTTGAAATTCTTAAGATATAAACGTAATCATTTGCTAGTAAATCAAGATCAAGTGTCAGTGCTAAACACAAAAGGTTTTACAGTGCAAAAGGGTGTGTGCAAATATTTGTGCTACTTTTACGCGATGCAAATCCAATGCAAAATTGCACATATGATACTCAGGTTACATACTCGGGTTTGTATTGTAAGTTAGTCGATTGAACAAAAATACGGTTAAAAAGATGTTATGTTTCACTTTGAAGGCGAGCATTTAACCGTAACCTAAATCTCAATAGATCAAAGGTAAATAATAAAGTATCCATCAAACTCAGTAGGAGTACTCTTGTTTAGGATTAGTAAGAAAAACAACCGCGGCTTCAAATATGATATGATACATACATTATTTAATGTAGATACAATGTTCTTAGAATATAAACCAAAATGTATCCTTTTCTTTTATTTCGTAAAGTGAACTTCAATCATAGCCGAGCTTTGATAAACGATGGAGCCAGCTCGTATCAACATATTAAGATAAATGGCTTAGGGTTGCCAGGTGGAAAGAAATTTCGTGCTCTTTTAATATTACATGGATTTTTTATTCAATGATTTTTTAAAATTTAAATATAATTTAATTCCTTTTCTTATTAAATCTTAAATGCGTTTATAAAATTATAAAAAATCAATAATATAATATTATATATTCCTTGTAGGCTTAGTGCAAGTTCGCCTGGGTAAGTACCACTCTCCAAGCATTACATATATAACTAGCTGTGACCCGCGGTTTCACCCGCGTATAATTAATAAAAATATAAGAAATAAAACTAAGCCTAGAGCCTTTCTTGATAAAAGATCTATCCAACACAACAATATTTTTTAAATTCGAACCAGTAGTTTTGTGATTAGCCGGATCAAACAAACAAACTCTTCAGCTTTATATATTAGTACAGATTTAATGTTGATTTCAATTTGACTCAATTTACTTTGAAGCAAAAAAACATAGCAATATAAAGTATTAATAGTTAAATATAACAATTTAACATAATTTATTAGTAAAATGTGTAATAAATATTTAATTGTAACATTATGTTAATTTAATATTGCCAACCCTGTGCATAATAGAGGCGAATCTCAGGCGGCTTGTAAACAAACCCAACACGGCCGGCCTAGATACAGGCATTCTGATCAAATCTAGGCCTAAATCTACAGACTACCCTGTTAGCTGTATAAACTCAACTAGTTTCGGTCTGAATTCGACTGCCTGCCAAAACGTTCAAGCCTATAGTTTCAAGGCTCCTTAATATTTCAAGATATTTTATAAAGCACGTTACACACTATAAAGATATTTTAATATTTTGCCAATATGATATTATTTTAATTACAAATACGTTAAAATACAAGATGTGATTAATGGTGGTCGTGGGTAATTTGTGCCGGTGAAGGATGCATGGTGAGGTAACCTGCATGACGTGATCTTTGAAATTCTGCCATTTATAGCGATCTGCATTGAGCAGCGTCACGGTAAGCTCGATCTTCTCATGGGTTTTGACCGGCTGTGGGACGATTTGAGGCTGGTAATGTTATGTTATGTTACAGAATACATCGTCGTATTGAGTCGTTAGTTGTATACACATTGTAACGAAGTAGAAATAGTTAAAAAGGAAATATTATTTTTTTTGCACCGAAAATTATCATCAACATTTATCTTACTGTTTAGGAGATATTCAGTAACATGT